>JARFXM010000005.1:1800000-2283289 GCA_029532625.1 Lomentospora prolificans
ACCTGGGCGGCAGCTTCGCCGAGCGCTTCCCCAAGCGCCATCTGGTTTAGAGAAGGGCCGTCAAGGTCCATCGCATCAAGATTGCTGCCAACGCCGCCGATGCCATTTAGGCCGCTCGGGGTTGCAGAGCCGCCAATAGGAGGGGTACCAAATCCATTACTGCCGTCAAGTTCGGAACCCTCCCGGCCTTGCTTGCCTAAGAGTCCATTCAGAAGGGGCTTTTGATCGACAATGGGGGTGCCCTCTTTCTTGTGGGATTGCGACTTCCGCGACTTGTTGGATCCTTTCGCACCTGCTTTCCGGCCTCGAGAGGACATGATGGGCTCATCGTCCGAATCTTCGCCCCCATCATCTTCCCCTCCGTTCTGTTTGCGTCTCTCCTCAGCCTCAACCTCAGCTCTTGAGCGGATGACAAGGTCTGGGATGAGAGGTATCAGCTTTTCAGCTTCCTTCCTCATACCGTTCGCCATCCGTCTCAAGGGATGGTTCATATCTTGATTATACTTGAGGCAGTTATCCCATATGAGGTTCAGATCCGTCACGAATTCGGCCTTGGACTTGTAGGTAAGGGATTTAAGTTTCTTGGTCATGGTGCCCATGTCCATAGGTTGTTTGATGACTGTCGTTGTTGTTAGTCGGCTTCACGTCAAGAGAACGAATACGCGAGGGATACGTACAATTGGAGTAATCGGGAGCGTCACGCTTATTCACCTTGGTCAGGAAAGGCGTAGAATACTCAGTATGGGCCTTGAGTTCAGTCAAAACCTTCTCCAAGGCTTCGTAAAGCTCTTCCTGGTTCACGTTCTCCTCGCTCGCCCATTTACTCCGATTCTTTCGCACTTCGTTCATCAAGAGGCGCAGCTCGGCATCGGAAGCGCGTACTTGATCACGCTTCATATCGATACGGGCAATAAGGTGCTTGAGCGTAAGACTAGAGGCGCCCAAATTAGCATTACTTAGAGGCCCATGGCCATTCTGAGCGCCAGCATTGGCACCGGAGTTACTGCTGCTGGTATTGTTGTCCATCTCGGCTTGCAGCTGCTTCTCGGATTCTTCAAGCTGCTGCTGCTCGATCATGGCGGTTCGGTCATTTTCGAGAGTATAAAAGAGGGTATGGAAACTTTTGCGCACTTCTTCTTCAGTGGCATTGCGCGCCTCCTCGAGAAGTTTGCGCGCATCTTCGCTAGTTTTCGGTTGACTTTGGGATGAATCACCATCCTTAGACTTGTCTGCCGCGTTGCCGGGTGAGGTAGCTGATGGTATCGCGGGACTATCTGACTTGGATGGCGAAAGGAGAGACGCGGCGGCGATGGCCGAGGCATCGGCGAGTCCCCTTCCTTTGACGGGAGAGCCCGTCAATGGGGCAGGCTTGGCTTCTTCTTCGTCTTCGTCTTCATCGTCATCATCATCGTAATCATCTTCATCAATGGTCCTCTTGACCTTCTTGCGTGGTGGCTCCTGGACAGGGGTATGATCGGTTGCGGGGAGTAAGGTAGTTGGGGGGGCAGGGGCAAGTACGGGACGCTCAAGCTCGGCTATCGCGGCGTCATTGTAATTGCCATCCTCGCCGAAGAGTAGCGCAATCTTTGCCTCGCTCTTGCGATACAGGTCAGCGAAGAGAGCGCGTCGACTATCATCTTCGATATCGGATGCCTCAGGCATCAACACGGGAAAGTTATCAACCGGCGTCGAGGTTCTGGCAACGGAATCATCAGGTTTCGAGTGGAATGATCGCGCGCCGATGGAATTAGACATTGTTGACGATGGCCAAGAGTTCTGGCCATTGGGGAGGTACATATTCAGTCCCTGGGTGATGGAAATGACTGTGGACGGCCCGTCGCCATGCGCAGGGGATGCGCCTGTGGATGGCCGGCGTTCGGTAAGGTGAAAGTGGTCTACGATGGCATCTGAAGAATGAGCGACATCGAAAGAGATGGAGGACGCAATCTGGCGACGAAAAAAGCCTGTTGAGGGGGTGGTTTGATGGACTGCGATGCGGGCGTTTTGGCGTGTCTCTGAGAGGTGAGGTTAAAAGGATTTTGGGGAGGCCTGTACCATGATCCAGTTGCGGTTTCTCAGTGGTAGGCAACTTTTCTTTACTGGGTAGTGGAAGTAATAGTGGTGTCTTTGTGGCACGGAAGGATGGGTATTCAGGTTCCTAGTACAAGGGTTCAGGACGCCGAGGACCACAAGAAAAGGTGCGCATGGACACAAATTAGCAATATTTACTACACGAATCCTTACGCAGCCATGAAATCTATCAAGATATCGATTACAATCTCTGAATTACTATTTGTGAGCGAAGGTTCGTCAGGGTGCATCTGCTGAGGCCGAAAGTGGCTTGTACTTTCGGGCCAGGAAGGTTCAGACGACTCTGACGAACGACAGTCATCCACCGCCTGCGATTTCCCCATGGACAGATAGTCACGTGATTGACTGAGTGGATCCGACCCCGGACAAAGTTTCCGCAAGTGGTGGACTCAGGCAGGATATTATTAGCAGGATCCGATCATGGGGGTTGGGGTGTACAGTAAGCAGTCCTGTGAAAGCGTTACGTAGCACTGCCGCGCTGGACCTCGTATGCGCAGCGAAAGATGAAGCCATGGAGAGAGTGTCCCACGATGGAGACCTTCAGGCAACCCCATCTCCCCTCATGCAAGGCTTGATTCTTCGTCGAGAAGAGTTTATTGAACCGCGACCTTTCTCAAAGACATAAACCTACTCAATTCAAATCATTCAGAGCTCAAACCATAATCATAATGAGGATACGACTCCCATTCGCAGGTAGGAAGCTTCCCGATCAGGCCACAGCCCTGACACAGCTCCCCATTCCAACCATCCCAACCCCCAAAGCTAGCAATATCCCTTACGGCCTTTCACCTTGGCCCAATGCATCCCGCTAACCATAGTTGTGTTTACAGGAGCCTTCTTCCTGCTCTTGCTCATTCTCGGCTACGCCGGTCTGAGCTCCCTCCAGCTGGACACGCACGTCAATGATAAATTTCTCCACTGGGTCAGCTTCTTCCTCCTCACAATCGTTTTCTACTGGATCCTCGATACCACCCGCCGTCGCACTCTCAACCTCACCCTAACGGTGTGCACCCTCGGCCTTGGTGTTGGCTCCGAATTCCTCCAGAGCATTCTTCCGAACGGCCGCAACTTTGACCTCTTCGACATTGTCGCCAACCTCGTGGGAAGCCTGATGGCTTTGGCGCTTTGCACATGGTACCACCAGCGAATGCTGGAGAGGCGCAGGCAAAGAAGGCAGTACAATGCCGTTCCCGGAAGCGACGAAGCTGACTTGGAGCTCGGCGAGGGCCATGAGAGTGGGGTGGTCGATGGGTCTAGCGCGGGACCTTCTCGGACCCTTGAAGATGAGGTGGATAACTGGGACGAGAATGCGCTAGATGATTGGGATAATGAAGAGCCCGATGTCGATGGTGCTAAGAAGACGAGTGGTAACGATGACGAGGGCGGTGATCTTGGTGATGCACGGACGAAGAGAAGTTCCTAGAAGGGTCAAAACTAGACCCTAACTCGTGCGCCATCTCTAACGATGGTTATATGCTTTACGTTTGAGTATTCAAGTGTGGTTTTGGGACGGTAACTGTACGGCGCAAATAGGGACGGGCATTCCTTCATTTCACGATATCTCATGGCAACGGTTGCAAATCGTAAGAGCAGCGATCGAGACGTCTTGTGTATAAAGGTTCTAAAAGTTCAATAGAATTTCTCATCTAAACTTCTGTTACGTACTTTTAAAATCGTACAAATTCTCCTATCGAATAGATTATATTCCATCCCCATTACCACCCGAAATATTCGTTGTGCCAAAAGACGTCTCTCCCCTTGGACACCCAAGCACCCACATACTCCCTCATCCTCAACCCCATCTCCTCCGGCCCACAGACGAGCACCGCAACCCTCTCGGCCTCGTCCCCACTCTTAAACGCCTCATCCACAAACTGCTTCAAGTTCGGCCTCTTCCTCGTCTGCAACTGCCTCTCTGCTCTCGACAGCTCCTTACTACCGGCCATGTCCGAGAGCGGGATATCGGCAGACGAGCTGCGGGAGGCCCTCCCCCCGTTCTCGGACGTATACGAGCCTGCTGAGTTGAGTGACTTGCCCGTGACGAAGACGTGGACGGAGGGGTCATCGAGGATGCACGATGCGCTTTCGGGGTGGGCTGAGGAGCCGGAGAGCGCCCATGAGACTTCGGACGGATTGCGGACGACCCAGACGAGCTCGACGGCTGCATCGGGGTCGGATGCTTTCAGGGCTTTGTAAATTGGGAAGGCAAAAGTAGCGCCAATACCGCCGGCAACCAGGAGGACCCTGTCCACACCTCCGGCAGCGAGAGAAGGGACCCGCTTCGCGATTACACCGTAGGGGCCTTCTATAGAGAGCGGAACTCGACCAGTAAAGGATTCGTTCGGATTTCCGTCTCCAAGTTGAAGGAGCCGGCTCGTCAAGGGACCCCCCATATGTCTAGCCACGAGTACAAGCTCGCCGTTGACATGATCCACATCGGCAACCGTAAACGGGTTGAATAGAAACTCAAACAGTATCGGAAAGGGAGAGGAGAGGCTTAACTTTGGCCTCGCGCCCCAAGGAATACTCAGGTATACGTGCGAGCCAGGTCTGTCTCCGAGCGTCAGGATTTTCTTCTCCGGCAGAGCGGCCGAAATCTTGACGAGGTTCGTCCCCGGCACAATCTCAACGGTTGCGGAGGCGGTAGAAGTGGTAAGCTTCCTCACGACCAGGTCTACCACAAACAGCGCGATGGATGAGAGGATATACGGCCTCGTAGGCTTGGCGTGAATGAAAATCATGCCCGGCGTGACAAAAACGACAAACAGGTGGGTAATGAAGAAGACCCGATAAGACCACTGCCTCACAACCGTCATGGAGGTCCCGTAGAGGACGTGATACATCGTGAAAGCGAACAAGCCAGCAAAGACATCAGGCTCCAAGATGCGGGCAGGGAACTTGTCGGCAGCGATAAAGAAGTTGATATAGAAGACTAGATGCAGCCAGAGAAGACAAAAAATGAGGCGACCGAGGACGCGGTGGAAGCGGTTGACATCTTCATGAGAGGTGCGGAAGGCGGCCGCATAGGGATTAATGACTTTGAGGGCTAGGATATGCTGTATAGGGAGTTGAGAAACGCCAATAATGCCGAAGCGCTTGGTCAAGTGAAGAAAGTCTAGGGTAGATGTTAGGGCCGCATTTGAGAAGCTGGCCAAAAGGGTAAAGACGACTCACCATGCCCACTTTCCAAAACACACAACACACCAAGCCAGAAGCCCCAAACAACACCAAACACCCACTCGTCTCTAAGGCCACATCGAAGACCGAAGATCATGATAGGTTCGGAAAGCCACCATCCAGTCTTCTGTCCCAACTGAGCCAGATACCCACGCCGGCTCCGGCCGTGGCGGGACTTTGCTAGTCGAGATGCGGGAACAGCAACATAGGAAGCCTCTTTCTTCGAAGAAGAAGTCCACAGCGCTAATCTGCAGAGTAGAATGATGACAATTGGCGCGAATGCTGATGCGAAGGCGTACCGTCCATATCTGTCCAGGACTGCACGGCGGCCTATCTTTTGCTCCTCGGTAGGCTGGAGGTTGATCTCAAAGTCCCACCAAGCCATGGTAGAAGCTCGAAGCAAATCGCCTCTGCGATCTATTAAAGTAGCGACAGTCCGGCTTACGGGATACGGGACAAGACGGAGGAAGGGAAAGGATAGACTGAAGCCTGGTGTGAATTACGTGAACCCGCCAAAATGACCCGGATGCGACAGCTTGGCGATCAGTGTAGAAGACAGTGCGAAAGTATGTGCAGAAGCACCAGGTCCTATTAGTTTGCTCCGTCTACCTTGGGCTTCCAAGCCTCGTTGTTGAGATGCAGTCGTTGTTACAGTCCGCTAAGCCTAGGATCAAAAGTGGCTTCTCTCGATGCAGCGACGTGGAAGGTCAAGGCCAAGAACGGACAAAGCCAGCGGAGCCATCCACTGTATTAGTGAGTTTCCAATTGATGTCCTCTGTGCTGGCCAGGCTCAGACCCAATTGCCCCAGTAAAAGTGAGAACCAAACAGGCGGGCACGCAATTAATTAGCGGGTAGGCTATTGGCTCGTTTGGGCTCAGCGCAGCCCTTTCGGGAAGTTTGACAGTAACACCGGCAGCTATTTTTAGCAGGGCTCTTCAGAGAAGGAGAGAGAACGCGTGCGACTTATTCCCGGGCCGATCCGGGCAACGGTAACTGCAACTTCAATGAAGAAGAAGCTGCATGTATCAAAATGGAATGAATGGTTTTAATATCAAGGACGTCAGCATTGATGTTTAAATTCTAGCTTCTTTAACCCGGGCAGCCCACCGGCTGTGTTCATCTACCATCGCCCCAAGTCGACCGGGCCAACAAGCTCGTAATACCATTGACCTATTGATCAAAAGTCTTGCCTAGGAACTCGATTTGGCGTTCAAGGTAAGAGAACTGGAATGCTGCTTTTGGTCGGGCTTTATCCTATATCACTTTCTTAAACCCTAACCCTCCCGGCTTTGAAAATCCTTCCCTTCGCTCCATGGCTTAACCAAGAGCCCGGAGCCAACAGAGGAGTATCAAGTGAAGGATTCAAATTCAAGTCCGGATTGATGGAGTCAGTTGTTAGTTTCGGGCGCTTCTGCATATCTCTTATGAAGAGGGCGGGTTTGATGTTGCACGCGTAGAGTATACCTTCAGAGGAGACGAGGGTTACTTCAGACGCATCGAGGCATGGCACAACCGCCCAGTATCAGAGACCTTGCCTAAACCTGCGCATAATACGGGCAAATGGTCGCCCGGAACTGAGATTACTAGAATTTGATGACCACTTCTAAAATTTCTGACCCATGCAGAGCGAGTCCTGTGAAACACGTAACCATCTATCTCCAAACTCCAAAGGCCTCGGCTTGATTCCTCGATATCGGAGAAGTAGAGGAATATGCTAAGAGTTTGCGAGCCAAGAGTCAAAGACATTATCGTAAAGCTCGTCGCTTGTCGTTCATTGTTCATTGATTGAAAGAAGTAGAAATACCGACGCCTCCTCTTTAAGCTCCCGTTGTACACTTGTCGAAAATACCACCCAGAGCAAAGGTTAAAATCGAGAGACATACGAGGAAATAAAGATGCCCCGAAATATTGAGAGACGAAGGAAGGGGGCAAGGAATGAATTGTAAAACATGAGAAAGTGGACTGAACCGATAACCTTCTAAACTCCCTGAAACCGTAGTGTCCTGTGTTTTCCGTCTCGTGAAATATCGCACGCAATCCATGTGTGTTGGCGCTGGGGCATACTAAAAATGCATTCTCTGCCAAGCCGCATACCGGAGAATATGGAGTCAAAAGAACTTCCCTCTCGCATCAAAACGCAACTCTGTAGAGTAGTGGTCCACATTCCAAACGAACGGCTAACCACCCCTGCATGAACCCCGCTCATGCCTTTTCACAATCACTGTCGGAACCGCGCTAATTGCGCCATGATATTCTGCACCTGGACGTCCGTGCCTTGGGCGCTGGGTCCTGTTGGCGGCATGGTCTGTTGCTGTCCGAATGCTGGAGCCTGGTTAGGATTGCCGGCAGCGGGATATTGTACCGAGCCGGGATACCTGGCAGGAGGAGACTGAAAGGGGGGCGCACCTCCGTTGAGTTGTCCCAGGATAGCTTGGATATCGATGGGTCCCGGAGCGGCCGTAGCGGTAGGAACGTTGCCTGTGGCGTGCGGAACGGGGGTCGATCCGGGTTTCTGCAGCTGGCTCAGAATCTGCTGCAAGTCAACACCACCTCCTGCCCCGCTGACTGGGGCGGTGCTGGGTCCTTGCTGAGCATGGTACGCGGGTGCACCTGTTGTGGCTACTGGATGAGCCGAAGGGGGCTGTCCATAGAAGCCTCCTTGAAGTACGCCGCCATAAGGGGTTGGCGTAGGCTGGTATGGGGGTTTTGACTTGGTCCGCATGACAAGATCCGCAGCTGTGGCTGGCTTGAGGCCCTGGTATTCATTGAAGCTGACGTTACCAAGACCGCGTGAGAGGTCGTATAGGTGCAGGTACACCTCACCCCGGTCTTGCGAGTTAAAATCGAGCTCAACGATTCCCGAGACACCATCAACAACAAGACGGCTAATAACATCCTTCTTGATGTGGTAAGCCGGGTTGACAATCATCACATCTATTCGTAAGCCCCTTTCAACGAATGCCCCTCGGACCCAGTTAACAAAATTAGGGTCAACTTCCTGCAAGAGGAGCAGTTGAACATCGGGCGGGGCTCCCGTGTCGTGACCATAGGACCGCGACTCATCGCTATGACGTGACGAGTTGTAGGGACTACGGCTACGATATCGGTAAGCATCCCTATCTCTATGCTCTTTCCCGCGACCTCGTGGAGAGAGAGACCGGTCCCGAGATCGATAGTTGTCGTATTGGCGGTCTCTTCCGTATGAGTCTTCGCGATGATGCGAGCGGTAGTCGCTACCATGTCGTCCATGCCCCTGGCGTATCTCGTCTCGACTTCGTCGACCGCCACCATCGTATCTTCCCCCTTTGTGGCCAGGCTCTCGGCTACGCGGTCCGCGATCAGGCGACCTTGCTCGCTCATCTTTTTGCTCTTTCTTCTTCTGCGTTCGAGAGAATTCCAGGTCTACAGCTATTATTAGTAAAGGATATAAGCCTCGAGGAAACGAAAAACGAACGAATTTTGCGGCCTTTAACTTCGACGCCTTGGAGATTATCGACAGCGGCCCGGGCCTCCTCCAGAGTGTGATATTGGACGAACCCAAACGCAGATTTCAATGATATTTGAGCCAGACGGCCGAACCGATGGAACAAGTCGAAAACATCACGCTTCGAGACTTTGTCCGACGATAAGTTTCCTATATGCAAGTCAACCTCCGAAGCGTTAATCAAGAGAAACGGTTAATCCACTCACCAATAAAAACCCGGGAGCCTTCGGGGAACCTATCCCATTTCTGCTCAGCCATATATCGCTTCTCGTCAGCGATGTATTGATCCCACATTCGACGATACGTTGAGGTTGTATTAGGGTCAGCGCTGGCTGTGTGGGAGCCCGGGTAAGATACAAGCGTGTTAGATGAGGGCGACGTGGTGGATAGTGATCCTTGTGGTAACGATGGGTTGGTAGGTCCCGGAGGCGGACCTAGTGCGGCCATCGACTCAGTCGTTCCTGGAGGTGGGGGTGGGAGATGGCCTGGGGCGCTAGATGAGAGGGACGCCGACACTACGAGACCAGGTGCGGCTGTATTCACAACGGCTGAAGAGGACGGTGATGGGCCGACTTTAGAACCGGCCTGAGCGGCTGGGGTTCTAGCGATGTCAAAATGGATACGGTTCATGTCCACGGGTGGGCGCGAAGGGAGATCTGCAGACGCAGGTGGAAGAGTAAGGGCTCCATTGGCCCGTGGAGTATTCGCGGACGCTTGAGGAAGGCCAGTCAAGTCCACGCCGCTGTGATTGTTCGGGCCCGCTGTAGGAACAAGGCTTGGGGACCCTTTAGCCTCGTCATCGCGGGAAGATGCCACCAGGTCTGTCTGTTGACTGGCAACATTCGAATTGGAAAAGCTACTGGGGCCCATGGCTTTGGCAGAGACTTCAGAATTAGGTTTGGGCGACGGGCTGGAATGGGTCATCGGGATATCAGCAGACGACAAAGCAGTCGCCGAGTGAGAGGGATGCGCAGCGACAAGAGTAACTGTGGTTGAAGTGCTGCTAACTGAAGGCTGGGCAGGCTTCGAAGCCTCTGGTGCATTCGAGTTGACCAGCGACGATGATACATTTAACGGCCCAGAAACCTCTGACTTTGTAGCCTCGCCCAACCCATTATTACTCTTCTCCGACTCGGGAGTACCATCTTCTCCCTCCTCTTCGCCAGTTAGCGGAGAATCGAAGGTCTTGGCATATTCATCGTCCATTTCCGTGGCGGCTTGATCGATAGCGGTTGGCTCACTGTGCAACGCGCCTTCTTGCTCCGACTCGCCGTACAAGTCGTCATCAAGACCGGTATCATCGTCGCCGTTCCAGGCTGGGACCTGGCCTGCAGCGATCGCGAAGGCCGCAACGGTAATGTTGTCAGTCATAGACGCTATGGTATTGGCTTGCACCATGCCAGCGTCATCAAGGGACTCAGCCTGGCTCTCTAGGGCGGGGAGAGCGGCAACCGTTGTTGCGGTGAGAGGAGAAGGAGAGACAGGTGAAAGGTTGGCTATGGTGTGTATACCGGGCGTTTCGTCCTCGGCGCCCGGGGTAGACATGACGAAGGAATTATTTGCAAATAGCTCGATTAAAGGGCGCCTCAATCATGGGAGTTCACGTCGTGGACTGGTTGTGCGAAGGAGGGAGAACTCGAGGAAGTGTACTAACAATTGGAATTGTCGTGGGGTAATAGTGCATGGGATCTGAGATCTGAAGATACTAGGAGGGAGATACGATCGCCCAGGAATAGGCAGGTCTTGGAAGCGCACGTATGAACGTTGAGAGATGGAAAAGGTCCAGGTTGGTGGGCGAAAAAGTCCTTATCGATGTGGAAGTTATGGTCGAAGGGAGCGCTTCAGCAGCAAGGCCCGGAACGAACGAGTAATGAGAAATTCAGAGCACCTCGATTGGCACAAGCGAGGGGCAAACAGTACAAGGAGCTCCTTCTAGGGCAAGCTCGGTCACTCGTGTTTGCGAAACCAAACTTCTAGTATTAGAAGGAGAGATGGGCAAGAGCATGGGAGGATCCTAGATGGCGGAAAGGTAGGATATCCTGATACCGAAGGTACGATGGAGTGGAACTGGCAGAAGCTGGTTGAGGCAGAAAGGGCGAGGCTGCGGGGCGAGAAATTCCAGAAGCGGTTGGGGCGGAAAATAAGTCATCCAATACAGCGTGGAATCCGGGAATTAGGCATCTAAAACTCGGATGAGAGTATCCCAATTGAACTTCGAGGCTGAATGACGATGCCAACAACGCTTTCCTCCTTCAATGGTGCTGCAACCGTTGAATTCTAGGGCCGGATAGAGGCGGGAGACATTTTCAGCAGCCACGACCACGATCAAAATTCTGAGGCTAGTCTGTTTTAGGACCGGGGAGGGATTCTGTCTTTCGACGAACCCTTCAGTTCGGGCTCCACAAGTCTCACATTTTGATTGATCCACAGTTTTTCCGCGCAACTTTACACAGCTGATGACAGCTGCATACAGCTCTCATTTGCCTGACCGTCAATCAACATTTCGTCGGCATATGATTAGATGCAACGGACAATGTAATCCCTCATGTCATAATAACGTGAATCCTAGCATGTCATAACTCGCGAGATGCGAGGAACGCACCGTGCGATTCGCAGACTGGCACGCACTCCTGTCTCTTTCCTTAGAGTCCAGGACGTCAATGGAGATAATTCGAGTGTGCTCCAGCATCGCATATTACCGCTGCTAGTATGGCTGCTTCTACTTTCAGGGTGGCTCACCAGCGATTATGTTGTACCGCACTACGTATTTCCCCCGAAGCCAAACCTCGCCCTTCAACTGCGCTCTATGTATCGCGGCAGGCTCATTATGGAGCATTTGACGCCAACCTCGATGAGAACGATCTAGTGGAAGCCAGGCAATGGCGCAAATCCTTCGACAGGAACACCCTTCCACGAGGGAACACAGTGTTTGCCCGGTCCAGCGGGCCAGGGGGGCAGCATGTAAACAAGTACGATCCTCTTGGGTAGATCTGATGGGGACACAATCCAGGCTGACTAGATCTCTCTCGTTAAAGGACCGAGAGCAAGGCTACAACATCATGGACGATAAAGGAGCTTAGTGCATCGGTTCCTAAGCTTATCCAGGCTAGGCTACGGTCCTCTCGGTACTATACAGCCAGGAACGACTCGTTGACATTCTCTGCTCAGACACAGCGGCAACGAAGCTCAAACGTCGATGAGAACAAGAACAAGCTCGTTCAAGAATTACTCCAGATATATACCGAGACTGTTCCAGGAGAAACAGATCCCCAGAAAGTTAAAAAGCATTCTGAAATGTAAGTTCCCTGATTTCTGTCGTTTTTTCTTCCCCCAACTCCATGTTATTTTACAAGCCCTTGCTGCACGGAGAGGCTCACATGTGTTGCAGAGAAAAATCTTTCCACAATGAGAGGATCAGGAGGAAAAAGCAGCTTAGTAGCAAGAAACAATTTAGACGATCGTCTTTCAGCGAGTAAGGTCGAAGTATCGATATAGATATGGGGAAGAAGTGTAAGATATTAGATCAATACGATTAGTTAGGGTGCCATCCTTCCCTCGAGATGCCGCCGACTCGGGGAAATCCTGTCCTCAATCCCTCGTCCTTGGACGTATTGGGCCAGACCCGAAAGCAGGGACTACGTTCCTCCTGAAGAAGCATTGTAGTTCAATCACCGTTGTAGTGGAGGGAGGAAAACTACTTCGTAGCAGCTAAATATAGGACGTATACGAAGGTATTAGCGGTATAGATACCCAAAGAGGGCAGCGGATGGAGGGCAAGCCACGGAGTGGGTGATCCTTCCGCAAGGGATGCCCGTGTGTGCGTCCCGTCCTAAAGGATCAGACCCTGAATGGCCCGCCGTTTTCGTAGGGCTCGACCTAGCATCCTCCACCATTTGCTGGCGTACGATCGTCATGTAGGAACAAGTACCTCCCACATCTGGGTGCAGGTGAATCTGCAGAGGAAGTGGCTCTTTGAATCAAGTTTCCGGAAGAGGCTGAAAACCGCGAATCCCCCTCAACGGGGGTGTAACCCTGAAGAGAAGGCGTAGTCCGACCAAAGACATCATGTTATTGCGGCAGCCAATTTTGAGCCGGGCTATTTTTGAGATTTCGAATTGTGGTTCAATGAGATGTTGATTATGCCACGGATCGGAAATCGAACCCACTTCAGCAAATACGAGTTGATCTCGGCTCACACGTAAGCAGATTTGTTTCCTTTTTCAGGGGGGCCCAACGTAGTCGCGAGAACCAAATCAAACTATTGAGCCAATCCCGAGCCCGATCTGGCTCTCCATACCCTAAGGATATATCAAACCATGTCTTTTCCAACCGGTCAAATTTGCAGGGCTGAAGACGGCAGACGAACATCTACCGATAGCAGCGGCTATTGCCAGCGGCCGAGACAACGCATACAATGATGTCGCGACCGAGATAACGTGGGTTTGTCGCTAAGATGCTCTCGATATTAGAGCTTTAGCCTCTACGACGAGTAAAGACGGCAATTAAGCTCAGGGATCTCTTCCTTCCCGTCCCGTGGAAGGGCGAGGGTAATGGGGCGACGTAGAGAGACTGGCGAGGTAGCAGGTACCGCACCAAACTCGATGAATTCGAGGTGTAACGCGGATTGGGGTTGCCATGTCAAGGATGACACTCGCGATCTTTTCCCTCTTCAACAGCCCGTTGGCATTTTGATGTCTAGGCAGTGAAACCAAGCCATTACCGTCTCATGTGGATGACATTAGCAGATGGTGGAAAAGCGGGAACCCCGTGGAATCCAATACCTCGAGGGCGTTCAACTCGCCATTTTTATGGCACTGCCGCAGGGGAGGCTGTACCAGTGTCCAAGGATCAAAGTGGAAGGCTTTCCTGCATCTGCATGGTGCTTCGAGTGCGTGAAATTATTACATGGTTGTACCTTCCCTACCTTTGACTGGTGTTGAATGCTCCCCTTGCTGCTTCCCTTCACAAACCAATTGAATATCCTCAATAACGCACTCGGGAAAAGCACCCTTGGAAATAGAAGGGCGAAAAAAACACCCCTATCCCCTTGTCAATGCTCTGGTATCGGTTTCCAGTCTGCGGGGTCGATCAAAGTCGCGCCCAATTTCCGTTCCCTTTAAATTAACCCCCTCCCCCGCTTCACGGTTCCCCTCGCTAAGCTCAGCCTGGTCTCCCCTACTTCCAGCCGACGCTGCTGGCGCAACCCGATCGAATCCTCCGATTTTTTTTCTCCAACCTTACGTTTCCGCGAGGTCAAACTTGACGATATCTTGTCTCCTCCGACAGCCGTAAGCTAAACGGTTTGCAGGAGCTTTCCAGTAGCTCACATCCACAGCCGGCGTCTTGCTTCTCTCGTGCTAGTATCTCCCGACGCCCCCGCATCCCTTCTCGAGCCAACACGACTTCCCTTTCCTACATCATGGACCCGCAAACGGCGAGTCGACCTCAACCACAGGTCCAGCCCTGCAGGTATAAGGTCGGAAAGACGCTGGGAGCTGGCTCTTACTCGGTTGTGAAAGAGTGCGTACACATAGAGACTGGTCGATACTATGCGGCCAAGGTCATTAACAAGAGATTGATGGCGGGTCGCGAACACATGGTAAGGCTCCAGACTTTTATACTTTACTTTGGGTCGCACCTCGACGTTGAGTAGTGTTTTTCCTTTCACGTCTCGATGTCCCGCGCTCCAACTCTCTACAACCCTGAGCTCGCCTCCCGGTAGTGACGGCGTGGCCCGCTTCCGCGAGCGTGGGCGTGAAGTCGCGAACTGACGACGTTTTATGCAAGACGTACACTCGGCTAACGGTACCTTTACGTACGACTACAATATAGGTTCGGAATGAGATCGCCGTACTTAAACGCGTTTCCATGGGAAACTCAAACATCCTTACTCTCGTAGACTACTTCGAGACTATGAATAACCTTTATCTCGTCACTGAACTCGCCCTTGGTGGTGAACTCTTCGATCGTATTTGCCGAAAGGGTTCTTATTATGAGTCTGATGCCGCCGAACTCATCCGCGCCACTCTTTCCGCAGTCGCTTACCTCCATGACCACGGCATCGTCCACCGTGATTTAAAGCCCGAGAACCTGCTCTTCCGTACGCCGGAGGACAATGCCGAGCTCCTAATCGCCGACTTTGGTCTATCTCGCATTATGGACGAGGAGCAGTTCCACGTGCTGACTACCACTTGCGGCACCCCTGGTTACATGGCTCCCGAGATTTTCAAGAAGACTGGCCACGGCAAACCGGTTGACATCTGGGCGCTTGGTGTTATCACTTATTTCTTGCTCTGCGGTTACACACCCTTCGACCGTCACTCGGATTTTGAGGAAATGCAAGCGATTCTCAACGCCGAATACAAGTTCGAGCCCGTCGAGTATTGGCGTGGTGTTTCCGGGCATGCCAAGGACTTTATCCGACGGTGCCTTACCATCGATCCCAACCGCCGCATGACGGCTCACGACGCCCTTCAACACCCATTCGTAGCGGGTGATGTGAGCAATAGAACCAACCAAGAGGGTCAGAACCTCCTACCCACGGTCAAGAAGAACTTCAACGCCCGGCGAACACTCCATGCCGCTATTGACACAGTCCGCGCTATCAACAAGCTCAAGGACCGTGGCAGCGCAATGGCCAGCGACTCCTCTTCATCATCCCCCTCGAGAGAGCATGTAGGTGGGGATAACACCTTACGAGCACCCGTTCCAGCAGACCCCAATGCGATGGACATGTCGGATTGTGGAGACGGTCGCGGCCAGCTCCAGACTAATGACAGCGGCTACGGTTCTCATTCAGGCGTGAGCCAGAGGGATGTTGTTATGGGTGACACCTACGACGTGCCCTCCATCCTACGGCCAGGCTCGAACGCTAACAGAGTGGTTGAAACGACAAACGGTCTCTGGACAAGTCCTGCCCTTCAACAACGATAGTGGGGCTGGTTAAGGCGCGGATCTAGCTGGAGACGGAAGTCGAAGGTATCGACTACTAAAGGAAGGCGACGGGTGCCTTCGCCTTTCTGACACTATTCGACTGCTTTTAGTGTTAGCTGGTAAAGGGCATCTTGGGCCTCTCCTGTCGGAAAGAAAGTAAAAGCTGGGGCTTACGCAGGACGACGAGGGCGAGACTTTCAGTCATACTATCTGGGATACACTGTATCTGCTCGCTAAGAGTGCATTTTCCTTTGGTCGTTAAGGCGCGCATTAGTTTCTGGGAAGGGTAAAAGCAGGCGAGCTTGCTCCCTACAGGAGAGATTGGGATTTCCATTGCTAAGCTTGGCTTTGAGAATATGGTGGGTTTTCCTTGGTGCGAGTATATGGGGCGTACTCCTTCCTTTCCATCCCTTTCCCTCACCCTTCTATTTGCATGAATAATAGGTACCTCACCTCGAATGTCTTACTTGGAAAGGCAACTAACTATAACTTGGCTCTTTCCAGGTTGCTTTTTTTTTTTTTTTTTTTCTTTTTTCCACTTTGTTTTTTCCATACATGAAATGATATCCCATACTCTTTTTCGAGTCGTATTGAATAGGCATGCATGTTGTATATAGCCAGCACTATGGGAGGGTTGAGTTAAAGATTGTTCTTTTTTTGAAGTATAAGCACTCAATTGATCCTTGGATTTCGGCCACTCTAGCAACACTGCCCTCCCTCAAATTCATCAAGCTAGTGGAATCGCGGATCATTTTCTTTGGTTGAAGAAACTTAAAAACTAATTGATTGTCTGAGAAAAGGGTTATAATGCTGATTCTAGCGCCGTTCTAAAAATACCTAATACTACTGGACCCTGGACGTTCGCGCCACCACTAGTAGATCCCCCAAACTCCAATTCGGGCTTTCGCCCATGATTAAGCCGCGTCACCCCGCCAGCTGAGCAGTGCAGAGACCTGATCAGAGCTTCGGCTTCACAACGTCGATTCTCACACAGCCCCGCAAACGACGGACAACCGTCTCCGAGAAGCGTTCCTCCCTCGACCTTTTGGCCCTTGGCTACTATATATCGATCCAACGTAATCGTGTTCCTCCCCGGCTGGGTCGTGAGGACACGTCAAAGTACCTCCTTGCGAAGCTGGGACCTCGGCGATTGGAGACGACACCCCCCCCCGCCCCCCGGCCCTCGGGAGCGTCGATAACTCTGGCATAACACCCAAGTCCTTCTCCAGGATGTACGTCCATTGATACAATATCTTATTAGCCAGCTATCCAGAACGATATCCACCCCTCGTTCACCCATATCGGAGCTCCCATCCCGCATCCAGCTAACTAGTCTCTACAGGATCGATCCATCCCTCCGCATCCGCCGCGCGATCCACGCGAACGACCCCCTCCTCGTCAAGCGCATCCTCAAATCCCACCCCACTCTCCTCCACAACCCCGACACCTCCCCGCGCGGCCTCTCCAACTCGAATCTCCACCTCGCCGCGTCGCTCGGCCACGTCGAAGTCGTCAAGGTCCTCGTATCTCTCGGCCACGAAACGCCATGTCCTGCCCTCAACGAGTCGCACCAGACCGCCCTGATGCTTGCCGCATCCAAAGGCTTCATCGAGACGGTCCTCGCGCTGGTGGAGAACGATCCGTCATCGATATCCAGACGGGACGTCCGCGGAAGGGACGCGATCATGGAGGCGAGCCTGGGCGGGCATGATACCGTGCTGCAGATTCTGCTGACGTGGGATCCCGAAGGGGCTGGGGAGGCCGTCAGGAGGGCGGACGTAGATGGGAATACGGCGCTGCACTTTGCTAGCAGCAATGGGAACTTGTTGGTGTTGAGGACGCTGCTGGCGGCGGGGGCGGATCCGGATAGGAGGAATATGTGGAATTGGACGGCGATTAGCTATAGCGCTACCGTGGCGGCGGAGGTCTATCTGAAGGGCCTCGTGGCAGAGGCGCAGAGGAAGAAGTTGGCGCAGAGGGAGGGGGAGAAGGCGGGAGGTGTGAGAGTCGTGGACCAGGACGATGGGAAGGGTTGACCTTTCAAGAGCAGTGGCGAAGAGGAGCGGATGTCGTGGAATGTTTATGTCGTAGGTCGTTGATTATTTCGAGATTGTATGGGGAAAGCCTTGCATAGCTGTTCATGATTCAATATACCCCTGAGTTTTCTACGCCTATGTCTGTGGGTAGATGGGCCCGCTCGCTCTCGACGCCCTAGAGACGGCTATGCGCTGGTCCATTTGACAATGCCCTTCTCGTGCTTTCTGACATGTAGGTATGTTTCCAGTCGACATGCTCGTGAATCCTTCTGTGTGGGAGATGCCATCAGGTCCAAGACCATACTGAAACACCTAGAGCAAATAAAGTCGGCAGAGGGCCAAAATACCTACCACGTCTCTATGGATATTTGGCCTCCCGTGCTGATTGCTCCCTAGGACTCATCTTTTTTTAAGTTCTAAACATACTCAACCTGGAACCTGACTGGAATTATCAAGCCTCCTATGCTAGGTATTTCAGCCAGTACTGGATTTAAATAAATCTGCAACGTCCCAGTAGAGGACAGCCAGGCTTGAGGTGTTGGGCGCATTCAGCCATCGTGACTAGGGCCAACTCAACGCCACCCTTTTGACGAAACTTGGCTTCGTATGAGGAATAGTGTTATACTCGCGTATCGCGACGCTATTTGCGGTCTCACGCTCGCCCTGTTTGGGAAAGATTTGAAAACTATAAAACATCTCATCTTCGTACGTGTTGGCCGGCAAGCGACGATCGTTCTCAACGAAATTCGAACCCGATCTACCCCTTTCTAACTTGTCAAGCCTCACGATATGACTCTCATGTTTCCTTCCACTTGGCCTAGACTGTTTCTGTAGAGTCTCGATTGTGGGGAGCATGTCACTGATAGAGAAGTTGATCTATAAAGGGCGTTCATTCTCAGTGCGCTGCCCGCCTCTCATCTATGCGATCGTCGGCCATCAACCAGTATCAACAAGTTTCCTACTTCTATATTTGACTCTTTTCTTCCTAGAAAGTGATCGGCTTCCCCTTGGCTTCTAAGCGGGACGATTTTCCCGCGACATTCTTCTAAAAAGTCGAGGTCGCAATGCCTTACTTTAGCTATTGGACCATCCCGTACATCCCTTACGTCCCCTATGCCGGCGGTAACCCCTACTGGCTTGGTGACGAGGGTCCTCTGCCCCCGCTCTTTGCTCATTTTGAGAAAGAATCAAAGCATGAGGCCGAATCCAAGGAAAAGAAGGGAGACGGCGACGGTGATCGGGATGGCGGTAAGAAGACTGATAATAAAGGCGGAAAGAAACACAGAAAAGGGAAAAGCAGGCACTACGACAACAACAATACCAATGAAACTATCAAGGACAATTTTTGGCGGACCAGGATGGACAACGAAAGCACCAATGACAAACGGAAGAACAATCCGACTAGCAACAAGAGCAAGGTCATATACAACAAGACCACTCGTGGCAAGAACGATGTCAAGAGCAACATGAGTTCTTACAGAGATGTCAGAAACAGCAACCAGGATGGGAAGAATATGAAGCACACTGGTGGAAAGCGCAACAGAAAATACGTGAATACGCGTCATGGCCAAAACAAGTCAGAGGAGAACCTGGACAGTTCCAATCCAAAATCTATCAGTCTTCACCCCTCGGAATTTGGTCGTTACCCTCCTTCATCACGCAGCATCACTTCATCGTCACCCCCGAGTTCCTGTTCAGCCTCAACATACCCTGACTCTGTAGGCATGCCCCTCTTTTACCCCTACGGCTACCGGACTGCCGGCGGCGCCGGATACGCCGAGGTCTTGGACCGGGTCGGAGCCTTCGGTCCCCAGTGCCAAAACCCCCATCACCCACCAGGTTTCATGATGAACGTGGCGAACAGATGTAATCAAGAATCCCACAGCTACCCTTACCTCGAGACTACCGATACAGTCAGGATGCACATCATAACGAACTCGACCCCTCCCTGGCTGCTCGACGGCTCCGAGCCCCTCAAATTCAAGGCACGCAGGGTCCCAACCTGCCTCACCATCGGCGAGCTCCTCCACGACTTGGGCGCTACTAACCCCGACCCTAGCATGAACAAGTGTTGCGAGGTATTTCAGGGCTCCGGTGGTAAATGGCAAAGGGGCATCCACTTCGACGGCAGTGACCATGAACTCATGAAGAAGAAGCTCCGCGACATCGGCTGGGATAGCTCGAGGAATGGTGAACCCAATGGCAAGCCGCTTGTTTGCCTCTACTTGACTAAGGACTAACATGCGTGTTTTATACCTTGTGGTTCCTAGGTACGTGTTGAACGAGCGCTTGCCTCATTAGGCCTACCGCAGACTGCTCATAGAATATCTAGTTTATCTGGTGGACACCGGGTTCTATGGTAGAAAGTGATCAGGACGCCGGTGGAGGAGTATGAGAGGAAGGGGAGTGCTGACTAGAACCGGGCGGTGACGGAGAGTGTCATTGTGGTGATTCGTCCTATGAGATTCTGATTTCCCATGATGGGTTGACTTATACTTTGTTTTTCCTCAAGAAATACCTTGGCATCCATGTCGGTCTCGCACACTGAGACAGTAAGATGGCAGTTATTATTAGTGTAGTTCTAACCCTATCTGTCAGCATCCCCGAGCGAACCCCGATACGGTCATTGTGCAGCTTCGTAAGAGGCAATATATCCATATACAGGCTATGGTAGCTCGTGGGATGGAAGGGACAGTACCTGGCAAACAAAACTCTTATTCTTCTGGAATTCTGGAAACAATATCGAATATTATTTGGATCTGGAAGACTGTCTATCTCCTTTCGGAGCTCAAAAGCACAAATAACTCGGACTGAACTTGGAGAGACCCTTGAGAACTTTGATTCGGGCAACGATTGTTTTCTATCTCGAGAACTTGTAAGTACGGAATGATTTTGGGTTTATTGTGGTGTCTCCTCTCTGCCCTTTGGAAGGAGGCGACCTTGTCCCGAGGGCAACTCCTTTCATCTGAACCCGGAAATAAACAGGTCCTGTTTTATTTTATTCTTTATTTTTTTTTCTATAAGCCCTCAATTTACAACGACGGATGAGATTGGATTGGATGGAGCGATAATGCAATTTGTAAACGCTAAAGAATGTACGAAGTAGGTCGGATACATCTATTTTTGATTGTACATCATTGTCTTTGTCGTAGCCGAAGCCCTTCATGTATCTACTTGTAGGATTGGCGAACTTGAACTAGGAGCTAAACCGATCCACATACGGCTTGGGAGGGTTAAAGGGAAACTTGTCAATAATTTGAATGGTAAATATTGTCTACAAAAGTTTCTCTGGCGGTCTCGACCATCTCCTCGTCCAGTCTGCCTCCCGATGGGATGTCGTCGGTGGAAGTGTGCTCCTTAGTCATTCGAGATCTTGCCAGATCGAAGGCCCAATATGAAGTAACTAAGAGCACACTGCCGGGCTCCAGCCACCAGCCAACGCAAGCCATTTATCCCACTCTGGCAAGTCTAGGCAATCATCCGTCCATTGTTACCCGCCACATCTCGTCACTCCAACCCGGCGGTACGTGCAAGAAGGGATCGGAGGTGAGGGGAGGGATCAGCCCTGCCCCTCAATCGAGCCTAAAGTTGGCCAAAGGATTCGATCGATCTGACATCATCGCTGGCATTGCGAACTTTGTCGATATTGATCGAGGCGCAGCCAATACACTTAGCCAGATTGTCCCCCTTCTGAAGACAAAAGAACATGTCGGTTCCTTGAAGGGAAAAAGAGCGGGGAGATCCGTCGTTGCTCGTTTGGTAGCTCGTAACGATTTGGAGCGATGCTCTTGAAGAGCAGGACCCTTGCTCACAGGCTGCTTGTCCAGAGTCTCTTCTTGCCAACCTCCTCAAGAGGGCGTGATGCAGGCGACATGTGACCACGAGATTCCGCTGCGTACACTAAGCGAGTGGGCACTGTGGACTTCTGGGTTGGCCTGGCTTGGCCCTGCGGCGCTTCGTGGGTTTATGCAGGCATCAAACTTTTAGTGCGAGTGTGACCACTTCCTCACCCTGCGAGTTCGTAGCTGGACAAAGCTTGCGAGTCAAGGCGACTTCCAATTACCAAATGCGGTAGGGTTTACTGATAGGTGCCAACCAGGGTCACCGCCTTGCTGGTGAAGTTACAGATGCTGTCGACGGATAGTGCCAAGTCTGGCGCTTGGATCCGAGGGAAACGCTGCGACTCAAGGCTTACTTTTACGTAGATGAAGCAAAACCAACAAGTGGGTGATCTGGATCTTTGTCTCAAAGCTGCCTACTTCGACAAGATTGGTTACACTGATAAGGGCCCATAAAAACTCCTGATTCGAGTGGAAGAGACATACATGGTGAATAAGGCGATCACGGGCAAAGTGGACTGACACGTCTGGCACCAGTCATGGACCCTGGATGCCGATTTTTTGTGTTTCCACTCATGATGAGGAACCGTTCGGCTCGACTTGCAGTCCCCGGTACCTCGCTTGTTCCACAAGAAACTTGCGACGGGGACCCGTGACCTTCCCCGCCAGTGAGCAAGATCTGGAGGGGGAAAGGCACCACCAAACAAGATCACTGAAGAAAACAACAATAATTAGGGGTGGCACAAAAACGGGTGACCAAAGGGCGGGAAACAAGTGTGTGTGGTGTGGGTGGTATCGGTATGAGATCAGACAGGGAAATGTTTCGACCCAGCGCAAAGATGCAGCGAGCTTGCCTCGGAGCTCGGTATTCGTTGTGATGCACACACAATTAGTTGCTGCAACCTCTCTGGATGAAAGGGAGGCGGTAAAGAATAGTATTCAAGAATTATCACATCACGCTTGCGCTAGGGCGCACACCGGCTCGGCTGGTGACTCTTTAAGTGTAAAGAAAATTTCCCCTAGCTGCATGAGACGTGGGACGGATGCGCTGGAAAGTCGGAGTGGAGGCGAGTCAAAGGTTTGTTTCCGTCCTTGACATGGGCGGTTGAATGGACTTTACAGGTTATGGATCGTTCCATTCCAGCACGAGCCGAGTGGTGCTAGCTGGCTAGCTGGCACTCGGAACCCAAGAGAGGGATACAGAGGCCCCCACCAAAGAAAAAAAAAGCTTTCCAGCAAAGTCCAATCAGATAAGATGCTACGAAAGAATATCCATTCCTGTCGGATCCGGACCCGGGTTCTTCCCTCGATGGAGACCTGGGAGGTCAAGGGAAAGGAAAGCCGCGGCATGGGGGTCCATGTTCGCCGGGGTTCGGAGCGTGACGAGGACGAAAGAAACGCGCGAAGGCGTTTGGCAATATTGATTACAATGGCTTGGTGCCGAGTTGAAAATGGCCTTGTGGCAATTACGGAGTGCTCCAAGATACCGACAACCCGCGTTCCAATGGCAGGCGGCGCACGATGGACACTAAAAAGCAAAGAAGAGCGAAAAGGGACGCTAGAGAAAAAAATAAGGACGCGAGGGAAACGAAATTGCGGGTTGCGGCCCAGTCCGGGCCCGATATTCTAGGGGCAATAGGATTGCAAGAGGATTTGGTAGACAGGAAAAAAAAAAAGAGAAAAAGAAAGGGCCAGGATACACCGAAATGAGGATGCTCCTGTCAGGCCGATGAAAATTTGCGGAAATCTAGGAATTAGCAAAACAGAAAGGGGGGAAAAAAGAATTAACTCTCCGGCTGTTTTCGAGGCGCGTTTTCCGCGTCCCCCTGTTCTGTTCGAGGAGCGCGGGAAATCCGGGGTTTCGTCGTGGGTTTATGTTTCGCTGGCTGCCGGCTGTTGAGCGTTGAGTGCAGATATCGATATCCGCCTCATATACCTTGGTAGACCTGAGGCTTTTTGCTCTTCAGAGAGTAGCGTGCTCGACTGCCGGTTGCACAGTGACCGACTGCAGCTCTTTGCGTTTTTTTTTTTTGGGGCTGCCCGACGACACCTCGTGCTTCCTTCCTTTCCCGCTCTACCCTAGATTGGGCGGTAGCGAGAGCACAGGGGCGGACATGGACCATGAGGACCAGGCTCACCAGCCACGACCAGTTGCCCAATACGCGTATGAAGATAAACGAGTTAATGGCTTTGTTTGGTCAAAGTCGCAACTGAGCACGCGACCCCGTCCAGGATCCCCCGGGCGACATCTCCACCGCTAATTTGTCCTCGCTCACCAACTCCTTTGTTAAAACCGCCGGCGCCAGAAAGATCTTCGCTGGGTCCTTTTCTGCGTGTAATTTACCATCATCGATTGTCCGACCTCTTGAACTATAGAAATTCCAGACCCGTACCCCGGCGCAGGGCTGGGGTTGGGTCTTGGCTCCAGTATTGGTCGGTTCAGTCATCGCGCATCCGTGACATCCGGGACGGTACCGGTACCTAATATTCCAAGCAATTGACTAGTGAATATTTGTACATGTTCTTAGTAAGCGCTCGGAGAGTGGCCATCGCCAAGCCGCCTTCGCGAGACATGGGACTCTTTCTCTAATAATACTGGGAATCAGCAACGACAAATCCCTGGATCACAATGAGCGACAGCCAAGCCAACTGAATCGGGGCCTGTAATCTCGTCTGAACGAATGGTGGCCGTTATGATGGGAGAACCCTTTGGAACTTAGCTGGTGGATGAAGGGCCCTGACAGCTTGGCGATTCTTGGTAGTTTAAATGGACATAGAATGCGAGCTCCATCCATTCCGTGGAAACGGTCGAGTCGTCCCTGCGTGAGCTATCCGGCAACTGTGAAGGCCGCTTGACAGATCTCAGAGCCCCATTTTTTTCCTTTTCCTTTTTCCTTTTGTTTTCCTTTCGTTTTGTGGCCGAATTAACCGTATATTTTCCTTGTTCTCGCTTTTTCTTTTTTGGCCCGAGCAACTGCACCTCTCTGTAATCAGGAGCGACCGCTCTTTTTTTGGTCTGCCCCAGATCTTCATTGTTTCATCTCCCCTGGGGCCGGGCTTCTTCCCCATTTTCCCGATGGTGCTGTCATTCGAGGAAGGATTCGGTCCCCGTAGTTGTTTCTTGCTGTGCCACTGGGGCTTGGAGAAAGTAATTGTAAATCTTGTCGCCCAGAAATCGCGTTCCGCTGTTTCTGTTCCCCTGAGACGGATCTCCGGGTAGGCTAATGGGTGGACGTCGCTGTTGTTGTCTGACTCGAGAGAGCCTGTGTTCTTGCGACAAGCTTGGCGGCTTGGCATTTTGCTTCACAAATTTGATGTCCCACTTTCCGCGTTGTTCGTCTCTCTCCTCGAGCGCAGGCACAGCGCCCATCACGTCACTGTTCCGTTCGGTACGTGGGCGAACCCACTACGGGCTCCAACCTCTAAATTAGCACGCTGTTCCGTGTCCTTCCTAGGGCGAGTTTTCTCTTGGGAATTTCACACAAAGCCGTTCTCCGAGCGATGGGTACTTCATTAACGGACCCTGACCATGTCGGCCGGTTGTAACTGTTATCACGGTTCATCATGCTCTTGCAATGCTCTGGCTAACGGTGCTGGAGCAAGTGGGCTGCCTCATTGCCAATTGAAGCTAAGCGCGTATCCACCTGCCGGGTCTCCAAGGAACCTAGTCATCTCGCCAGTTAGCGCCCACTACGTCTTTTTTTTTTTTTCTTTTTTGCTCCCTTCCTCTTGGCTCTCCATTCGCTGCTGGGTCAAATGCGCTCGGGGTGCCCAGAATCCCGAAGCTTCCGCGTTTTCACCCACATTCGGCGTGATCACTCCTGCCCAATGCCACAGAATGCGAAATGCGACGGGTTTCCTCGCATTCGCTCTAAACGCAACCCCATCGTCTCCATTTGCATACGCCGAGTAATAGCCAGTTAGACGGCGCCGCCGGGGATCGTAGCCCTCGGAGATAGGGCTTACAATTGTAGACTTTTGTCAGAAACCTCATGCTTGGTAATCTGGGCCGGCGCGCTCCTCGTTATGGAGGAGGACAGAAGGATTTGGGATCAGGCACACGTAGGCACGGGAGGCACGGAGCACGGAGGCCATCAGGACGCGAGGAAAACGAAGAATATCGTACGAATCTCTGAGCATCTAAGCCCCAGAACAGCAGAGGGGGGGGATTGTACGGTGTAGCTGGCTGTCATTCGTAGCTGGCTCTTTGGGTTTGCGTGCTCATATCAGTTGTCAGAGATTACTGCAGGGTGAGGTGAACCGCGCTTACAGAGGACAGTACAACAGAGGAGGTGAATTGTACTCAGCTCTCGCCAGGTCAGGCGCTCTGCTCGTGGTACCGCTGTACATTGCCAGCTGTACAACGCTCGTACACCCCCCGTCGCCCATCTCCCATCGGCCCCGTCCAGGCCCCGGCGCCCCAGTCGGCCCAAGTTACCAGAGCCAGCCACAAGCCAAGACTCAGCGCTGCAAAGCACTTTCCCACTGATTTTTGCCTCATCCCCACCATCGTCACGGGTTAACCCAATTCCCTTTTTATTCTTTCCTTCCGCACTTATTCCCACACCTCCCCTTATTCCTCCTCTCCCCTTCCCCTCCCCTGTGTTCTTGGTTCATCCTACCTTGGTCTCCGTCTCTTTTATCCCCGATCAACGTTCCTCATACCTCACGGCAACGAGAAAGAGTGTAAGAGAGAGTCCTTTTCCGGCCTTCACCTCTACTCTCTCCCTCTTGCTCTTGCCATTTCTGCACACCTCTTTGGATCTTTCCTCCGATCCAGCCGACGCTTGGCGACCGACGTTCCATGGCTTTGTTAACCGCTCCAAGCGACAATTCCTTGCGCACAAGATTGCTCTTCGCATCGCTGCATTAGTCGGCTTCTCGAGATAGCTACAACCGCCTCCCTGCTCGCATGCTCTCTCCGCCTTTGCGATCCTAAATACACCCCATACTCGACGCCACGATCGAACTTTGTCATCTTCGACGATCTCTCTCGACGTAGCTCCTATTGCACGAATAAGCGCCGTATGAATCAAGAATAATAGCAATTTACGATCAGACGAACCGATACACCTATTTCCCGAATTATCACTGTGTATTGTACATTGTCTGTGAGAAGAACGACAATCGTGCTCTTGCGACTCTCCCAATTCCCCAACGTCTCACGACGGAAATTTGCACGTATACGCACCCCTCGACTTGTACGTCCGCGCAAATATTCTGGCCGCCTACAATGCAGGACATTACTTCTTTATTCTCGAAGCCGAAGCTGCTTCCTTTTACCGTCTCCGGCACTCTCAACCTCGCCAAGCTGAATCCCATCCCCCATCGGTATCGCCGCCGCATAAGGTCAAGGCAGCGATTCTATGCGCGCACCGACGAACTTACCCGCCTGAAGACATCCTTCAATGTTCTCGAGACAATCCGTGCCGTTCGGCACCATAGGTGGACTCTCCATGACATCCAATACGTCGCCCTCGCCTTTGTTGGCCTCTCCTCCCTAATCATGGCTCCTGCGCCAGCACTTCTCAAGTTGCTTGCCCTGTTGGGCGGAACGCTGCTCATCCTTATGCCCATTACCAGCCAATTTTTCTTCCCTGGCCTCCCAATCTGGGTCTACCTAGTCTACTTCTTTTGCAGCCGGTATGTTTTGATTGCTTCGCCGTGTCATTGGAAGCTTGCAATTCGGGCGGCTTTGCGCTGTATGTTTGCCTTGGTCTAACTTGATTCTAGGTTTATCCCTACGGAAATCCGTCCGCACATCTGGGTCCGCGTTCTCCCTGCCTTGGAGAACGTCCTCTATGGAGCAAACCTTTCCAACATTCTCTCCGCCCACACGAACCCTGTCCTCGATCTCATCGCGTGGATTCCCTATGGTATCCTCCACTTCGCTCTCCCTGCTGTGGTCGTGGGTATCCTCTTCATTTTCGGCGCTCCCGGCAGCGGCCCTTCGTTCGCCAAGGCCTTTGGTTGGATGAATATCACTGGTGTTACCATCCAGCTCCTGTTCCCTTGTACCCCGCCGTGGTACGAGAACGAGCATGGGCTTTCTCCTGCAGCTTACGGCATGCCTGGTTCTCCCGCCGGTCTGGCCCGTATCGACAAGATCTTCGGCTTCGACATGTACACAACAGCCTTTTCCACCGCCCCAGTGCCCTTCGGAGCCTTCCCTTCTCTCCACTCCGGAAACGCTGTCATCGAGGCTCTTTTCCTCGGTTACTGCTTCCCCCGCTTCCGCGCTTTCTTCGCCGGATATGTCATCTGGATCTGGTGGGCTACCATGTATCTGAGCCATCACTACGCCGTCGATCTGGTCGGAGGTGGTCTCATTGCGGCCGCCTACTTCTACATCACCAAGGCGTACTGGATGCCCAGGCCCCAGCCCGACAAGCACACGCGGTGGGACTACGAGTATGTCGATTACGGCGACCGCAAATCCATCTTTGACGAAGAGTTCGGCTCCTACGCTCTCGGCTTCATTGACCGCCGCCCCCCTAGCGACGACGAATGGACCGTTGGTAGTAGCTCGAGCAGCTTCGCCAGCGGTAGCGGCACCCTTAGCCCCACCCTTTCTGAAGAGAGCATCACCTTCCGTAGAGACGTACTGGGAATGGACGTGAGGCCAGACCACGCCTGGGGGGACCCCACGAGGGTGACAGAGAATGAGCTGAGGCAGGTGACGGTCGCAGCGTAAATAAGCACGACGATCACGAACGAATATGCAGCTCTTCGATTCTTATCCGCGTCGATTGACGATAGTATCTGGTGGATACGGACGCCGTCCTTCGCTGATGTTGACCCTTGCTAGACTCCAGCGAGGGAGTCCCCACACCGCCTCGATCAATAACCTTTCGGCGACACTTGATCACTTTTTTACGTGGTTTATTCTGTACAGCTATTTATTACTGGGTAGATGCATGATACCCCTTTATACGCTCGCTACCCAACTTTTTTTTCGACTTTTTTTTTCTCTCAACACTTCCTTTGGAAGATACCCCTTGTTATGGACACGATCTCTGTTCATGAAGGATATTATTCATACACTTGCGACATGATACATGTTGTTGAGCATATTACCCTTTTTATTGTTGTTGCATGAGCATAGCGAATATGGAAACCGGGAAATATTTCGGAATTGGCGTGGTGGGAGAAAGAGACACGAGAATTTCTGGTTTTGATTTGGTGACGGGCGGTAAAGAGACAGAGCGACCGATGGCTCGACTCGAAGCGGTTCCGACGTGTGGTTCAACTACCTGAGTCACGCCCTGTTCGATTCTGAAGGATCCATTGTCCTGTTATCATGAATCGCGACCATCCCGCGAATTCAGCGATGTTTCCCGACTTCCACAGCCGGTGCTGCGATCGAGTTCCCATTCCCGCTTTAATATTTAATATCTTTTTTCAACCGCATTTCCATCACCCAAAGCTTCTCACCCGAGATGCTTTCAGGGTTCAATAATATTTACTCCAACTTTCTCATGGGAATGGGAAACGACTCGACTCTGGCGGAACAAGACGGGGTGTGCGAACTGCTCGACTTCCTGTATTGAGCTTTATGTCGACTCTACGCCGAGACTCAAGCAGCGCATCGAGAAAAAAGATAGGGGACAAGGGAGGGGAAATGACTTGAGGAATTCCGTCGATAATCTTTTGTTCCCCTCTGTTCTCCTTAGCTGCGCATTCTACGAAAAGAGCCGGGTAGGGCCTAGAGAAACGGTCAACGAGGACATGAAAACCCCCTAGGGAAATCATCCGCGAAGGAAAGTAATGGTATGGAATATAGGTACGGTACGGTTGACCGGTACGTTAATGACGGCGGTACACAGACGTGCCCAAGGTAGAACGGAGTAGATAATGCACGGGGGAAAGAACAAAGACCACTCGCTAGACCAATCGAAATAATACAAGAAAAAATAATTACTACTACTTGAGACTTTCGCCGCCGGTTCCGCCCCCTAACCACGCTCCTGTGATGTTAAGCAAGGATTGATTGCGGACTTGCCTCGGCGATGTGTCGGTGTCTTTTTGGAAAAGGTGGCCGGGGAGCCGCAACGCGCCCTTTGGGTGCTCCGGACGTTCCACGCCGCCTGCGGCCGCCTGCCTTATTTGGCGACGGTTATTCATTCTTACTGGCTGGCGAACACAATGTACATTCACTGAATTATCTTTTTACTTTCTTTAAACAACTTGGAATTCATCGAAACTATGGGGTCTCTCCAACCGAAAACAATATATCAGCCTAGAGAAACGAAGTCCGTCCAAAGCTCGTCATGGGGAAAAATGCCCAACAACGCCATCAAGTCGGCCGGCTACCCGTAGAGTCGACCAAAAGAGTACAGTTACATGCAGAGATCCATCTCTAATCGCCAGAGGAGGAAAACAACGGGCCCTCCGTCTTTGAGGCGTCCATGGTATCTCATGTCTTTTTTTTTTCTCCTCAATTTTAAATGTAAATCGTCAAGCGTCGTCGGACTTGACCGAACCACGCGAACCATTTCCTTGTGTTCTTTGTTTTCGTTTTTGTTCTCTTCGACGGAATACGTCTGTATGTATAAGCCTTCCGCTGCGGAAGACCAACGAGGGGATACGAAGAAGAGGTGTCCTATGCGGTTGGTTCGCCTTGTCGGGGGAAAAACTTGCTCGCGGGTATCTGGGGCGTTAAAGAAAAAGCGGTCAAAAGACGCCTCTTGACCAAAAGCGCAGCATCGAAATGCCGAGAAGACAACTTCTTGCTTCCTTAGAATCGCCGGTTTCCATTCTAGGGCATTCCGGCTACATAAGGAGCCGGGACAGGCGTGACCTTCTTGACATAGGTAGGAGTACCCTCGCTGGAAGGAGCTGGAGGCTCAGATATAGACTTGGTGCGCTTCTTCTTTACCTCGCTCACTTCGCCGGACTCGGCGGATCGGCGGCGCTTCGCCTTCTTCGTATCGGCTTCAGCCTTGCTGGGACCGGTGATTGCTGGGGGTGGAATAGGGGTCTGGGGCTGGCGGGTTGTGTCGTCATCGCACTCTTCATCAGCGAACTTCACTTTGTTCTTCGACCTGGGTGTCTCCTGAACAGGCTCGCTGGCCTCTTCCAATTTGTCCTTGGACTTGGATTTGTTCTTCTTCTCCTTTTTATCTTTCTTGGTCTTCTTTGACGAATTCTCCTCAGCCTGCTTATCCCCCTTCTCTTGCTCAAGTGTGGCAATCCTAGCTCTCAGGGCTTCCAGCTCTTCGTTGGCGGACTGAAGCTGGCTCGACGCAGGGGCGTCGGCCTCTGGTGGTGGGGTGACTTTGCGCTTCTTCTTGGGGCGTTCGGTCAGTTGCGTTGGCTGCGCTACGTCGGAGCCCTTGTCCTGCTTCGCCTTCTTCTGTTTCTTTTCCTTCTTGGAACTCTTCTCGGTGGCCGGGGTGCTGGAGGGAGTAGCGTCTGTTCCCAGCTTAGGAGATCCACGTGACTCAATCCCAATAGGCTGGAACCTGGCCCTCAAGCCAGCTGGCTGCTTTGGGGCTGGCTTTGAAGACTTCGCGCTCTCAGGCGCATCTGGAGTTTCGAACGATGCATCTATGCTGTCGTCGGTCGTCTGGATAATGTTGATGCTGTGACAGCTGGCTAAAACAAGGTGTCAACGTCAAGCCACACATAATGACACGTGTATATGACTTACAAATTAAGTGATAGCTATCGCCATCTTTCAGACGGGGAACAGTGATCTTGGCGTTGGATGACACTATCGCACTAGCATGTTGTCCGGTCGCTGGGACGACCTTTTGAATCTCGAGGTTGAGTGGGGTAGAGGACGAATGTGTGAGTACCCAGAGCTTGCTACCTTCCTTTTCGGCAGACTCGAACACGCGAGCGATTTGACCCAAGCTCTTGGGCTGCTGGAGCTTGAATACACCGCCGATCACAGTGGGGGCAGGCTCATTAGCGGTATGGGTTGTGATCCCGGGTTGGGTAGCTGCTTTAGAAACGGCAGTAGAGTTTGCATTTCGCTGGGTACCAGCGGCAGAATCAGATTCCTCGTCACTCGACTCTTCCTCAGAGCTGGAGGTCTCATCAGTACCGTTCGTCGCATTCTTGGCATTCGTGCTCTCAGCTTCCGACTCCGACTCGCTAGAGTCCTCATCGTCCGAGCTCTCCGAGTCGGAATCAGGGCTACTCGCTGGCATCCGAGCTTTTGTAGTCACGGGTTGGGCAGAGGGAGGGACGGTTGATTTTTTCGTCGTGACCTCCGACTCACTCTCGTCGCCACTGGAGGATTCATCAGAGGAGGAACTCGTCGATGAATCCGAATCCTTCTCAAGAGCAGCCGACTTGGATTCAAGCTTAGTATTTGCCTTCTTCGCCTCAGATTCTTCTGTAGGGAGGTTATAGATATCCGCCGCGCTCCTCGAGGCGGACGCATTCGCACGGGATACTCGGCTCGGCATCGTTTGCTCGTTCTGAAAATTGAGTGGGGTAAGCTGCTTTGCGTTGATGTGCGTTTGAGGCACTAGCTTGACGTTGACAGTAGTGGATGCCGTGGTGTATTGAGACGAGTCGTACTGCTTCGGGCCGGAACACTGGACTCGATAGGGTCGGATGCGAGGCGTATATGCCCACGAGCGTTCGTCCGGTGGTAAATAGCTGTCTGAAGTCTTTAATATAGACTTAGGTGGGCCTTGAGAGCGGGCACGGCGGTGGGTTGGGGAAGAGATCTGCTCTTCGGCGGAAGAAGAGTAGCGGGCTTGGGCAGGAAGTGAAGTGCGAGCTCGTAGTTGACCGTCCGGAAGCTCAGGCGCGCTAGTAAGCTGCGGAGGACGCGAAGCAGATCGCTGTCTTCCCCGGGTTGGGGTATTGTATTGAAGACGGGAATTGACAGGGGACGGACTATCGTCCTTGCGCTCTTCGAACCGGCGAGTGCAGCTCCTCGCTCGTTGTGTACTGGACGACATTTTTTTTTTCCTGCTCATATGAGAGGTTCTGCATGTGGATCACATCTGTTAGCCAGGGTTCTTCCGATGGAGGGGAATGGGGCAGTGGGGTACTCGTACACTGGGTGTGGGCGTATTCACTTGTGCTGAGAGGCTGGCTGTCAGACCCAGTAGCCTTTGGGACAGATACCCCAGCGTCTATCGCTACTCACTGTCGTAAATACCTAGGAAGACGCTTAAAATTAGGGAAATCGTAAGGAAAAGCAGAAGGAAAAAATGGGGGCTTGGTAAATTAGTATGAAGAATTTTGGAGAAGAAAATTTTGGGTGTAGGCTGCCAGCATTTGTAGAGGTAAGAGATAAGAGGGAGATGGATGGATCTCACACAAGGGTCTTGTGTAAAAACCTAAGGAAAAAAATGTTGCTCGCCGTCTTCGCTCCTTCCCTTTCATACAGTCAACAACACCCGCTACACTTGCAGATTGTATTGTTGTTATTCAATCTCTCCTTCCTTCATGGTCCTCTTCTTCGCGGCTGTCCCATAATTCAACTTTGATACACCGGGGCATCTGTATCTTCAGTGTTGTGAAGCGAAAGACTGACCGCAGGACGCCACGACGACTTGGGGGAGGCTCAAAATCCTAGACCATGGCGGGCGAACCCGTCATGAGCGCTTTCGCCGCGCGTCAGAGGCTGCTCGCTAAGTACAAATCCGAGCCTGCGGAGCAGAAAAGCCGCAGTGGAAGTGAAGAAGAGAGCCTGGCGGCGCCAGCTCCCAGCACCACGGAGCAGAGACGACGCAAAGCGTCCGGGGCGCCTGGGGCGCAAGGAAGTGATGCAAACTCGAAGCCAACAGCTGCAAGCGGCCAGAGAAAACGGAGGCGAGTGACGTCTAAGGACAAGGTGTCCGAAGAGGGTCCCCAAGAGAACACCACCGAGCGTACCCAGGCCAAGCAGAACCAAACTTTACCTAGCCGCTCGAGATCGCCTTCGTTGTCTGCAAAAAGATCTAGTCCCGTTATCGAAAAATCTGGGTCGGGTATCGACATAGAAATGGATGAGGCCGTAAGCGCGGAGTCACCGTCCAAGGTTAACTCGCTACCAGGACCGATGCCAGACTCATCAAGCGACTTTTCCGCTCAGCGACTTCTTGTACAAAACTGCTGCATCCAGAAAGAGAACGGGGTTCTTGAGTTACGGATTGACTCTGACGAGGTATGACACAACGCCTTTGATAATCAGCACCCTTTGCATCTCTAACTCAGTCATCTAGCGCCTTAAGCTTCCCATTGTCGGCCAGTATGGAATTCGGGTTCTCCGCGGCGAGGTTCTGATTGCTGGGGCCACACTGCGTCCATCTTCTGATATCACCTGGGTTCAAGCGCCTCTCTGCTATTCCGTCCCTATCCTTCGCTGCCCGGAGTCCTCAGTCCTAGAGCTACATCGCTATCCTTCTTCCGAAGGGTTCAGGAAACTAGGACGCTTATCGCCGCTTTACCGTACTGTTTGGAACCGCGCACAGCGGGATAGCGCCTTTGGAAACTCGTCATTCCAAATTGTGAGTTGGGTCTTCTTCTTCCCAGGTTTCGTGATAGGCGCTAACAGTTGACAGGTTTGTGGACCGGAAGACCTACCTAAAAGGTCGGTTCTCCGGCCTCTGCACTCGTCCCCGGAATGGAATAAAAAGCTGGCAGAGGTAACAGCCGAAGTATCAAAGTCAATTTCTTGTCTCGTCTGCGGCCCGAAGGGCTCAGGGAAATCAACATTTTCGAGATTTCTCACCAACCGTCTTCTCACCTCGCAATCCTCATCAGGGCGGCGAACTCGCTCGTCCAAGATTGATACGGGTGTTATCGTTCTTGATCTTGATCCAGGGCAATCAGAATTTTGCCCACCTGGTACCCTCTCCCTAGTCCTCGTCCAAAGACCCAACTTTTTGCCGCCCTTTGGTCACCCATGGCCCGATAATCAATCCGCGACCCTGGTACGATGCCACGCCTTGGCTTCTGTCAATCCTGGAACTGATACGGACTTGTTTATCGAAATTGCCCTGGATCTTTACAGTCACTACCAACACAGATATAACGGCTATCCTCTAATTATAAATACACCGGGGTGGATCCTTGGTACTGGCCTCGATCTCTTAGCGCTCCTTATTAGCAACATTCGTCCTACAGAGGTACTCTACATGTCGGAAGAAGGCCCTGCAGAAACTGTTGAGGGACTTAGGGCGGCGTGCAAGTCCTCCTCTTTCACCACTCTTCCGTCACAGCAGTCTGACCCGGGCGCCCGAAAGTCCGCTACTCACCTTCGCGCTATGCAAACCATGGCATATTTCCATATCGAGAAAAGGTCGGGAAGTCAACACCTGTCTATCAATTCCTCCCCATTATCCGCCATACCTCCCTGGCGAGTATCGTATGCTGGCAAGCGTCGAGGCATCGCGGGCCTCTTGTGCTACGGTGCACAACTGGAATCTGCCCTCCTCGCTGAGGCTATCAACGGAATGGTGCTTGCAGTAGTTGAGATTGAAGACGAGAGGGCTTTTAGGCAGACAGAACCATCCTCTCCAGATGAGGAGTCTATGGAAGTTGAAATCTCGGACAGCGAGAAGATCCTACAATGCGCAGACAGACTGATATCATATACGCCAGAGGGTATACCTTATATTCAACAGACAGATGGCGGTACATTAGACGTCCGCTATTGCCGTACAGTGGGACTCGTGCTCGTCCGTGGAGTTGATGTGGAGAATTCTTCGCTACAGCTCCTCACCCCCATCCCGTTTTCAAAACTTGAAGAAATCCGGCAGAATGGTAGGCATATTGTGCTTGTCCATGGACAATTTGATACACCGACATGGGCATACACTGAAGATTTATACGAGAGGGCCTGCGGCCAGGAAGACGATACGATAGGAGATGATCTGCTTGACAATGAAGACGATGAGGAAAGTGATGGTGGAGTGATCGCGGGCGGCCTCGGGGCCGACAGGCCGTGGGTCGAGGGTGTGGATAGCAATAGGAGACGCCAGGTTGGAGGAGGAACATGGAGAGTAAGACGCGATCTGGGACGGCAAAACAAATAGCTTTGAACCGTCGGGAAACAGGGCAGGTCTGATTCTAAACACATCTTCTAGGATATCAATTGAGGATGTAAGACGCGAGGACGCGGCTGAGCTCCAGCGGAACACAGCGTCAATTGTGGATTATGTGCTTTTAAACTGATCATGGGCGGTTTTCGAAGAGGTGCGGGTGGTGCATATTTCTAGGAGGGATGTAGCGACTACCGCGCGGGCAAGCTGGCACCCTCAAAATTTCCACCACCGGAGAGTCCATCATGTAGAACACTCGAGAATGAAGTATATCCCTGCCCTCTAAACACCACCAGGATATAGCTATCTGGGCCTTTCGATAGAATGATATTGCAACCTGGTTACCACTCGTTTCATCGAGTCTGCCGTGGTACATCCTGCTGAAACCGACGAGTTGACGCCTTTAGCGTAGGACCATCCTCTACAACAAGCCTCAAATTCACACTTAACGGGAGTCTGCTTGCAGTCTTCTACGGGCTTTAGGTACCTAGCGGCCCGCGAGAAGCGGACGCGCGAGCTTCTCAACTTGAGGTCTCATCCCACTCCCTTCGGCTATGAATATACGATCTGTTAGTTGTATTCTCGCTCCGTGCGTGGCGTATCGATCTTTGGTTTTGGGAATTTTGGTACTCTTATTCGGCTGCATGCGGGCGTGAAACTGGCCGATACGAGGAGATGCTGTCCTAGATGCTAGATGCTTAGTAGCAGTAAGCGATGATTCTTTCTTTTTTGCCTTGGCGGTTTAGTGTTCACACCGGGCGATAATATACTGGCGCTTCTGTCCCAAAACTGCTAGTGAGAAAAGCGTCAAAATTCTCTCTTAGGGTTTGAGGATATAGCTCTTCCCTCCGTCACTTTCTACGATACCAAGCTCCATATTCCTAGGCGTCAAGGCCCCGGGTTTCTTTCCCACCAGCGGTTAAAGTCTCCCACATCTCCCAATTTGAGGCCTCTCAGAGTGGCCGTGAGACACACAGAAGTGAATGTGAAGACGGAATTTCGGTGGAATTTGCACTGCCAGTGATAAGCGATAGTGACGGGTCCTGGCTAGGCTCCCAGCACATAGCACGTAAAGAAACACTCTTAGGAAACAACGTTCCTCAGGCTCGGGCGATCCATCCCTTCGGTGAGCCTAAGCCAAAGGCGGATACTTTTTAGGGTCAGTATTGGCCCATTTATCGATAAGTACTCTCTGTAGTACACTGCTGTGAGGGAAGCTGCAGCGCGCCATGAACTACCAAAATCGAATTGTGCTCCGAGATTCGAGACACGAGAGACGCCTCGGGTCAGTTGTTGATACGAGCTCACGTGATGCGGTTCAGGGCCCGGCCGGTGGTGCGTAGGTTCTCCTTCGCTCCGCGCTGGCCAGCTCGTCGCGCTGCTTGTTTAGTAAGCGGCGCGAGAGGGTCTGCCGGTGCCCCATTTCATTCCTGATTTCCGATATTGGGGACGGGATACCTAGGTGGGGAGAAACAGCGCAATTTCGAGATTGTGGAAGGAATAAACTAGAATGCCAAGTCCTTGGATCCGGATATCAATATGGAAGGACTGAAAACAATTAGCTTTCGGCCTGATAATTGTTTTCTGGGCTGTATCCAAAACTAGAGACACAAGTGTTGCTTTTTTTTTTTTTTTTTTGTTCTGTTGGCTTTTTTTACGAAGTACAAGCTCTCGCCGGGGGGATACCTCGTCGGACCCTATATAATCGACATGAATAGCAGTCAGGAGGCTATGGGAACGAGCCTAGCCACGAGGGCAGCCATGTTGACCCATGCTCCCTCTCGGAAAGTGCCCGTTTGACCTGTGAGTCTTCAACCTGAGCATGTCATGTTTGAAACTGTACGTAATTGAGGGAGAATTCCAAAGTATCTGTGTACCCGAGCAGGGCGATTCAAGGTACTTGTACCTTCGTACATGCTGAGAACGATTGTCGCGGTCCAATGATACCCGTCACATTGCAGGCGATGACGCCCCAGACCAGAAGGAGAAACCGCAGGAGGCCATCAGGGTGCTTTTCATTTTTTTTTTGCGCCTCACGACTTTCCCACACCTTGGTGTTCTGTGAGCAAGGGCCCCACAGCGGGACCAGAACACCCGCCAACTTCACCCAGAGGGGAATCTCCGTGTTTTTACTCAGACTTGCCCGCCACATGATGCCCGGCCATTGGAGCTGATTTGCAACTCGATGGAATGCGAAAACCCTCGTCGAGGGGGAAACGTCGCCAAGAGCATTGCGAAGGAGAGCGCGCGCAGATGTGGGGACTAAGTTGGGGTCGGGGGGGGCAGGCTAATAGAGAAAACCCCCAAAGCACTCTCCGCTGGGCTAAGAGCAAGCTGCCAGTCTTGGCCGAGGGCTAATAGGCCAAGGCGCGCCCATTTTGAGCCATCCGGGTACTCATTATTGCTACACTATGAATTCTCTCTACTTGGAACAGAGAAGGTGCGGAATGAAAGATGGAAAGAACATGCCAAAAGTACCTCTTCCCTCGTTCCTGCCATCGCTTCGCACCCAAGCATTGTCCTTTCGCCTCTCTTTTTTTGTTTTTGCTTTTGAGATTCTGCCGGACTCTCCCATTTACGTGTCTGATTCTAACCAATCCGCGGTATCTTGATTGTTCTTTTTTGATAGGTCTCATACCCGTCAGGTCGAACCCTGGACTCTTGGATGTCATCCCGACTGACATAGGGCTCATCTGCTCCCGCGTCCCATCTCGTGCCCCTCCACTCAGCTCCCTCTTCCTCGGCGGGGCATTAAGCACCCTGCGAGTTTTTCTCACCCTCCCTTTCTCATCTTTACCTGCAATCCATTTCTTTTTCCGGCAACTAAACCGCTTCTCGCAGCGCGCGTGTGGGGGTTCTCTCTCGGGCGACAAGGAATCTGGACAACCAGGAAAGGCGCCAACAACCCGGATCACCGTTCGATTACGAGATATCGACCGGATCGGGTCGATATTACGGACAAGGGACGCTCCTGAGGTCGCCGACCATCTCTTCATCTTCATCCCATCTCTGTCGACCTTGCCTCTTAGCCGCCAACTTAACTGTATATTCCGCACCTTTTTGGCCCTGGGCGCCGTCTTTGAACTTGTTTCTTCAGCCCATATCCTGTCCATCAAGGTTTTTTGGTTCCCCTGTCCAAAACCCACACCTCCCACTTTTGATACCTTGGTTGGCATCCCACGTACAGTCAACAAACCATTAGCCATCCACAAGGGTGGACGGATCCACGCATGCGAACCCACAGCGGTTATCCTGATAAATGAAGCTGATCGTCCCGTCCTGTCCTGTCTGAAGCGATCCCGTCCTTTCTAAATCCATAGGATAACTCAACCGGGAACCCGCCGTTTGTGTCACCTGCACTAAGGAAGCAGTGGTCAGCAATCATACACTTCGTTTCCTTTTTTCGCCTGCCCTCATCCTCCGAAGTCCGCTTCTCAAAACTTCAAAACACTTTTCTCTTAGCCGTTTCCACCATGGCGCCGATCATAAGATCTACCGCCGGCCTTTTGAGCGTTCTTCTTTTGTGTCCGAGTGTCCTGGGCTCCGGCCCCGCAGTCACCAAGCATGCACATATTGGTCGACAGGAGACCGCCACTCCGACCACTACCGCCTCGGCTATTACCGCGGTTTCCGACTGCCACTTGCATGGCTCTACCTTGTAAGTCGATGCTGTCTATAATTCTACCAACCATTACTTGTGGTTTGGGCATCGAGGCTGCCTAAGACGCTCTAATACACGCCTGTCCAACCATGTCTTGTTTCGAGACCGCTAACCACTAGGTTGTAGATTTTGCATGGCTGGTGCAAGTGAATACGTGGTGCAGACCACCGTGACTGCTACAGAAGAGCTACCCGCCAGCTTCACTGGTTGCCATAACCATGGCAGCGATCTGTAGGTTGACGAAGCTCGGTATTTGCTGGGGCCTTTTCTCTTGACGCTAACTGTTTGTTAAAAGGTACTGTATCTCCCCTGATGGCGATGATGTTGAGATCTCGATTCCATCTGAGGAGGGCGAGAGCGACCACGACGATCATGATCATGAGTCGAGCGAGAGCGGCACGCCCTCTGGAGAAAACTGCCATTTCCACGCAGGTGTAGAGTAAGAACTCTTCTCCTGATGTACTGCCACACTTGGAGACGTGGCTGACCAATATATCTTTGCTAGACACTGTGTTGGAGCTGGAGAGTCTGAATCCTCATCGAGTTCCACAGCAAAGTGTGACAAGGTGAACCGCGATTATAATGTGCCCCTAAGAATCGGCCTTATTTTTGCGGTGTTGGCGACAAGCGCCCTCGGTAAGCAACCTCGCATTTTGGTTCTTGACACCTTGGGGTCTTTCAAGCTAATGAGCGATCCTTTGCTTAGGTGTCTTCGCCCCCATCTTCCTCGTCAAATACCTCCCAGCAAAACTCAACGTAGTATTGATCACACTCAAGCAATTCGGCACTGGCATCATCATATCGACTGCGTTTGTCCATGTAAGACAGATCCGATATTGGCAAGCACTACCGCCTCCCAGCTAACTCTGCTCTCACTAGCTTTTCGTCCACGCCACTCTGATGTTCCAAAATGAATGCCTTGGCGATCGTGTCCAGTACGAAGGGACTACCGCTGCTATTCTAGTGGCTGGCCTATTCATCTCGTTTCTCATCGAATACTTTGGCGAGCGTTTCATGCGATCTCGCCTCAACAAGAAAATTATGAACGACAGCCCTGAGGGCTTCTCTATTGAGAAGCACAACGCTTCTCTGGAGCTAGTCAACATCTCAATCATGGAGGCGGGCATCATATTTCATTCTCTGAGTAAGCTGATCCCAGAGACTTGATAGAGCTTTGGAGACACTAACCGCGAATTCTAGTTATTGGTGTCACCTTGGTTGTTTCCGGCGACTCTTTCTTCCTCACACTATTCATCGTCATCGTCTTCCACCAATTCTTCGAAGGCCTTGCCCTCGGTTCACGTATTGCTGCCCTGGGCACCAACAAGCATTACGCCCTTGCCGGACTTGGGCACCACTCCCAACATCAACACGGTCCTGGCCATCACCACCACCATACTCACAACCCCGAACAAACCAGCGAGGCCCTCTCCAAGCCCGCGGCCGGAGACACCACGCCGTCGATAAACGGCGTTTCTAATGACCGGGAGGAAGTGGCCGGCGGGACGCATTTCCCCATGTCGCAGAAGATCATCCTTGCCACCTGCTTCGCCCTTGTAACACCTATTGGTATGGCTATTGGCACCGGTGCGCTGTCTGTATTTAACGGAAACGACCCCGCAACCGCAATTGCTATTGGTACTCTCGATGCCTTCTCAGCCGGCATCCTCGTGTGGGTTGGCGTTGTAGAGATGTGGGCTGCCGATTGGATGGGCGGCGAGTTGGCAGAAGCATCTGCCTTCGACACCTTCATGGGCTTATTTGGACTCGTCGCCGGTATTGCACTCATGAGTTTGCTAGGAAAATGGGCGTAGTTGATGGCGTCTTTTATTGGTCTGGAAGAGTATTTGCTGACCCCGGGGGGTTCGGCATGGCTATACGGGATGGGAAAAACGCCAACCATAGGGCTCTTTTGGGTTGGCTCTGCTGTCTTGTCTTTTTCCTTGTTTAATATACCCGTGTGTGTACCAGTGTAGCGCAAGGGTATGATGGGTTTTATCTCTCGGTCGGTTATAATTGGGCTTCTGGTTATTCTACAAGCGAGGAATTGTATAGAAATCCTTCTCGGATATGAAACTACTGATAGAGTTATTGGGTAACGATTGATATCCTCAACGAATATGTTCACTTCTGATCTACTTGTGAAAGCTGGAAGCCTTGAAAGATCATTGTGTTTGTTGAAGCTGCCTAGAACAAAGTAAGGCAAACAGCTTCTAAACCTTGGTAACTCGATGCAGGTAGGCTAGATCCTGCGGCATCCCCTCGAGCTTCCGCTTCCTGAAACCCTCGGGAAACCGATCCGTTGAAATTGGGGTTGGCTCCGCGCTGGAGGGGGCATTCCACGGCGGCAGATCGTAGGACCGAATCAAGTCCCAGCTGGCGCGCCTGATGCGCCAAAGAGCCATGTGGGCCGTGGAAAGGCCTGTAGGCGTCCACCCATAGTCTGGGTACCACTCCACGACGGGAATGGTGCCCGTGCGGGGAGATGCCAGGAGCATGTTGTGGGTGGCCTCGCATCAGGTCTCGGGCGTGCTCTCGGCAAAAGTAGCTAGCCGATGCGGTGGGTGTGCATGTCCCACCCCGCGTCGCGGAAGGCGGTCAGAAACTCCCTTGATCTCGTTTCGGTGGTGAATTTCTGCGCACTGAGGACCGGCTCGTGCATCGGATGTTGCTTCACGGGCATGTACGCTATTGTGGGCAGCGGGTTGGGTTTCGTTTATGCATTTGAGTAGTTGCGCCAGCGAAGAAGTTGGGGGGGAGGGGGTTTAAGATTTGGTAGAAGGGGAAGCAGACGAAGGGGAGGGTGTGTAGGAGGAGATTTGGGTCGTAGATGTTGATGGGCGAAGTCTCGACGCGGATGGTCTCTGCAAGGCAGTGGATGATGTCGTCTGGGAGGTGGTCGAAGAAGGCTTGGGGCTTGCGATTGGGAGCTGTCGAGGGCTCCGCTTGGCTTATGGGGGCGATAGTTCCGGCTGTCATTGGGAGAGGATCCAGAGACGTAAGAAAAGATGAGCTTCGGCTGGCGGGATGGGAATACGAGGAGTATGTGCTGCCTTGGGGCAGGCAGGTTGCCTGGTTGGGGGACGGAGGGCGATCCGTGGCTGATGAGGATCGCGAATATGGCGGGAGGTGTGCTTTAGTGGGTAGGAAGCACGACAAACCCCTTTTACTAGGGGTCCTATGGGGTATCGTTAGAGGAGTGCATACTGAAAGAAAAGATATCCTGGGATCAAAGCTGTTGCTTGTTGCTTAGCCTAGTCGCGAAATTATCACGGAAGAGAATGTGTTGCTTACTATTTTCTAAATACCAGAGAGTGAGGCCTCAGTAGCAGAAGCATGTGATACTCTTCCCAAGCTGCTTCCGATGAAGACCGATCTGATCAACCGATCAACGGACCCGGAAGCCCCACCTCCGGCGCCGGAACTGGATCCGAAACATACATCTGGCGTGACATCCGGCGACACCCGCTGCTTGAAGCCTTGCTCTGAATCCTCATGGGATCGGTATTGGTACTTTTTCTACGCTCAACTTATAATCTAAGGCTCATCAGCTTTTCAATATTCCGTCTCGCGTACTCGGCGCAATTAACTCTTATTCTTCGCCCAGCTCAGCTCTCTTCTATATGCCGTCTTCCTCACCTCAGCCCATTCCCGAACCTATCTAAAGAAAAGAAACCGTAATATCGGTATCCGTGGACTGACTAGCTCGTCCGAACCCCGCACTATATATCTCTGCATTGGTCCGCGCCGCTTGCTGCGGGGAAACGTGCTGCGACTCATCTTTCGGATATTAATTGTCCCCGAGCTGCCCTTTGGTCGCCCAATACAGGCAGAAAAGGAAACCGCGAAAACCCCACATCAGCACTTGGCGCCTCTATAGACCCGGATGCGAGGTGTGAGGAAAATCAAGGTTTCGGCGCCGCCGTTTTCGTATGTTGGAGGGTGGGGGGAAGAGAGTCAACTGCCGCTGTGCTACAGCTCGAATCTTCCGTTTCGTTCGGCTGCGACCGTCCCTTACACGAGGTGGTGGTCAGTTCGCGACATTCAGGCACAATTGCCCTGCTGAGGACACCCTCGTGCTGACCGGGAAGGGTACCTTAATCTAAACTTTTGATTATTCCGATGCTCACGATCGTGCGAGGAGCAAACCCCGCTCAGGAACGGACGAGAAATCCGGTATAAGATGGTGCGCTTTGCGAGGAGCGTTCCGTCCTAAGACGAGAGAGGAGCTGTTCACCGGTCCCTCCCCCCAACAAACTCATGTTATTCTGTGGACGTAAACCGCACCAATGGCTCCTTCTAGCTCCAAAGTTATGAGCCTGCGTGGGCTTCTTGCTCGCGCCTTGGTCTCTGCTTCGATTCTTGGTGTCGCTGTTGCTCGTCCGGCTCACGCTCGCAGCGCGCTTGTTAGGCGCCAGGAAGAGATTTATGACGAATACGACTATATCGTCGTTGGAGCTGGCACGGCCGGACTCACCGTTGCAGACAGGCTGAGCGAGGATGGGAAATGTAAATTCGATCCACGAAATCTTATTGAGACTCCACAAAAGATACTAACTTTGTGCTAGACACTGTCCTGTGCATCGAGTATGGCTACCTCGATTCATCTACGTCAATTACTACCGTTGGGCCAGGTTCCCGCCGCGACGAGTACCCCTCTGCCACCCGCTACTACAACATCACGTCGATCCCCCAGCCCGGGCTCGCCAATGGCCGCAAGGCCGCCATGGCCGGCGCCGTAGTCGGAGGAAGCTCCGCCGTGAACGGCATGTTCTTCGATCGCGGTTCCGCCGAGGATTACGACATCTGGGTCCGGGCCGCCGGCGAGTGGTCGGATGCCTTTGCCGAGGAGTGGGGTTGGGATAATATCCTGCCTTACTTTAAGAAGAGCGTGACCTTCCACCCGCCGTCGGAGGAGATGGCCGAGCAGTATGGCATGACTGCTGATGTGGAAGCCGCTTATGGCGGATCGACGCCTATCCATTCGAGTTATGCGCCGTATCAGTGGGATGTTCAGCGTAGGTAACCAATGGACAGCTGAATGAAGTGGACCAAAACTGACGTTTTGACGTGTAGAGCACATCTGGGAAGGGTTTAAGCACATTGATGGTGTCGAATTCCCTGTTGAGGGAGCCGACGGCCACGCAGTCGGTGTCTTCTGGTGCCCCAACTCCATCGACCCGTCGACTCGCACTAGATCCTACTCCAAGATCGGCCACTACGACACCGAGGATGGCCCGGCCTACCGTCAGAATTTCCACTTGCTGACTGGCCACCGCGTCACCCAGGTTCTTCTGGAGGAGGCCGAGGACGACGGCGGGGACATTGTCTGGGACGCTACTGGTGTCCTGTTCACTCCCCGCGACGGGCCCATGCCCGAGACTGCCTGGAGGGTCAAGGCGAGGAAAGAGGTCGTCGTGTCGGCTGGCGCTTTGCATTCGCCTCAGGTGCTGGAGCGAAGCGGTATCGGACCGCAGGACATCCTGGAGGCAGCCGGTGTCATTCCCAAGGTCGTCTTGCCCGGTGTTGGCTGGAACTTCCAGGACCATCCTAACTGGGGAATGTCCTTTCGCTGTAAGTTGGCTCCTCGACATCATCCCCTCTCCCCCAAAAAAGAAGAAAAGTCAACCGACGTGTCAATAACTAAACAACGAGAAACCAGGGACCAAGGAGGACCTAGGCCCGACCCCCGAAACCTTCAACGCCGACGAAGAATTCCTCGCCTGGGCCGACGAGCTCTGGGCCGCCAACAAAACGGGGCCTCACTCCGCCTACGTCAACAGCGGCGCCTTCCTCCCTCTCTCGGTCCTGACCGAAGACTACCGCTCCATCGTCGAGACCATCGCCGCCCAAAAGGCCGAAGACTACCTCCCCGAGGGCCTAGACCGCACCATCTACGCCGGCTACCAGCAGCAGCTCCAAATCCTCGCCCAAACCTACAACTCCACCGGCACGGCCATCCTCGAGCTCCCCTTCTCTGGCCGCTCCGGCTTCAGCCTCGTCAACCTGCACGAGCTCAGCCGCGGCTCCGTGCACATCTCGCCCGACGACGACGGCACCACGGATACGGGCCGGGGCGACATGGAGCCCGTGGTGGATTACCGGACGCTGGTAAACCCCGTCGACAACCAGGTCAACGCCGTCATGGTGGCGTTTGTGCGTAGGTTCTTCGCGTCCGAGTCCCTGGTCGAGTCGCTTGCGCCCGAGGAGGTCTCGCCTGGTGTTGAGGAGTATCCTGATGGCTCGGAGGAGCTGGATGGGTGGCTAAGGAGGGTGCTGACGCCCAGTACCGGCCATCCGGTCGGCACCTGCTCGCTTGCGCCTTTGGAGCTCGGTGGCGTCGTGGGACCTGATTTGACGGTGTATGGGACGAGGCGGCTGAGCATCGCCGATAACTCCATCATGCCGCTTATTCCGGGAACGCATACTAGCTCGACGGCGTATGCCATTGGCGAAAAGGTGAGTTAATGATGCCGCGACGTGGCTTGAAGACGAGCTGTTAACCCGACTGTTTAGGCTGCTGATCTCGTGAAGAGGAGGACCGGCTGGTTCGATGAGTCCTCTGGGGAGGAGCCCACACCAGAAGAACCCGCCGACCCAGAGGAGCCAGCTCAGCCTGAAGAGCCTGCGGAGCCCGAGGATCCCGATGATGAATTCCATATCCTGCCCATCGAGGAGCCCGCCGAGCCTGCCGAGCCCGAGGATCCTCTGCCAGAAGATCCCGACATCACGCCCGAAGAGCCTCGCAAGTAATCGACAAGGAATGTTTGCGCGACTGAGTTTGGCTTTTCTTTCCCTTCTTGTACATGTAGCACATTCTATACTCAACCTCTTTTTTACCCAAAAATTACCAGGGGAGCATGATGAGAGAAAATGTTATCAATTTTTATTCTCGGACAAGCAAGGGTCCACACACAAGGTAAATTGCCCCAAGAAACAAATGTTGCAGATCTGAATGCTTTGCCCGTCTTCCATGATCTAAACGCCGTAATGCCATGCTAATTCATGCCATCCCATGTTGTACCAATGCGCCAACACAAAATCCAATCCAAAAAAAGAGAAGAAAAAGGCCCGGTTTGCTTAGCACCATTACAATAATTTCTGCTTCGCCCGTCCCTTCCTTTTCTCCATGGCCAAGCCCTCCCCTGTAACCTTTGAGTGTCGTGTCTGGTGGAGCTTTACATCCGCGGGGTGGAGTGGGTTGTAGACTGTATCACAGAGCTTGCATTCCTTAAATGGCAGCTTCGTCGATAAGTTGAGCGTAGTCTGGACTTTGCGAGTGCCAGGCGCCGATTTCTTCGTAGACGAGGCCTCGGCCGGCTTGCAGGCTGCAGCGGAGTTCGCGGCGTTGAGATAGAATGAGTAGGGCATAGTATAGACCGGGACTGAGTTCTTCACTTCTTCGGGGGGGTTAACAACGCTGTGGTGAGCCTCGTTTTCGCTTTGACATCCAACCACGTCCTTTGTCTGCCTGGATTCCCTGGTAGCTCGCTTGCTTGAATCCTCAGTCGAATGCGCGTTCAGGTCTCGTATCCTCGGCTTGAAGAAGCTATCCTGAGCCCTATGCCTTTCACTTTCAGCATTCACATCCCCATCCACCGATTTTGCGCCCGTCTTCTTCTCCTGCTCTCCCGAGATGGGCATTAACGACGGCCGGATCTTTAGTCGTCTAGGGCTTGTCCACTTCCTTGCGATAGGTGGCGACGAAGGGGGTGACGCCGTAACGTCATCTGAGATAGCATCCGATGACAGGAGTCCTCGACCTGACGGATTCGAAGAGCGTGACGACGAGCTAGCAGTCGAGAAATAGCCATCAATAGCTCGCTGCCCAGCACCCGCCATCTTCTTCGGCGCCGGAGCGGGCGCAGGCGGCAATACAGGTTCGGTAGAGGGTAGTGCCACCGTAATCGAGTTGCTCTTCTGCCTCTTCGCCAGTGGTCCCATGGGGCTCGAGGACAAGACGGACGAGTTTCGCTTTGAGTAAGTGCGGATAACACGCCTATTGGCGGCGTTTTCCGAGGGAGTCATGCTAGCTGTCCGAGTGGAAGTGATGTCGCGCTGCCATTGCTTGGGTCGGAGCCTGGGCTTGTCGTGGGGTTTTTTGCTGCGTGGGTTAGCGTTATCTTCCAACAGGAATTTGGGCGAGACAAACATGATGAATTCGGGAGAGCTGGGAGGTGCGTCGAGGAGGGATTGTGTCGTGTCGTTGACGGGGATAGGAGCCATTTGCTGGATATTTTGTTCTTTTCAGAGGTTGGTAATTGGAGAGGCTCGAACGACGCGGTGCTGACAACGCGCTATCGATCGCGTCTGTGAGGCCCAAGGATATAAGTTACATGACAACAAGCCGAGATCTCGTGAGAAGGAAAGCTCTCTTGAAGAAATATAGATAGCGATGTAGTGGAAAGAGCAGAAAAAATGAGGGGGTTGACAAGACAAGGCGTTGAACAATTGGGAAGACCAGAGGCTTGGACTGGACAAGGATGTGTTTTAATGTTTGGCGTTCCGCTGTCATTGGGTGTGGCAAACGTCCCCACTGCCTGCCACTGTCGCGAAAAGACGCGTCCCGTCGTGTTACTATCGCGGAATCACGTGCACACTGCGATCTGGGTGGGAAGGTGGGGGTGCACTTGTGCCTCTCTCAGATGGAGTAACATCGCGTTTGCAGTGAATTCGGAGCCGCCCGGGTCCGAGGTGAACGATGTCGTAGCCCTTTACAATTCTGAGCCTACGAGCATGTTGGTGGACCTGTACCATTAGAGCGCCTGGACTGCTAGTTTGTCCATAAGCTTTCGTGTAATGCCGGACGGCAGGCCCGTAGTAGACGGGGGATACATGTCCCCTTCAATGTGAAGTTGTGAGTGCAAATGCTCCGCCAAGGACGCTCGAGTGCTCAAAATGGGTATATAGACGGCCAAAAACAGGACCGACAAGCCTGTTCGAGATCCGAGGATGGCACCAAACGGCGTAGTGCTCGGCCGCGAGCTGGGAAAGGACTTCATATTATACACTATCGCAAACCGCATTGCATCATGACTTGGCCTTGTTTCTCCTCCGCAGATTCTTCTCGTCTACGTCCACATCCTTCCCAACAAGTGTGACCGGTTCAGTCCCCACCTTCTTCTCACCCTCATCCGCCTCTCCATCCCGCCCTATAACCCACGAATTCACCACCTCCCTCACCTCCTTGACCTTACCGTCCTTGCTCGCACCCTGCTCCATCCTCCACATATACCCCGAATAAACCACCACCTCCGCAACACCCACAAGTATCGCTCCCGCCAACGTCACCAACACCCTGGCCGTAAGGTTCCACCACCGCGCTGCAATCCAAATCGTCGCGGCCACGCCCACGATGCTCACGAAAAAGTTGAACACCAGCATCAGCTGCCTGTTCACCTCCTTAAACGCCGCGGCCTCCGACTCTTCCGCCGCGCCCATATCCGCGTCGGAGGGGTTGTGCGGCCGGTTGACTTCGGCGAAGGCGGCGGCTATGGTCGGCGCGTTGGGGAAGCGCTGGGAAAATGTCTCGGTCGGCGGCAGGGGGTTGAGCATGCGTTCGTAGGCGCGGGCTTCTTCTTCGCGGCGGAGGCGGGCCATGAGGGCTTTGTATTCGGGAGTCTGGAGGGGAGACAAGTTAGCAACGGGGGTTTGGGCGGGTTTGGGCGGAGCTGGGGAAGAGAGCAAGGGGGGAAACCGACGGGTTCGGGTTTGGGCGGAGGGGGTGGGATGTAGACGCAAGCTCCGCGTAGTAGGGATTCTAGCGAATATTTCTTTCCGTCATTTTCTCGGAGTTTCTTCCAGAGATCGAGAATTTGCGCATGCGAGATGGGTTTGCCGACGGTGGGCGCCTCGAGACTCGGCTCGTTGCTTGTGGTGGTCTTGTCGTCCTCCACAGCGGGCGCACCGAGTGGGAGATCATCCAGGGTCTGGAGACCTTCCACTATGGAAGGCGTCATTGTAAGAAGAACCATGGCGATGGTGATGGCTAGTTTCGACCATTACGAAACGAAGCATGAAGGATAGTTCCCAAGGTTGCGTCGGTGTTCAATTACGTAGGCAGAGAAGTAAGCCAGCCCCAGATCGGGATAGCTCCCATGCATTCATCTACATTGTGCAATGTACAAGTAACAATCGATGCCATGTCTGCACCTATGGTCACTCGCACACAGCTGAAGCACCCCAAAATCACCCAATCGTAGCGCACCGACAACCTCGGCCGGACTGCCAGCTGGCCTCTGAAACCGCGTCGCAAAAACCCGAGAGAAGTCGAACAATCGAATGACTTTCAACGTATAGAGCAAAAAAAATACGGCGGAGACTAAAATATTAGCCTCAATCATCCTCCAGCTCGACTACGAAAAAAAAAACAGCCCGAGACCGCGCCAGGAGGAAAATTCTCCCTCTCATTTTCCTCCTCTCCCGCCCGCCCCCCAGGTTCTCCGAATCCTATCCAATTGCATCGCCGCCACCCTTCCTTTCCTTGCCGAGAACCGTAAAAGCCAATGTCGAGCCGCTAGTTGGAAAATAGGACTTCCCTCCCCCAACTTCCCTTGACATCTCCGAAGGGGGAAACAGTTCCTGGCCTTGATTTTGAGGGCCTCACGATCAATCTAAGAACAACAAGAGAATTCCGCAGTCAGCTTTATCCGGTCTTCGAATCCGAATTTCAAGATGCGGCCTGTAGTTCGGCACGGTGTTCGACAGTATTCTCGAAAGACCTCCCAAAGGAGTTCCCTTCGATGCAATGGCGGCTACACCCTGACGCCCGCCCTCTCCCTATCCACATCAGCCTCTAACCTTCGCTACACGAGGTTACCTCAATCCTCGGCCGGCGGAAACGCCAGCTTCGACCCTCAGACTCGCCGTGCGTACCACTCATCCTCGAAAAAGTCCTCCGCCTGGGCCGCCGTAGCTTCCGTAGCCTCCAATGTGGTCACCAACGCCGCGAAACGAGCCGTGGGCGCCGGACCCGGTCCCGCAGACCTCCCCATCCACCCGCTCAAGGTCGTAGCCAAGGAGCTCAGCACGAAATTTCTCACTCCTAGCATCAAGAACCTCGTCGCCTCGCGCACCCCCCAGCTCGACCGCGTAGCCAAGTACTACACGCAAGCCGAGGGAAAATACGTCCGCCCACGGATCGTGCTTCTCATGGCCCGCGCTACCGCTCTCTGCCCCAAGGCCGGCCCTGAGTCTCTTCGCGCGAGCGCCGTTTCCATCGACCAGGCCATCTCTCCCGTCAGCATCCTCTCGGACGTTAACCCTACTACCCAATCCGCCAGCTTGAATCCAGCTCCTGACGCGGAGCCGATACCGGGCGTCAACCCTGCACAGCGCCGGCTCGCCGAGATTACGGAGACCATCCACACGGCATCTCTCCTCCACGACGACGTTATCGACCACTCCGAGTCCCGCCGCGGCGCCCCCTCCGCCAATCTCCAGTTCGGTAACAAGATGGCCGTTCTCGGCGGTGACTTTCTCCTCGCCCGCGCCTCCGTCTCCCTCGCTCGTCTCCGCCACCCCGAAGTGATTGAGCTCCTTGCTACCGTCATTGCCAACCTCGTCGAGGGCGAGTTCATGCAGCTCCGAAATACCGAGGCTGGAGAGCGCGACCCCGTCTGGACCGAGGACGCCTTGACGTATTACCTCGAGAAGACTTACCTCAAGACGGCTAGTCTCATCTCCAAGTCGTGTAGGGCCTCGGCTATCCTGGGTGGTGCCGACGCCGCAACCGTCGATGCCGCGTATGCGTACGGAAAGAATCTTGGCTTGGCATTCCAGCTCGTCGACGACATGCTCGACTACACTATTAGCGGCAAAGATCTTGGTAAGCCTGCGGGCGCGGACCTCGAGCTCGGGTTGGCGACGGCGCCTCTCCTATTCGCGTGGAAGGTGAACCCCGAGCTAGGTGCCCTCGTGGGTAGGAAGTTTGCTGAGGAGGGTGATGTTGCGAGAGTAAGTTTCCCTTTTATGCTGTTACCCGGGCAGGTCCTCTTCGTAGCCAGCCGAGATAAATGCTCATGTTGCTAACGATATTCTTCCAGGCGCGTGAACTTGTTATTCAGAGCGACGGAATCGAGCAGACCCGTGCCCTTGCCGAGGACTATGCCAACAAGGCTGCAGCCGCCCTCGATGCCTTCCCCGACAGCGAAGCCAAGGAGGGTCTCATCCAGATGACCCGCGATGTCCTGAAGCGAAAGAAATAAACGAAGCCCAAATCTTCCAACGGCCTTTTTAAACGAGAGCGCAAGGAGCGAAGGGGGGGAGAGAGAAAGTGAAAGAAAACAGCAAAAAAACATTTCACCGAAAGATGCCGGATCACTGGAGTTTGGATAGGCGGGAGTTCTTTTTCGACTACTAATAGACGGGTAGGCAAGGTTCTCTAGAGAAAAGGGTGGGGCAGAGAAGCGCGCGGTTGGAAGCCCGGCGGTCCTTGCTTCGTTTGGCCCAAATCGGGCATGATGCATGGCTTTCCCCTCGGCTTTTACTAGACCACATCTTCCCCGCATATGAAGCTTGGGTCGGGAGACCTTGGGGGGTTGCCGTGGACAAACACGCTACCAGGGCATCGAAGGACGCAATACAACATCTCCCACAAGTGTATTATTACGAAGTATCATTTGCAAAGCAGCGCAGACGACCGTCGAAAAGAGAGAGAGAGAGAGAGAGAGAGAGAGAAAGAAAGCACAAGAGAAGGGACGGATGGACGTGTTCTCGTTTTCATCTACGGCGAATCACCTCCCTTATATTTTCTTGCTCTCTCACTCGCTCTCTCTCTATTCACCTTGTTTACATATATTATTTTTCTTTTCTTGTTTGTCTACTACGTTTCTTGGGAGAATCAAAAGAAGAAGGATCTCATTACAACGAGGAATCAGACACAACTCAGATCATTTTGGGGAGGGAGGCGGGGCCGAAACGTCGAAATCTGCGAGGCTGCAGCTCTAGAGAGGGCGGACGACGGTATATGGAGACGGGGACCGAGGGTTGCCACTTTTTTTTCTCTTTTTGTGTTTGTATTTGTATAGACGAATAGAACCTGGCCATCCATTCCCTTCATATCGACTTCCTTCCTTACGCTATATCCTGACTTTAGTTCTAGACCAACAGCCAGCCAAGCTCACTAGCGTCGTTCCAGCTACTGTAGCTTTCTTTCCCAAGACACTACAACGGCAGATATATAGCTAGTGGAACAGATCGATCGCATCTGGAGATGTTCGGGTCTGGACTCGCATCTTTCAAGCCCGCCGTTCATCCTTATCGCCACTTGCCTCTCTACCTCTTGGTTTTGTGGAATACCGGGATAGAGGTATCTCTCAGTCTTCAATCGTTTTCAAGAAACCCGTTACCATACACCCGGGGCCGAGGAAGCCTAACAAGGTATCCCACTCCATCATCAAAATCAAAACAGGTTCTTCGACCTCGACCCCGGAAGTTCGGCCTGAGTGGATACGTCCGCAATAACGCAAGGCCGACGTCCCGAAGACTCTCGTTGGGACTGCCCAGCGCCACGTCCAACTTTGAAGTCGTCTCCATCAAACGAACATTTCCATAATACGGGTTAATGGGGGTGTCGAGGGTGCCGTTTCTAGCAGGCAGGTGGAGACCTTTTTTAGCACCCCGGGTCCCCATGCTAGAGCAGCCTGGCCCTATCAATAATACATTTCTATAGTAGGTGGTGGTCGACTGAACGCCTAGTTTGTTGTGAATAGTCAACCCGACAACGAAGGGGGTTAACCATCAACCTGGCGCTGCTACTTCGTCCTGCCCGCGGAGTGTCACGCACCTACGCTTAGCGTAAGTACCGCTCGTTCTGGGCGGTAGTTCCTGGCCTCTTGTTATATTTAGGCCTGCTCGAACATTCGAATATCACGCTTCAAATTTCCGGCAGGACAAGCGTGCCTTGTTAAGTACCCTCACTGCCATAGGGGCTTATCCTCTTCTTAACGAAGCACTCTCTGTCTAGACAGCAAGACGCTCGCTTATTCCTCAACGCCTTCACTAGTTTGGTGACCCTAGGAAATGTGTGGCTGACCTAGGTTTATATTATACATTAGAATTAACTGTGACTAGACCCTCCGCACTCTTAATGGAGGGCCCTAACCTCGATAACCGAGGAGAGTGGAGGAGTAACAACGTCTGGGCGTCTGCCCATGTCCACCAAGGAGAAGACGATGCTGATGATTGGCATCATTCGCAAATTATCCCGTCAATCGTGTGAACCGAACTCGGCGCCTTTCTTTTTCTTCTGTCAAGGCGTAGATACGGGCCCTAAACAAAGCCACAACCGTCTTCCGCTCGTTGATCTGGCTTCTGCTTCTTCAACAGCCAGATCTCATGCGGCATTTACTTGAGAAGTACAAAAGAGTCAGGCGCCGATCTCTGTAAAGACAGAAATGCTTTCTACGCCTTGTCCGAAATATTTCAGAACATGCTTCAAGACTGTCGGCTGTCGCCCATGTACTTTGCGGTCGACGCACTTGACGAGTGTGCAGAGCGGCGGCCGGACCTTATCCATCTCATTTCGACTTCCCTAGCGCCCGGCTCTCCCCCCTCAAGTGAAATGGCTACCCATGAAATGGCTACTCTCTAGCCGTTCAGAAGTCGACCTTCTCGCCGAGCTGCAGGGTCATACTTCATCGAGAGAATTGTGATATCGGAGGAAATTAATCAGAATAGTACGATCTACATTCGGAACCACGATCTTAGTGCTAGTTGTTGGATTATCAGTGCGTGTCTTGACATGCCAGGCTATTTTCCTGCTCCTCCCCTGAGTTCAGGGCGGCATGAAAGCTTAATAGGAGCATAGTAGCTAGTGACGTTGCCAGCTAAAATTCGATAAAGTCGACGTTGTCAACGTGATGTGGTGGCGCTATCGAGCTACAGCACTTCTGCTACTAGTTTGGATCTAGAGTTTCTGAGATTGAGGCCCTGAAATTGGTATGAGAAAAGGGGCCGAGAAAGGGATTTGAAAAGTTGTATTGGTGAAGAATCGACGATATGGTTGATGAGGGAAGTGATACTTGATATCTGTCGGGACGAGGAACCTCACACCGAGATTCCATAGAAAAATAAAAACGGTGTTCTTGTTGACGCCGGGGGAGGAGAAAATAGGATCTGTACCACATCTCTCCACGTCATGGACCGATGGCGGGATGCCTTGGCCCATTTTGCCTTCTTTTCTTTTTCTTTTCTTTTCTTTTCTTTTTTTTTTTTTGGCTTTTTTTTCCTTCTTTTTCTAGCTGGCCAGGTCTTCGACCCTTTTTTTTGTGTCATTTCAAGATGACGTACCCCGCACCACCCCTACCAGTACCTTTCAAGTCCATCCTCCACTGCTAACGCGCTAAATCGGGTCTGGAACATGGGTAAGGAGAAATAGAGTGGGGGAATGAGGATCTACGAAGTAAGTGTGAGCTGGAGCCAGACGTACAAGTACGAATCAGATGAAGCCATCTTTCCTGTGGTGCCCGTTCCAAGCAAGAGAAATGTACTTCGGCCTGAATTCCCCGTCCAAGGGGCCGGAGCCGGGTCCAACAGGGCCTGGACCTCCATCCCCTTTTGATGCTAGCAAGACCCGGGAACAATATCAAGCATGCACCTGGGATTTCAAGTTGCCGGAGACCGTAGCGAATCGGAAGCCTTCTTCACTGGACGTTGGGCTTGCCGCCACTTCTCAATTAATGGGCCTGGACCTCTGGCTCTTCTTAGGAAGCGTCTGCGAGACCAGGTGACACAGACCCACCTGGTTGTTACGTGTGTTCCAGAACTTCCACATCTCTCTCATCGGCATCCAGTTTTCTCCCACCTTCGTCAGCCATGTCGAAGGCCAATCTTCATTTTTTAAAAGCGGCTCACGGCCGTGTGGCGGGTCTTGTGCGGGTGCCGGAAAGGGATTTTCGTCTCAGTCGTGACAAAACGAGGGTCAAAGACGCTGGCCCTAGAATTACCCGCCATCTTGAATCCACATTTCAGTCATCGTTATCTCCAGGAGACTTAACTGTCGCACCCACCCAATGGCCAGCTAGCTGTCTTCATTCAGCTCGAAAGCCGGTCCTTGAATGACGACCGGCCACGGCAGAGAGAGTACTAATGGTCGGTCCAAAGAGCGATCATCTGTAACTTGCCAAGGAAGAACAACCGCAACTCGCCCAAGCTCCCCTTTCTTTCTGCTCCCCCTCCCCCCGGGAAAAAAAAAAAAAAAAAAAACACCAATGCCCTTCATTGGCATTTGGTAATGGCTGGCTTTGCCACTCCCGATACCCTTGTCCTCAGTGGAGCGTACCGCTAAACGCTCTGGCGGGTATGATGTAAAGAGACCCTTTCCCTCGTAGCGCAACGCGTGCCCCATAGCCTGTGGCGTCTTATAGATGAGATTTGCCTCTTTCTTGCGCGGCGGTCCGCTCTTGAGCTAAGCTCTTCCCCCCAGGCCGTACCTTTTCGCATTCGCTTTTTTGTCGTCGAGTCTGTTTCAAGGACTTATAATTGTTGTTGCCATCGATTGCGCCTTGCTCGCTCTCGCTCTCCTCCCCTCTTCGTTTTCTTTCTTGTTTCGTACTTTCCGACTTTTCTCCGATCTTATCTGCGTACAAGTACCATTTGGGGCGAGGTAATCCAGGGGCCAACACGGCTTCAGAACCGACTTCGAAATTCTGCTCTTTTGTGTCCATCAAGTCCAATTGGATCCTAGTTGTTCCGTAATAAACCCCGCGTCGACGCACACACGCACCACCCCACCGCTATCTAGTCTCAACCAAGCGCATAATCCTAAAACCTAGTGTACCCAACAGTAAACGATTTGACATCCAACAATTGATACCAGACACTGCGGGAGAGCTCACACGATATCGAACGCTACTGAACTTGTTCCCCCACCAAGTTGAAAATCGAAATAAAGGAAAAAAAAAAAAAAATCAAACCATCCCTACGACTCGCTCCCTGTAACCTGCAAGCCGAAACACCCCAAAGTGAGGAGACCTTTGCTAAACCCAAGACGTCCCCCTCCCTTTCACCAACCCCTGAACTGGGCCATAATGTCTTTGCAAGTCGTTCTCACCTCGACGCGCGCTATCCTTACGCTCCCGGACAATAGCCTCTTCCTCGCCCCCGCCACCATCACCATCTCACCGCACAGCGGTCGAATCACCTCCATTGTTCCCGCTGTCCTGCCTCAAAGTTCTTTCCCTGTCGGTACTACGTACATCAACTACTCCCCCCACATTCTCCTACCCGGGCTTGTCGACGCCCACGTACACCTTAATGAGCCGGGACGCACAGAATGGGAAGGTTTCGAGACAGGCACGCGCGCCGCCGCAGCTGGGGGAGTCACCACCGTTGTGGACATGCCCCTCAACTCGATACCACCGACAACGACCGTCAGAGGCCTGAGGGCCAAGACCGTAGCGGCGAAAAACCAGTGTTGGGTTGATGTAGCCTTCTACGGCGGGGTAATTCCGGGCAACCAGGGGGAGCTTCCAGCGCTGGTTGACATGGGCGTAAGAGGATTCAAGTGCTTCTTGATCGATTCTGGGGTAAGCTATAAGTCGCCGTACTATGTGTCGTCTACTCTGTAAACTTTCTTCGTGCCCTCCCATGACGCTAACCGGGGCCCCCCATGAATAGGTAGAGGAATTCCCTGCCGTCACCCCCAAGGATGTGGCTAGCGCCATGCAGGTCCTCAAGGACTCGCCGACGACGCTCATGTTCCACGCAGAAATGGATTGCGGGGCGTCTGGATCCGAAGAATCTGAAAAGACATCGGGCCCTCCAACCTCGTATAGCACGTTCCTCGAGTCACGACCGCCGAGCTTCGAGACCTCGGCCGTGTCCGAGATTCTGAAGCTGGCTCCTACTGCCCCCAACCTAAACCTTCATATCGTGCATCTCTCCGCCACTGAATGCATTCCCATGTTACGCGAAGCCCGGGCCAACGGCGTGAAAATCACAGCTGAAACATGCTTCCACTACCTGGAACTGGCAGCAGAAGGCATCGAAGACGGTGATACGAGGCATAAATGTTGTCCTCCGATCCGCACGCAGAAGAACCGGGATGCGCTTTGGGAGGAGCTCAAGAGGCCTGATTCTTGTATCCGAACCGTCGTCTCGGATCATTCGCCGTGTACTCCTGAGCTGAAGATCCTACCGCATAGGCTTGGTGGCCAGAGCGCCGGAAAGGAAGGCTTTACCGAAACTCTCGCCGACTCGGGCATTGATGTTGAGATTGCAGAAGCAGATAAGAATCCCAAGGCGACTCCTGGAGACTTCATGGCTGCATGGGGTGGGATTTCGTCAGTTGGGCTGGGTCTTCCTATTCTGCATACAGCGGCCAAAGACCGAGGCCTCACCCTGATCGATATTGTTCGTCTATGCTCCTTGGAGACATCCAAGCAGGTTGGCCTGTCTGGCCGTAAGGGTAGCCTCAAGGTGGGCCTGGATGCTGACATTTGCGTTTTTGACGACACCGAAGAGTGGACCCTGACTAGGGGTGAGATGAGATGGAAGAACAATTGCTCGCCATGGGAAGGCAAGACGTTCCGCGGAAGGGTGAAGGAAACCTGGGTGCGCGGGCATCAGGTGTGGGATGGGAGCAACATGGTGGGCAAGCCTCTTGGCGAGTGCATCCTCGAGAGGAGGCGGCTGTAGCTTGGACGATGAGAGAAGGAGTTGCACGAAGCGCGTACTTGGGTAGTGGTTGGAGCAATTCGAGATTCCAAGCATAATTTGCACTGTTGAGAACACCGAACTAGCTGGTCTTAAGCACTTTGCCTCGGCGACTTTTTGGGCATATGAACGCCCTGCTAAGATATCTTTGCTTCTTTTTGCTTCTCTTGCGGGTAGCTTGTTGTGGACGCTTCGATAGCGTTGATGTGTAGGTGTGTGCCGACCCTTTATCAGGGCGCGGGAGAGTTAGACGGCTTGCTAGCTATGGATTAGATTGACGGATGCCTTGTCCCAAGCGTCTTTTGCGAGTCGCAGCATACCCACTTGGTGAGAGCCACGTAAAGGACTTTACAACCTCGGGAAGGAGCGTGTCTAGTCCCGGGGACCATGTGGAGAGGACTACGTCAGTCGAAGCCGCGCGCAGGGCTGGCGCACCTTCCTACGAAGGTAGGTTCTCCTACATGGTATTTATTGTACAGGTGTCGAAGTAGGCATGACCAGCAGCGTGGGATGTCGGGTAGTTTCCATCGGATCGAGGATGACATCTTTAGTAGACTCTGGTCCAAGACCACACCGAACTTGAGGTTCTATCACGGTCGCAGAAGACTTCAGTTACCTTCCCATCTCGTCTCTTTGGGAAAACTTTTCGGACAATTCTGTAGACGGCTGCTGTTTTGTTTCGTTTAATAGATCAAGCGGTCAGCGCATGGCTGGCGTCGATGACTGCATCTCACGCATTCGGGCCAAGAGAGTCCAGCTGTGCGTAATGGCCTTGTCGCCCGTTTCCAAAATGTAGGACAAAGCAGAGTTGGAATGAGCCCCTTCTGGTTAGCATCGTTTGCGCCTTCCGCCCCTAGGAAGGGTGGTCCCTTCACTTGGCTCCGAGTATGTTTGAAATCTCTTGCATGGCAAGAGGCAGTCTGAGTGATAAGCCCAATGAGGGGCGGTACTGCTTGCTTTAATTTCACGCACTGGATTCGCGCAATAGTCAACGGTCCTGGTCAAGTATTTCCCCCCCACGGCGAAACGGGCAAAGGCCTCCTCTAATATTGTTTTTGCCTGTGTTGTTAGCATGGCCTGCCGCCGTATGGGTGTTGGTCAATTTCATCATCTCGCGGCACACTCAAATAGTTCGCATTTTCACGTGCATTCGGGATCCGTGTTCATTCGAACCCGCAAACCCAGGGCTTTTGCCCCATCAGCTCTCTTGATCCAAGTTGTTAAATTGAAATAGAAAACGCGGCTTGCCACTTTGACCGCCGAGGCGGTGAGACTTGAAAAGCTTTTCACTCCTAAAGACGGCAAGAGGGTCTCCACTGGTACCTGGATCTGACCCACCGGGCTTGATATTCTTTCCCCTTTTCTCACCTTTTCCGCCCTTCTATCCTTATCAAAGGAGCTTAGCTCCGCCGGCTGCCCAATTCTCCTTGGCGGCACGGATTGCTTCCCAGGCTAATTGATTGGCGTGCGAAAAAAAAAAAAAAGTTGAGAAAAAAATAGAAAACGGAAAAAATCTTATCAAGCTTCTCCAGGTTCCGGAGGATAAGGGGGCGGTGGCAGAATTCCAGTTACCTCCTCGCGAATTCCAACCTTTTGTTTTCTTCTCTTCCTTTTCTTTTTCTTTTTCCCTTCTATGAATATGATAGTTTTGTACCTCTCTCCCTTCTCTTATCTGGACCTCATCGCTCTCTTCCTCTCGTCACGATGAAAATGGAGATTTTGGATACCCAGCGCGGGTTGCGCTCGTTCCAACCCGAGCTGGCACACCGACCGAAGGTGCAGAAAGACTTGGCCTATATTTTTCAGATGCCTCCAGAGCTTCTCGATATCACTCTCGACTTCTTGCCCGCGGAGTCGGTAGTCTCGTTCGCGTTGACGTGCCGAGGGCTTCATGCACGATACAACGTCAGGAAACGAATCCTCGATTCTGCCGCTAGGGAAAGCCTCCTCCTTCTGCTGGAGAAGGATGCTGCAGGGCTCTACTACTGCTACCACTGTAGCTCGCTCCACAAATGGCACGCTCACCATCAGGAGCACGGAGTCTCCAACTACGACGCTTCCTGCATGTTCCGCGACCGCCCTGATCCCTGGGTCCTCACCGGATTCAGCTATAAGCTCAAGTTTCACACCGCCCGCCTCGCTCTCCACGGCCGCATTCGGGGACCCGCTCATGGACCCGAGCTAGAGAAGCTCCACATGGACCACGCTGTAACCCTTGGCTCCCGCAATATCACCATCAAGGAATCCTGGGAGGCCAAGGTTATGGACGGTGAACTCTTCCTCCGGGCTGTATGGAACTACCACCAGGGAGCCGGAGGTGCTAAGACCCTAGGGCGCTGGGTCGAGCACGACGCGGATCGGTTTATTTGCAACCACGTCAGAGGTAGTCGTCTCCTTGAATTCCCTGGAGCTGAGGGCCTCGACCTGTCCTCTGTCGAAAGACTCGCAGGGCCTGTGCGATCCTGCCCCATCTGCTATACCGACTTCCAGATGGAGGTTCGTGGAGACGATTGGGAGGAGGACGAATCGGAGGACGAAGAGCAGGAAATTGAGCGCGGGAGCGGTGGCTGGTCGATCAATGTCACCAAATGGGTTCGACTTGGTAGCTGCGAGTCGCCCTTGGATCCGCACTGGCAGACTCTGGCGAGCAAGGGCCTTCACGGTCTTGAGTGTGAGCCACGCAACACCACTTGCCAGGCCGGCGAGATCCGGCACCGATGGATCGACGGAGAGGAGAAGCCCTCGGCGATCCAGGGACGCTTTGTGGAGGCTGGCTGCTTGCAGGTGCCTCATTACTAAAGGCATTGACTTCGACTTCTTGACTAGCACCAACGACGATGCATGAACACTATTTGACACGAGGGATGATGCAACCTGGTTGCGGTAGCCACCTCGCTCGTGGGGTGCTCGGCGATATGATTTTACGCATGAGGCTCTAGTCAGTTGACTTGAGCAACGATTCGGAAACATTCTTTACGATCTCGAAGGATGAAAGGAAAAGGGATCATTCGGAAGCAAACTGACAAACATTGGATACGAGCGCGAGTATAGACTGGGAAAGGCGTAATAGATCGGAATGGAGCATTCCCCCGACTCCTTTCGGCATGTGGACAAGGGATAGACAAAAAAGAGGGGGAGCACATAAAACGGAGGGCAAAAACCGGTGAAAGGGGCGCGACGAAAAAGCGACGGGATAGACCAATATTCTTTAGATTCGGGATCGTTCGGCGTTCGGGACAACACTTGTTAGAGATAGAGGCTGTACGCAAAACGTTGCGCGGTCAACAACTGGAGTTTCTTACATGTGAATTTCAGATGCTTTCACTTTCGTTCAGCGTCGATGAGAAGTTGTCTAGCGATACGAGGTTTGGTGATAATGTGGCTTCGAGTGACACAGCAGGCGGCCGGCCTGCCAAATCGATCCTCGTTGGACTGTGCTGTGTTTCCTGCCTCTCTTGATCTCTTTCGCAGACTTGGCCCCCCCTCAGTTTTGCCATCTTGGGCATGAAGATGTGTATCCAATGGGTGAGGCGCATCCGTTCAACGAATAAAAGGAACGTTGCACTATGCGGCACCCGGAAGAACATGGAGCCCATGGGGTTGAAAGGCATCGCGCCTTTGCCATGGTTGCCAGAATGGAGGAGGCTTCTAGGCGCTATTCTTGATAGAAGAGGATGGGATTGGAAGGAGTAAATGTGATGATACCCAACATGTGTATCTCTAGGGTCGCACAATGGCCGAAATAGGAGATGGGAGACTAGGGGAGAGGGGAAAGATGTGGTCAACTTTTTTTGCTTGTGATTGAGGGGGATTCGTGATGAGAAGGTCAGGTAAACTAGTAGTGGGAAGACTGAATGCAAGGAGCAGGAGGTTTGAATTCGATGGTTTAGCTCCGCAATCCGGATCACACTCTTATTTGCGTCTTTTTCAATCAATGACTGCATCCCTCGGTGATATTGTTCGTTGACTCTATTGTCCTCCATCGAGAGATAGCCATAGCGAACTCGTCGTGTGCAATGTGACATCAATTGATCTATTCAGCACGCAACTTACCTGGATGATACGAGCGAAGATCACCTTGGTAGCCGAACTGCGCCGGAGATCCCAGATCGTGAAATCCCCCTTGCCCTGCTTCCCTGTCAGGCTGTTACGTACGATCTCCGCCTCACCAGGGCAAGCACTTGTAAATATCGGATCGTACCGAGCTGACCTTGGGGCAGGAATCAATTGAGCTAAGCTTGCGAGAAGGTATGTTGATCTGTGCCCTGTGGGCTTTTGGTCATAGCTCTCCATGGGGAAGCGGAGGAGATTTACGGAGTAACAGCTGGGGAGCTTTTGAGGCATTGACAGCCTGCCATTCGACACGAGGCGTCAGGCTGGCGAGATTACGCTGTCGGAGGTCTGCTTCAGAGAGAAGAAGCCACTGATGGAGTGTGGAGTGCATAATATTAGTGATTGATCGGGTTCTAGAGGGGAGGGTCTCCTTTTCGTTTTTGGACGATTACAAGTACGTGGACGTTGGAAAACGCGGCTTCAATGTCGTTTAAGCGCAAGCGAGGTTCCGCTTTAATTTACGGTCTCAGATCCATGGATGGATTCTCCGACCCCCAAGGAAAAAAAAAAAAATTCAAATCTGGGGGCCGCATATTGATCAGCGAAACATGTTCAAATTTGCGTGCACTTTGTTTCAGTGTTCTCCCCGCCGTCGGCTCCGCTGCAAGGTCGGTTAGACCTCGCCTGCGAGGCGAGATCCCGATTTGGAGACTCCGACGTATCACAATCAGGGACTGCCTCTGTTGCAGCTACCGTTATGTTATTGCAATGTAATATCATGTGTGACAATTTTTGTCGCATGGATATAAGCATGGATCGAAGGAGCTCGCAGGTAACCTCGCTTCGGTTGTCTTATCCACTCTTTTTGACTTTAATTTTTCTTCGATCCCGGTGACGAGAGGGAACGCCAATCCATTGCCAAGGGAGAATTTCCCGCTCCAGAAGAGAGCGATATTACCGAGCTGGGTGTGTGGTCTAGTGGTCCAATCCTGGGTAGAGCCAGCTGCTGATGGTGGTCGCCACCACTAAAAAGCAAAGGTACAGGTATACGTGCGGGAAGCACGGGCTCGTGTGGAATGCTTGTTACCTTATTTTGGGTATGGGTTCGGTGAAGGAGTGCTGAATGGCCAGACTGTTCGATCTCGGTCGACGAGGAGAGGGCATTTCGAGTTGGAAGAGAACAGCACCGTTCTACGAAGGTATATGTAGCGCGCCATTTTAAATTCTCCGTATCAAATGGATCCGATGCCTCACATATGGCTTTGGCTTCGGGCCCATGGTCAACATGACAGCTTTCGGTCCCTTGCTTCCCAACTTTTGGCGAGGAGACTCGGAGACATCACCGCCAGCTGCTGAGAGCCAATCAGTGCTCGGGCCACTTTGCCTGGCTGGCGTGTCGGGACTTCGCTTAGCAGCACTTGAGGGCATCCACCAATGAGGCACGTCAGGACGGACCGGAACAGGGCATCTACTGGTCTGCCAGCCAGCGGCGCACAACGAACAGACTCTCGAAATCAATGGCTGGCAGTTGAGGTGCGTGGGTTCATCAATTCAAAATTCTTGAAGGTACACTTATAAGATCCATTGATACATTGACGTAGTAATCACATTGCATAGCACGAGGTAACAGGATGGCCTACCCTTACAAAGTACAGGCCAACCAGTCTCCCCCCCTCTCTATCTCTCTCTCACAAAAAAATAAAAAAAAAAGTCCCTACCAAGGTTACTAATACTGGCTTAGCGAGGCCAGCGACGAGGGATCATGATCAATTCGGAAGGTCTAGCTGATTGCAGTGTGCACTATCCTCGCCTCAGCGCATCTCCTGCGCTAAAACAGCCAACATGGATCGGGTTAGCAAGGAATCCCAGCCTCCTTGCTTCACACCCCATCTCGCATGCTCGCTCCCGTCCACCCTTTTGGACTTCCTTGCTCACGGACGTCAAGTATTAACGCCACCCTACGAGGAAGCTTCGTAGGGGGGAGGCGGGAAAAGAGGTTAAAGCGAATATTTGCCTGGCGAAGCTGGCCTTTTCAGACATGATGCGCTTTGCTCGTGTCGACCTCCATCCTGGATCTGCCGCCATACCATGTGGATGTGGGCCAAGTTCCCCCCCTCCGTTAACCGATCCTGGTACTAATAACCCCCATACGAGAGTGCTGATCGAGCCCATCCTGGTGTGCTCGCCTGCGTCAGCTGCCCGCGCCATTCTTGGTTAAAGGAGCGACCTCTCGCCAACCGAAGCCCGTGTCGCTCGTCAAAAACGAAATGCGACATATTATGACAAGTGACCTCACGCTTGCAGCCGAGGATTCCCCCAAGTCCGGACCTTCATTCCTCTCAACCCTTCGAGAGCCCATGCGATGGCACCCCCCTGTTGCATTCTCGGCTAGCCAGTGGCTCTTGGCACCAGCTCTGCGAAACCCTCTCAGTCGGTCCAAAGCGGAGCAATTACACGGACCGGTTGGCCGTTTTTTTGCGCTGGCGCTCCTCATGAACCACTCGTTCATCGGCTTTTGCTCCATACTTCTGTGCGCGAAGGGGGTACCAAACCGAAGACTAGGGAAAGAAACAAAAAGACGTTTATTAAACATCATCTCATCTACCCCTTTGAACCTCGCGAACCATAGTTTGTGCCTTTACTTGTGATGTCCCATTAAATCTTTCTTACTCTCCAACGTCTTCGTGTTGTTCATGGAAGGGTTTGCCAAGCTGGCCTTGCACTATTAGAACCTCAGAAACCTCACTGGGCGGGATGAGCAGAGTGCAGTATTAGACACCAGCCTTTGCGGCCCCGCTCTCCCGTATTCGGATCGCGCCTCAGCTTTTATTCACTCGGGTTCCTCCTCATCCGATTCGCATCACCTTGCTGCCGGTCTAGTTCGTCCATACCTGTCTAAAATCGCTTCTTGTGTCTCGGTATGGCTTCGCCTTCCTAGATCTGTGCCACCAAACGATTAGTGCTCCCATCACCAAGAAGTCCGACCAGACCTGGTGCTCCCATGGAGACCCCAACAACCACAGAGGGTACACGGCCCTTGAGCCACTACTCTGTCGTCGATGCCGATAAAGTTGACCGCGCGAGCTCTATCGCCACATCTATGGATTACAATGCCCCTCCCACCGCCTACCATCGCCCTTCCATGACCGACGCCACCCCACTCTCCCTCGAAGATGTGCAAGCCGTTGACGTCCAGATCCGCGACCTCGCTGTCGTGGTAGATACGTCGCCGTCGTGGCTGGAGCCTGCCACCTACCCTCAGCTCTTCAAGGAGCACAATTTCTTCGGTCCCAAGAAGGCGAGCGCCAAGACTCTTTTGCGCGATGTCAGCGCCTCGTTGGCGCCCGGAACCCTGACCGCCATCATTGGCGGGAGTGGCTCTGGAAAGACGACTCTGCTCAACACCTTGGCTGAGAGGATGTCGAGCCCGAGATTGACCGAGACTGGCGAGGCGACGTTTAATGGGTCCCGCGGAGTGCATGGGGCTAGACATGCCTATGTTATGCAGCAGGATGTGCTTTTGCCTTCGCTTACTGTGAGAGAGACTTTGAAGTATTCCGCAGATTTAAGACTGCCTGCTTCCACTACAGCCGAGGAGAGGAGCAAGGTCGTCGAGGAGGTCATCCTGGAGTTGGGATTGAAGGAGTGCGCCGACACAAGGGTCGGCAGTACCCAGCACAAGGGCGCTTCGGGAGGAGAGAAGAGAAGGACGAGCATTGGCGTTCAGCTCCTAGCTAACCCCTCCGTTCTTTTCCTCGACGAGCCGACGACTGGCCTCGACGCCACTAGCGCTTTCCAGCTTGTCAAGACGTTGAAGTCACTCGCGTACAAGGGTAGAACCGTCATCACCACCATTCACCAACCCCGATCCGAAATATGGGACCTCTTTGATAATCTTATTATCCTTACCAAGGGCAGCCCCGTTTATTCCGGCCCCATGAAGGACTGCGCACCTTGGTTCGAGAGCCAGGGGTTCAAGCTTCCCCCGTTTGTTAACCCGGCCGAATACTTTATCGATATCGCCGCCATCGATAACCGGACGCCGGATCTCGAAGCCGAGACTGTAGCGAGGGTATCGAGACTCAAAGAGGCGTGGATGGAGGAGAGTCGTGCCCGGTATCCGGCAACACCGCAGAGCGAGAGCGAAGCTGGAACTTCCAAATCGAGGATCTCCAAGAAGGGAAAGCATGCATCCTTCTTGAGGCAGCTTACTGTATTAACCGACCGGACCTTCAAAGTCACTCACCGCGATCCCCTGGGCATGCTCGCGGCCACCGTCGAGGCCATCCTTATGGGTCTCGTTACAGGCTACATCTTTTATCACATCGGCCGCGACCAGTCCGGCATCCGCTCTAGACAAGGCGCGCTCTATACGGCCGCCGGCCTCCAGGGCTACCTCATGCTCATGTTTGAGGTGTATCGACTCACCATTGATATTCTCACGTTTGACCGCGAACATAGCGAGGGCTGCGTCGACGTTGTCCCCTTCTTGCTATCTCGCCGTTTTGCTCGTCTTTTTACCGAAGACTTCCCCGTGCCATTCTTGTTTAGCGTCATTTTTTATTTTATGGCTGGCTTCGAGAGGGAGGCCGACAAGTTCTTCATCTTCTTTGCCATTACCCTTTTGAATCACTATGTCGCGATGACGTGTGCATTGTCTTGTGTGGCAGCCGTGAGGAACTTCCCGGGCGCGAGTTTGATCGCGAATCTAGTATTTACGTTGCAGAGCATGGCGTGCGGAATGTTTATCCAGAGCAATACTATTCCAGTGTACGTGCGCTGGCTCAAATGGATCACATATTCGGTAAGACGCCTCTGGAAACAAGACTCTTTGGCCCGACTAACCATGGCTAATAGTTTTACGTGTTTGGCGCATACTGCGGAAACGAATTCGAAGGCAACTTCTACGACTGCCCGTTCCCCGGCGGGAGAGATAACCCTCTTTGCTCGTCATATACTGGCGAATATGTTATGAACGCGCTCGGCTTCCCGAAGGATTGGGTAGCTCGGCCTATTCTTATTCTTGTGGCCTTCGTCGTCGCTCTTTTGACCCTGTCAGGTGTCTTGCTGTATTTCGTCAAGGTCGAGATGACGATTGCGCGCGCGCGAACGTCCGACACGGATTTGTCCGCCGGAAAGGAGAAGATGAAGGCAAGCTCTATCGCGGAGGTGCGAACCATCGATGTCGGTCTCGATAGCTTTGCTCTCGAGCTTGACAAGCGCAACGCGTACGGCAAGAAGCTACCGCGCAAGACCATCTTGAACCCGGTAACGGCTACGTTCCAGGCTGGAACTTTGAATGTCATCATGGGCCCTTCGGGTAGCGGGAAGACTTCGCTTCTAAATTCGATGGCGACGAGGTTGCATAATACCATGGGCACCCAGTACATTCCGAGCGGAAAACTCACGTTCAACTCTGCTGTTCCCTCGCGAGCCGTCATTCGATCCGTCTGTTCGTACGTGTGTCAGGATGACGACGCCTTGCTCCCTTCCTTGACCGTGCGGGAGACACTTCGGTTTGCCGCTGGTCTCCGTCTGCCGTCCTGGATGAGCAAAGAAGAGAAGAAGCGCCGTGCTGAGGAAGTTCTGCTCAAGATGGGCCTCAAGGACTGCGCTGATAATCTTGTTGGTAGCGACTTGATCAAGGGCATCTCGGGCGGAGAGAAGCGCCGAGTTTCCATCGCAGTCCAAGTGCTCACCGATCCCCGGATCCTGCTCCTCGACGAGCCGACCTCGGGGTTGGATGCTTTTACGGCGAACTCCATTATGGAGGTCCTGCAGGGACTGGCGGCTGAGGGACGTACTTTGATCTTGACGATCCACCAGGCTCGAAGCGACCTCTTCAAGCACTTTGGCAACGTTTTGCTGCTGGCTCGCGGAGGCGAGTGCGTGTACACTGGCAAGGCGGCGGAAATGATTGGGTATTTCAGGGGACATGGCTACGAGTGTCCTAAGCACACGAACCCGGCCGACTTTGTCATGGACCTTATTAGCGTCGATCTGAGAGAGGAGGGACGAGAGCGCGAGAGTAGAGAGAAAGTCCAGAGGCTGATTCAAGCTTGGAAGAAGGCCGCTAAGGAGGGTGAGGGGACCGAGAAACATGAGGATGATGTGGCGAAACTACCAAACATTGAAGAAACTGAAGAGAATACTGATGAGAAGCAGAAGGAGAACGCCTCCACTGGTGCCTCCCAAAACGCTATAGCCACTGATATATCAGAAAAGACCCACGAGCCAGAAGCTGGCAAGTCCGTGGATCCCGAGGCAATCGCGCCCGCTCAAGACGAAAACGGCGCCTCTCTCATGCGGACTGTCTCCTCCATTCCCCGGCGGTCCCTTAACAAGGCTACGCTCGCGACACCCGCCGAATTGGGCGCCCTCGTGACGAAGCGCGCTTCCTTCGTCGCGGCGCTCCCTCTTCTCCTCCACCGCGCGACAATTAACTTTCGCCGCCAGCCGGACCTCCTCATGGCGCGAACCATGCAGGTTATCGGTCTAGGCGCAGTCTTTACGCTCTTCTTTGCGCCGCTCGACAACGACTTCTACTCGGTGCAGAACCGCATGGGTTTTGTGCAGGAGGTCGGCGCGTTCTACTTTGTCGGCATGCTGCAGAACGTCGCCGTTTATCCGGCCGAGAGGGACGTGTTCTACCGCGAAGACGACGACGGCGTGTACGGGGTTGACGCATTCTTGATGCAGTATACCCTGCTCGAAGCGCCGTTTGAGATCATCAGCTGCCTCGTCTTTGGCGTGCTCGCGGATTTCGCGGTCGGGTTGCCTCGTACGCCCGAGATGTATTTCGTTTCCACGTTTGCCTGCTTCGGCGTCGTCTCGTGCGGCGAGAGCCTGGGCATCATGTTCAACACCCTGTTCGCGTCGCACACGGGCTTCGCGGTCACGCTCACCTCGGTCGTCCTCTCCATCGCCAACTCCATGGCCGGTATCCTGTCGACCAAGATGCCGCCCCTGCTCGACGCCATGAACTACCTTTCGCCCATCCGCTACGCCACGCGCGCCCTCGCTCCTTACTCCCTCAGGGGTGTCGCTTTTACCTGCGACGAGGAGCACAGCCTCGGCGGGAGGTGCATCATCGAGACGGGTGAGGACGTGCTGGACCTGTATAAGCTCAACGTCGATCCTGTGGTCAACGTGGCGGCGTTGGCGGGGTGCATTGTCGCGTATCGGCTTTTGGCGTGGTTGCTTTTGAAGGCCGTTCGGGGCAGGTGGAGGGGCCGGAGGGTGAAGGAGGAGAGGACGAAGTAAGGCCTTGGCTGGGACTTGTCGAGTGGTGTTTCCTTTACTTGTTTATAAGATATCCGGGTTATGGATTGGGAGGTTGCTTTTGATCTCGGGATTAGCATATTAGCATGGAGATTTTGCCTAGGATGTTTTGGTCTTTAGGGAGCCTTTGTATATAGCCTAGAGAGCATATTTAGTCCTACCAGACAAATTGTCAGGGTAAATAGAACAATAACCTTCTTTGATATCAAAAGTGTCCTTTGCCATGTGTCTCTTGTCTATATTTTGGCTTCCTGTATCCTGTCCGTTGTGAATGCTAGGTAGGGCAGCCAAAGCCCAGCTCACCGCCGAGATGACCCACCTCACGGCCCCACTCGGCCCCGGACCCCGCGACCGACTTCCACCACCACCGGCCATCACGATCGGTCACAGCGAAAGGCTTCACCTCTGCTTAGTAGTCAGACCCTAAATCCTCCCCACAAAAAGGGGCAATTCCACTGCTCCCACTTTTGTTTCGTTTCTTGCTTTCCCTTCCCCATAGCCATCACCACAACACTTCATTCTCCCGCTTCATGGATCGATCGAATCCATTTGGTCGTATACCCACCCCCTTTTCTTCTCCACTCGCGATCCCGTTTCGGCGTTTCGAAAGCGTTGCAGCACAAGCGTTTTAAGCGTTTTACTTTGTTTCTCTGAAATTTTCTGTTCGGTAGGTGGGCTTTTCTTCTCTTTTTCTTTTTTTTGCTTTTGCTTTTGGTCTCTGAGGACTCGACGTGCGTGGGCTGGCGAGAAGCACCTTGGGAGCCGGAGCGAGGCTTCTGGGAGAGCCGGTTCTGACACAAGTTTACTCGTGCGTCTGCGGCTTCTTTCCATCCATTCGCGTCCGTTATCCTTGAGCTATCTTCGCTGGCTCTCTGGTCTCATTTGAGGGCCTCTTGGACGAGACGCGACTCTCGTGTGGCTCCCCCCTAGCCCTTTCCCTGGAAAAAAGACAGCACATCTTGACCCTGTCCCCAGGAGCGGTGCTTCTAGCAAGCCTATACCGTGTCCTACATCTCGCCATCTTTTGCCTGCTACGCTCTTTTATGCTTGGCCGGCACTGTTACTCTCTTCCTCTAATGCCGCCATGTTTTCAGACTAGGAGACGCGTCAAGTCTCTATCCCATCTCTTCAAACCACCCCGTCAAAAGAGTAGTGCTAACATATATCCCTAACTAGACAATTTTTCAATCCCTCCCAAACATCATCTTGATCAAGCGGTACGCCGTACTTACCAGTCAAGATGGCTCCACCCCATCCAATTTACAACTACTATGGTGAGCTGAACAACCACTTCATGTTCACCCCTGACGGCGTCCCACTGGTCTCCCAACAAACCAACGGTCCAGTGCAGAACCCTCAGGGCTCAGAAGGACATGGAAGTTATGCTCAACCCGCCATGGGACCACAAAGCGTTCCATCAGCCGGCCTTCCCCAGCCGGGCCCGAACCCCAACATCCCCTTCTACCAGCCTCACAGCCATCCATCCCCCCGTCTCCACCCAAGTCACATCCACCCGGCAATGGCCGACTACAACCATCATCAGGGGACCCCTCCCAACCACCAAGGCGCTCCCCCACAGGCCTCTTCCCCCCCATTTACACCTACCCAACCCCCACCACCCGCAGTTCGTCCCCAGCCCATGGCCCATCTTCAACCATCCGACCCCAGCCTCCGTGCCATCGGGTCCCTGGCCTACACACACCCGCCAGGTTGACCTCTCGGGGGGGATCCCGGCCACCGTCACTCGCCTCCAAGGATCCTTCCCCGAACGTCACCACGTATCCGGCGGGCCCGCCACGGAGTGGTACGTGCTCGAGAACTTGCGTCCGGTCCCGATGCCACAGCTCCCCGTCCCGCCCGAGCCTCTTCCGCCCCACCTGATGCCGGCTGCTCATCTTCTGCCTCCGCAGAACGCAGGACCCCCGCCGATTCCGATCTGGCACAGTTTCTACGGCCCTGGCGTCGACATTCCCGCTACTTATCACGGCCCGCTGAATTGGATGCCTCCGACGGACCGCTTGCCGTATCATCCTGGCTACGGCGCGCTTGTTCACCCGAGCCACGGTCATATCTGGCCGCTTCCTAACCTGGAGGCTTATACTCGGGCGTTTTATGGTGATCAAATCCATGTGCACGCTCAGGGAGCTGTCCCCAATATGAACGCGTCAACGGCTCAGTACGCTGAGATCGTGAACGGTACCAACTATGTACTCAATGCTGGTCTCCAGCCCGGCATTCCCACCGGCCTTGGGCCCCTCGGTGACCACGTTCATAGTCCCACCGTGAACACCCTCAACATGAACACGCATGGCATAAACACACAGGCCATGAGCCTACTCGGCGTGAACGTACCTGGCATGAACGCACCCACCCATGTGCCCCAGTCCTCTTCCCGCCGCAACAACCGCAGCGACAACCTCGGCGGTCACCGCTCCAAGAGGAACGCCTCCTCGGGACGCAACAGACCACAGGTCACAAACCCCTACCGACGCATCGTGGATACGCAGTCCCGCGCCGCAAACTACGGCGACAGTCGCCCGCCATCGCCTTAGGAAAGCCGATCGGCGGCTACGCCTGCGCCTGGGCCCAACAAGCTGCGTAAGCCTTGCCCTCCTGGCGCCACGACGGCGGCGGCGGCGTCGTCGTCGTCGGCAGGACCTAGGGAGGATGGAGTTCCTCGTCGCTCGAGGCTTCGGTTCATGTTTCGCCCTGGTAATAGGAGCGTAAGTCTTTTTTTCTTGTCCCTTTGTTCAACGTTCCCGTGGTTCACGGTGAAGCTAACGTCTGCACGCAGTCTGAATCGACACGTTCTGCTACGCAGGGCAGAAACAACAATACCTCAGCAGCTGAGGCCTCAAACACCCAGGCTCCGAGCACTGAAGTTCCCAGCCCCGAGGTTTCAAATGCTGAGGCCCCAAGCACGGAAGTTTCGAGCACCGAGGCCCCTAAAGTGCACTATCGCACCCCTCGTCCCCGCGCCCCCAACGATACCTCTTGGCGGTCTCACTCTACTCCCGGCGTGGGAACGGAACAAACCCACTCCGACACCGGTCGCGCCCGCGGGTCTTCCGTCCCTGGGCCAGATGAAATTTCCCAATTCACTTTCCTCCCCAGACAACGCTGGTCCCAGGCTGGCCCCACCGTCACTGACCATGGAGACAGCACCCAGTCTCTGTACCCCGGCAATCCCGTTGACCGAATCACCGTGACGGCTCCGTCCGAGGACGGGAACGAAGTCCGATCCGTAAGCGACGTATCAGAGATTCCTGGCGCCATCGAGCTCGCTCGAATCGCCCACCGGGAGAACAAGGGTAAGCAAGCAGCGAGACGTTCTAGTGAACGTGCCGCAAAGAGAGAGAAGGGGGCTGATCCTGCCGCCGCCTTCGTGGGGCCCTCCGTCCCTGATAACCAAGCTGGTACGTCGATGGCGGGTGGGAGCAACAGCCGACGTGCTTCCTTGTCGGTATCCGTCCGCGATCTGTCCAGCGAGAATACTTTGGCAGCAATTAGGCGCATCGGTTGCCAACTGAACATGATTGAGAACAATCAAAACGCCCAGGCGGGCCCCAGTACCGCCTCGGGAAGCAACACTGAGCAAGCGCTCTCCCGACCTTTTATCCACCACCCAGCCAACACCTCTAACGAACCCGCCAGCCAGACGGACAAGGAGCCGTCCAAAGGCAGCAAGGCTGGCGAGTCGCCAGGAAGCAAGCGCGCTCCGGCGCACAACTGAGATATGGTCAATGGTGTTCCCGCAAAGATACCATCGGCCACGGTTCCGTCGTCATGTCCCGCTCTATTGAAATGCCCAGACAACCCAGCACGGGAAGTCGACCCGGAAGGAGAAGACCTCAATTTGACAGTCTTCCCTGTGTTGTGTTAGAGTATGTACAAGTACGAGAAAGCAGACGTCTTCTTCATTCCGTCTGTTTCAGCACCATGTTGGAGTCCTTTTGAGTTTACCGACGCCGCAGCTCTCCTGAGCATAAGACCGCGTTGGGAAACTCTTTTTTATTATTTTTCTTTTCTTTCTTTCTTTTTTTTTAACGCACCAGGTTCGTTCCTAGTCCGTTCTTCGTCTGCCAGATTGTTCCAGACGAGTTCGGCTTTTATTAAGTGATTTTTAACATAATTCGCTTCCCTTTTTCTTCAGCGTGTTTTGCAACCTGTCGTTCGGTGCCGAGGGCTGGTATGTAAAACCGAGTAGACGCATTACATTGGGATCCTGTCTCGAAAAGGGTAGCCAGGCCATCATCGCCCGGCCAAGTGTGCTTCACTAACCCTCTTGTCCAACATTTTCATACATGTCCCCTCATCTTCATATACTTCACAAGACAATCTTCGACCAACCTTGTCCGTTTACCCCGGTATCGCAGATCGCCACCCTCGTTGGCTTCCCGAGTCTCCAGTATCGGCCGCCCCGGTCCGTAAAAGAGGGGGCGGAGATGGAGCCGGCTGGCTACAGCTAGTCAACCAACCCCCCAAGTGTGCCTCTGCTCGCCCCAGCGTTCCCAATATACCAGAATGAAGGCATTCCCATATCCTTCACACAACCATGTCTCTTTCCATCACGACTACCACCTCGACTAAACACACACACACACACAACATCCCAATTCCAAACACCATCAGCTTTTCAGAGATACCAGAGCCTCTCCAGTCCCGCTCACCCATCCTCAAAGCCATTCACTACACCCAAATACAATCCCTCAGACACATCTCCCTCTCCCACCAAGCCAACCCATCCCCCATCTCCCACCTCGCATTTCCCAATATATCGTCCCGAATCCCACAATGTTACACGACAGAATCTAGCTTCCCCGCCTTTTTTTCCCCCTTTGGTAAGTGTGATGGTGTAGCCGACCACGAGACCCCACGAACGCCGCCCCTATCTCGGTTCCCACATCTCCGGTGACGGGCCACGTCTTTGCCGGTGGGCGTAGTTGCTTACCCACAAAAGGCACGCGGGGAAAACAGCCAAAAGAAAGCATTCCTTGCCTTACGATCCCATGTGCTGCCCGTCAGATACAGGTAATAGAAGCGGCAGAGGGGGCCCGGGACTGGTAGATGTGCATGGACAAGGCTCCAGGCCGCCTCATATTCGGTTCACCATTTGCGGTAGGCTTTCTCATTGCGGATGCTGGCATTAGTCCCGCCAGTCTTCAGGTCCTTCATAGAAAATACCCTTATTCTCTTGTAAGCGGAGATAGGAAAAAAACCTTAAGGTGGTAGATAGATCGTTATTCATCATCATCATTTATTAGCTAGACCATTAAAAACTAGACGCTTGGCGCACAAGCCCAGCTCGATTGCTCTCACCATCTCGGCAGAGCACCACCAATACTTCCTCTATTTTCAAAGAAATACAAAGGAGAAGTTGATGGCCGCAAGGACTGCAGTGTTCCAAACGCGATACACAAAATGAGAAGGGAGCAAGGAAAAAGCAGATTAAACGGTTAATCATCCACACGCACTTGAGAAGACAGGACAGAGGCATAAGGCCTTAGGAAACATAGACCTGACAAGAGTAAAAAGTTTTTTGGCAATCTGGAAACATAAAGTGAATCGAGAATCGTTCCTCTATCAAAGTATAGTTGGAAAAGCCAAGTTAACGTTTGAAAATAAGGCGCCAACTCGGGCGGAATAGACATGTTCTGAACATGTCGAGATACCTATAGTATCTTGGCGAGAAACGTATGTTATAGAAACGTATGTCTGGAAACCTCTTTAAGTGTCTCCGCTTGTATAATATCAGAGGGTTGTGCCGTATAAGACACCTTGTGGTCTTGCGAATGGAGTCGATCGTCACTAGCCTTGGAGGCCAGATGCCGTTGCAATGGGAGCCGCCCACGGATGAGCGACTTCCAAACTCCGGCTGTGGTGGTAGATGCAGATGCAGACCCTGGCTTTTCAGAGGCCCGCGTGCCGCGATCTCTACAAACATATGAAGAGCTCTCATACTGATCGTACAATCCGTCAATGAGGCGGTCTAGTACTAGATAGTAGAGAGCGGAAAGACTTCGCTCTTCCGCAGGCATATGCCACGACAGCATATCCCTGGACTTGAGGAAACCCGATACGAGGAGTTGACCCTGTTCAGCCCAAAAGTCTCTCATGAGGCTGATCTCGAGGCCAACCTCATCCGGAAGATATGGAGACGGCGGTCGCGGCTTATCGTGGTAGAGTTTATCCCATAGAGCGTACCACCGCTCTTCTGGTACCAAGGAAGAGGGAACTGAAGCTATCTGCCGCAATTGCTCTTCGGAAATCCCGCCACTGGTTGGCGGCGCCCGGAGCTTGCATTCGCGGCGGACAATGTGTTCATCGCGGGCCGAGGCTCTGTCGAACGTTTCGTAGCAGACCGGACAGTAGGGCGGTAGCCTGTGTGTGGCGAGATGCCTCTGTACTTCGCGGATCGTGAGGAGCTCGCAACGCGTCATACATGTCCGATAGCCATCCGTGTTGGCAAGGTATAAGGGACACGCGAAACGAGGGACAGCCGGGACCAACGGGCAGGCCTCAATGCTCGAGTCTTCATGGATAATAAATCGTAGTTTGTCATTCTTCCATATTGAGAATTCTTTCAGGGACTCCTGGCATATCTCATACACGAAGCTCCGGAACTCGTGGTCGGCCTCTAATACCGGGGGTGTCTCGACCTCGCTTTCCTCTAGGAGGGCGTGGTATTCTTCGCTATCTGCGGAATCATCCTCGAAAGCCGCATTAATCACTTCTTTTTCGGTGGAAATTTTGGCTACTAGAGGTTGAAGGCGGCGTGGATGCGACTGTTCTGGAGCCACTACCGAGTATGAGGCCTTTAGTTTTGGGCGCTTTTGAGTTGGTGGTGACCCACCAGCAAGGTCGTAGCTTCTCTTTCTGTGTCGACGAGAGATACCCAAATATGACTCTGATTCGATAGATTTGGCTTCAATCGAGAAAGCGCATGACTCAGAGGCCACCACGGATGACTCTGTGGAGAGCCTGTCGTCACACTGAGGGGACTGTATCCGGCTGCTGGCTTGGGTTACGGGGCCGACAACCTGAACCCGTGGATGTTGAGGTGTAGTCCTGCGAGTCTCCCGAGAATCCGGTGGCTGGGTGGTAGGAATTGGCATTAACGGTAGTTGAAACATGTTTGATGCTGTAGTCGACAGCTTCAAGTCTATATCTCTGTTGACTATAGCGCTCATGCGAGTGGCGTTCTTCAAGTTCTCAGTAGCTAGAGAAACAGCGGCACCGACAGCGGGTCGAACATAGCTGTCGCCAAGTCTGAAAAGCATTAAAACCGCTCTGCGATGTGGCGTTCCATCGTGGCTTCCAAGGTCCAGGAATAGGCCACGGCCGCGGCTCTGAGGGTTGTGGAGATAATGTCCCCAAATGAACATGCCCTTGCTCGTAAACACCACATCGCCTTGGAAGATGAGAGGGTTAGACCAGGAAGGGGGGCAGGAAATCCAACGCCAGTATTCCGCCGGAGAACTCGCAAAAATGCCGCGCCACTGTCGGGGATCGCCAGGTTTGGCGTCCCACAGGAGAAGTGACAGATCCTGGGAGTTTCTGAGAATCTCTTCCATAAGGCGGAGGAACGCCTTGGGCCCCTCCCCATACAATATAGGGATGCTGACGTCGAAGATTCCCATGAGAGAGTAGGCTTTATCCTCCTCCTTCGATGCAGACCTGTTAGAGGCCCATGACATGCGTTTCGCCGACGACACATGGGGAATGAGAGAGCTGTCACACAAGACATTGTCGGCGATATGAGTGATGCGAGAGATGAGTTCCCTAACAGGGCCAGACGTTTTGCATCCGCGGAAGGACCAATCCCGGTCATAGAAGTGGACGAAAGCCGGGGCTAGGAGCTCCGGGAGGGTCCAACACCTAGAAAACCACGAACAGCTAGCCCATACAGCCTCATCAGGCTCGCTTTTCTCCGCAGTGGGCGGGAGGTCCTCTAGGTGGGCGATCAAATGATGGCAGCGACGAAGCCAGTCAAAGGATGAGATGGCTGCCTCGCTCACCTCTGCGGAAGAAGACTCGTCGACACACAGGGAATAGATCCATAAGTAATCGAAGCCGCTCTGTTTAGCAATCTGGCAGGCATTGGTCACAAAGGAAAAACCTTCGGATGCAATAGCCCTCTCGCGGTCATTCAAAAAGGCTGAATAAGATATTTGGCCCTCCTGCCATCGTCGAGATACGGCGATGTAGGGAGGACACAAATCGGCGTGGAGGAAGGACCGCAACTCAAGTGTACTTATGTGCAAAAGGCGCATGGCGGAAATCAAGGAAACGATAAGATCTTCAGGGGTCCAGGTGGAATAGAAGAAATGAAAAAGAAAAGAAAAAATAGAGAAAGAAAGAAAAAGGGAAGAAGCCCAATGAGACTACTCGAGGAAATTTTTCTTGGTTCAATTGGAAGCAGCAGAATCCCGTTCAACTATATGAAATGCTACGGACGCTGCGACGAAGCATCAGCCATTAGCTCTGGAGGTGCTGGAGAACGCCTGTGGTCAAATCAATCCTGTGGTCGCCATGTATTTATTTGTTCTCGACGGCGGATTGAGGAGCAGTGGTAACTAAGTCCGGTCGGAGGCGAGGGGCAAGGCGACTTGAGTTCCGAAGGGCACTTTTGCGCCGAAACGCAGAAATGAAGGAGGGCCAGCGGTGTGGTGTGTTTGCCCAAGTCAGCTCTGTTTGCAGGTGCTGGAAATAACAGCCGACGACGCAGCCCACCCCCTCCAGTTCGTTTCCGAATTGGGTAAAAACAGGGCTTATGTCGATCTAGGCCTGGAGTGCTTGCCGCCTGATAAGGTACCCTATAATAGCTCGTCATTAAAGTTTCGGACCAGCGAGGGAGCAACGGGTATCATCCCTCGAGCCCAGCCCAGCCGGTTGGGCCTTCCCCTGGCGCGTGGCTGATTCAGTCGGGTTTCAAGCAGGATTCATCTGTGACTAAACAAAAGACAAGATGAAAGGCCTCGCGCCGCAAGCTGGGCTCGGATCAGGCGAAGAAGGAAATACTCGTTCTTCGCCGTGGTATTTCCGTCTGGCAGGGGCTGGAGAGGGTTGATGTATGTGTGTCATGGTGCGTGTGTGTGTTCTGGGTGGTTCTCTTGTATTTGTGGAGTCGGCGGAAGCATCAGAAGTAGGAGGTCAAGATGGTCGAGTTGCTCTTTCCTCGCCTGGCTGGGGTGGGGGCCCAGAAACCATTGAATGGATCAATTGATGCATGTGCAATTACCTTCTCCCCGAAGGTCGCCGTCTCCTTCTCCCTTAATTCCTTTCATTCGAGCCCTGTTCCCGCAACGGTGACCGGCCCTTCCTAACCCACCTCCATGCATCAATCCATCCTGTGTCAACGGAACAGCTGCTGGTGACGTTGATGGAGCATTCGGTGTGGTGTGATACTCCCACACCGGAGACGGCACAACGACTCACCGGCCTGGCATTGCATTTGCCATGTTCATGGCCGCCAGGGGCTCTCTCGCGTAACTCGGAGACGTGATTGAGAGTGCGTGGGCGATGGCTCTCAATGACACCGTCTACAAGCAGTTCTTTCTTTCCCTCTATTGGACGTGTCTTATGCCCCTTCCCATTCAATGTGAATCCCCAACTTGCGCCACTTCCGTGGGCCGTATTACATTGTATATCGTATCTATCCCGGATTACGGAATGCGTCTAGTCTAAACCGAGGTCTCGTCTATCTACATGTACCAGATTGTAGTTCTCCCTTCTTGAACACCAACATGAGGAATCAGCCCGATACCGAATGCACCCACTGCGGGAACTTGGGACATGTAAATACATTCTTGCCAAGCATTTCTACAGGCTCACTCAGCCCCTAGCCTAACTCATTTCACCCTTCTCCAAGCACTATCTATACCAATGATTCGTTAGTAAAGGGTGGCAATCCGGCGAATTCGCTTGTATTACAGCTCGACTTACTTGAGAACCCCCAAGCTGAAATTCTCAACTCTAGCCAAAGGTGTGGGACCTTGCCCAGGTGTTGCTAGTCTCCCTGCACCTTCAGATAGACGTATGCGAGAAGATGCTTCAAGACATGGTTTCCAAGAACCTCCACATCCACCTGATCTTCAGACTCGGGGGACTCGAGGTCATTGGCCTCGACCAGGTGTCTATCGACAAGGCATTTGCACATGGATTCGTAACCACGAGTCTGCCAATATTCTTCGACAAGAGAGATCGCCTGGCTCGCCTTTGGCGGAAGGGACGGCTCAGGACATGGCACAGAAGCGTTGAATAGGATTTTCCAAACGACGCCCCACTGCGCCATTCCACTCGTATCGCGAGGAATTGATGATATCAAAAACTTTTGCTCCTCAGTTATTCCATGAAACTCGACGAGATCCTTCTTTTCGCACGTCCGCTTCACGATATGCGCTTCTCGTTGAGCTGCTAATGGGAAGGTCTTGAGGCACACGGGGCAATAGTGTGGGAGAGAATGGACTTGATAGAGATGGGGCACCAGCTCCGACACCTTTTCCGCGAGCCCTCCCACTACGCATTGCGAATAGCGCTTGGGATCGTAGCGGTAGTACGGGCAGACAAAGATGTGTTGTTGATGCGCCTCGTCAGCATCCTCCTTCCAAAAGTTCTTCAAATATTCCCAGCAAGGCGCAAGGAACTGCTCCGAGATTGCCTGGGCGGCCCCGCTAAACCGATGAGTCGAGGCCAAGGCATTGGATGATTCTCTGGGCGGTTGTTTAACCGAAACGGAAGCATCATGACTACCCGGGATATTTGTGCGCGCTGAATTCGAGGAACGCCTACCATTGGAGTGGAGGCAGCGGCCTCGGACCTCTTCACTCAGCAACATCGTAGCGCCTTGGGTAGTCCGAGGTACCGACATCCGTCTGACGGGAGCAAGTGGTTGGAAACATCGAAGGCCTGTACTATCCGCCACTCTAGAGGCCGGGGAGACCAGACGCCTGTAACTTCGGTGTGGAGAGGGAGACCCAGGCTTTGAGGACCTTTCGAATCTAGAAGGCGGGCTCGCATGTCTCCAAATCGAACCTCGCGGCCTGTCGGTTGGCACCAAATAACAACTAGCTCTCACAGGGCCTTGAATATCGGCCCTATTGCCCTTGTGGATGTGAGGCCAGGAACGGCTTTTGCACATCCCAGAGTTGGTGCTATGGACTACGTATGGAATAGCGCTGCTCTGTTCCATGCTGTGAACCTTCACCGCGCCGAAGTTTCGGGAAGGGCGAGCTGGCAGTTCCGATGGCGGCCCATTCGTCCCAATGGATAATTTGCTCTCGAATTGGCGGGCTAGATAATCGTCATCGTGATAGGGAGCCCGCATCATGGTAATGACAGTAATGTGATTATCTTGTTTTTGGACGATGAGCGAAGGAAAAGGAAAGATGGCCAGCAACACTAGCAGCGATGCATTTTTGTAAGTCGAATAAGGAAATGCGCTGTTCCCTCTTATATCCTGATCCGCACAGGGTGAGCCTGCCTCTCTCTCAATAAAGCAGTGGCCGCGAAGCTCAAGGGCCACAGTAGAAGGGGCGGTTAGTTACTGGCCACTTCAGCCGGGGGGGATGATGTCTTGGAATTTCCACTTCGCTTTCTCTGTCAGGTACGCAGCTTCTATGGTAGGCTTCGATTTAGGATGCAACCTCTTGAGCTGGGATAGTCGCTGATTGGGCAGTTCAGGTGCGCATGTCGATGTGGCCCGTTGGATTGGTCAAGGTGGCACAGACATTGATCAAGCCGGCCTTCGCCATCTGTGGTGCACAATTGCGCACTCAAGTTTAAACTCAATTTCTGGCGTCTGCATCTGAGCGAGTCTGACAAGGCAGCTTCCCAGCCACAGCTGGCCAGGCGAGTCCTCGTACAAGTACGAAGGTCCTGAGCTATTCTTATGAACGCCCCTTTCAAGACGGCGACGATATTATCGCTTGCGATGGGTGGTGAACATTATAACAGTGCCTTTCTGACTCCAAAATCCATATGACACATATCATCCGTCTCGTATCTCTTACCTACCCTTTCTCCATGTCTTGCTATTTCGGGGGGGCCTTCGTGGCGGTGAGGACGGGTGAGGGGGAGTAGACTTTTCGTCCTTAAAAATGCAGCACGTATCGATTGTCCACCTTCATCATCATTGTTATGTATGATGTCGTTGATCCTGCACATTTGCGGTTCTAGATGCCCTCGCCCCGCATACCTCCCGAATCTCGCCTAATGCTTAGCCAGTCCGGCTGCACTTTCTCTCGACAGCTGCAAGAACTAATCGGGCTCTCTAGGACGGCTGCCTCGCGCTGCACAGATAGTCATCAGGATGATGCATTCTCTGGATTTACTTTACTGAAGAAGACCTCGGGCGGCTCGACCTCCCCGCTTTGGCGCCCTGGAGGGGTCACGTACTCAGTGGCACCACTGTAGCCTATGGTTTTTTTTTTTTTTTTTTTTTTTTTTTTTCTTTTTCTTCGACAGGCGGCTCACTCATGCTTGGCCTGTCCGTGGTCTTCGTGGTTACCCTTTCTAACCGCACCTATTCGCGCAAAATCTCCTTTAATCGGATGCATATCGGCGGATATGGTCCAGTTGTGGGCTTATTCCGAATCCTAACACCCTATTCCTAATCACATCCTTCTCAGATTGAACGAGGCTCGCATCATCGGCGGTCGGACTCGTTTCTCAACCCGCCCAGTCCAGCAGACCTCGTGGCTGAGCTCTTGCCCTTTTCCGACGTTGCTCCCAAACTGACTGCGTAGAGCCTGCGTCTCTCTTAGTGCTGGCATGGATGTGGGGCGCAGGCTACAGCTTAATGTTACACTCTACGATCGCCCTTTTCTCGCCCGTCATTCGGCGTATTCCCAGCCGGAGCTCGCATCTAGACATGGACGCGTGATTGCATTTGAATCAAGCACCCTACTTTATCTCGTCTCCTTTTATCTTTGTTCCCGTTTCACTCTCCCCTTCCCCCACCCCGGGGTCTCCAATAACGCGCGGGGAGGAGGGGAGGTCACCCCCGACTGGCAGGAATATGAGGCTGACAGTCACAGGGCTGAATCTACGGGTCTCTGTACCATTCGCTCTTCTCGGTGTAATTCAAGTACCCAACCTGCATCGAGAGGGTACTTTATTACGCCTCTTATGTACCCTCTCACCTGGACTGCGATTAGGCTCGTCAGCCACCAAAGAGAGAAGTTACGCGCAGAAGAAAGGCCTGCGGGTAGCAAGCGGTCGGGGCCTTCCGGCGGGGATCGTTTCTTTCCCCTTCCTCTTCCTACTCAGGCTGCGCAGGGCGGATGGGCCGTGTGCGTGGAGCCGAGGCGAAAGCGGAGTGAAAGGCCGCAGAGGAAAGGTCCCATTCCCTGCCTTGTTCCGAAGATGCGCATGCATATACCCACGGCCCACCCCGACGTAAAATGGAACTGTTGGGAAACTCTGCTTTCCAGGTAGATTCGGTTATCTTCGGAGAGTGGCATATCTGAGAACACAACTGCGTAGTATTTGGGATTCTGGACATGCTGCTCTCTCGGGGTTTGGCGAGGTGTGGTGCATGTTGTGGGATGGGGGATGGGAGGATGACGAACGTCATGTGTCGGTCGGTACCAGTGCGGCGCGGACCTAGATGAGAAAAGGACAAGGAAGAAAACGAAAATGGAGGAGGGATTCGGACATCCGTTCGCCTATACCGGGGCGTGGATGGTGAGTGCGATTTCGTTTCGCGGTTTGCACGGCTATCGTTTCCTGTCATGGTGATACGGCGAATCGTATCTGAGGTGGCGTTGGCGCTGCCCGTACGCTGGTCGTGATGGGGGACGTAAACCTGGCTGCTGGTAAAGGAAAAAAGGGGTAAAAAAGAAAGGAAAAACGGCCTCAGCTTGGCTTGGCTTTCTCAGATATCTTTAGCTGAGGTGAGGGATATAGGTGAGCGCTCCAGTCGAGCTTACCGGGGGCATTCTACTTCGTATTTCTGTTCGCGGCTCGTACGTGGCTGGGCGTGGCCGTACATTCTCTAGCTATTGGATGCGATGTCGCCGAGCAATACGGGCGATGATGTGGCGTAGCTGCTGAGGACGAGATCCACGGGTGAATCTGGCTCGAGGTTAGGTCCAAAGGTGCCAAGTTGGTTGAATAGGAGACCGCAGGTTTTTTTCTTTCTTTTTTTCTTTTTTTTTCTCTTGGGGGGGAATGAAAATGCATTGGAAATGCTCACGGGTTCATATTTTGTCTCGATCAGGAGAGGAAGGACATACGTAGCTGCCATTATAGAGTCGCGACTAACGTGTCGAATGCGAAGTGGTCTCGATGATAGACGTTAGAATGTTAGAAATGGCCCAAGAGTGTAGGAAGGTGTAGTTGAATGGCTTTACATGGTGAGTACGACGACAAGCAACTGCAATTTGGTAGTCACCATGCCTCCTCGAGCGCGGCATCCCCACCGATTCAGAGGAGGAAATGGGCGCCCGTCGGTTCCCGGCGATGTTGGAACGCCTTCGAGCAGATTCTGCCAAGACGGCTCGTTCGCCGAGCAGGTCCTGGATGTCAATGATGAGGCTCTGGAATGCTTCAAGTGTCCCCCCATGAAGAGACGGGGCATTTCCTTCTACCCCTGGTATCGAAGCTGTAGTTTCATCCCGACTTGGATGACCTGTGTCGACGATAACGTGCAAACGTCAGAGACGCGCGTCTAGACTCGCCTGGAAGCCCTCTTCTTGTTCCAAGGCGGTTTCCGGCTCTAGGCACTGGCTTCGTGCGAACCTCACTACCCATCGCGTCTCAAGAGACGCCCGTTGAACCCGGCCGTCACTTTTCACGCGCAAGCACCCGGGCCACCGTTCTTCTCTTGTTTCGTCTCGAGGGGAGGGAGGAGGGATGCGGCGCCTCGGGGGACCTGGCTAAAGGGCTGCTGGGCTACGCGTCTGTGTCTCTGATCATCTGGATTGAAACCCTTGACACGCCTTGCGTGTTCCTAGCCCTCACACACGATTCCCTTCATCATGATCCTATCGAGTCCACTCTACATCTCACGTCGTCGAGATACGTCAAGAATTACAAACACTCTCCCTCCTCGCAAGGCAAGACATCAAGTAAGCATTTATCATCCCAACGCTTCGTTTCCACGACACAGGTCCAGGCCCAGAAAAGCCCAGTGAATCCTGGCCTGTTGGGCTCGAAGGAACCCTGTCCAAACCCTCATCGCATGCACTCAGGCTCGACAAGACATCAGGGTCCCTCTTCGCCGGCCCCCCTTCGTCCCACCTCGTCGGAACGCTTTCCTCCTCTGCCAAGGGCCCACGATATCGCGATATCACCTTCTACCCGGCGCTTTCACACACAGACCAAGCCGGTGCCTCTGGCGGCGCTCTCACGTATACCCATTCTGGGTCTTGACGGCGTTTCACATCCCCATCAAGTTCGATAGCCTCCTCGCGGAGACCCCCCCCGGGACCCGCTTTGGGCAGAGAATCCACTACATCACACCCTACATTCAAACCTCCTTGCTCCGTCGTCCAGATCCCAGATCCCCTTCTTCCTCCACGACACAACGAGCGAAGCTTCCCCACCAAACCCCTTTCCCAAAGAGTCTCAAAGCATCGCGATCCACCTTTACACAATCAAGGACACTCAAAACCCCCCCCCCCCCCCCCCCCCCCTCTCGAAACCTCACCCCTCTAAAAGCCCTAGAACACATTGCCCCATCCAAGACGTTGACAGCACGGTGAAAGAGGGGTGCCGGAGGCCTTGCGAGGCCGCAGATCGTTTCAACCCCCTCCCTTTCTTCTCCCCCCCCCCAACTAAACCCCAAAGAAGTTCCGACAAACCGCTTCACCCCACGACTCCCCTTTTCTGTCTCGCCAACACGTCCGAATGCGGTGCCTCGCGTTTCTTGGCACGACGACTTCGCGGGGAGAGGAACGTACCATTACTTCCGTAGCGAGGTCGGTGACCTGGCCGGGCTCGGGGCCGTTATGCCGAGCTCTTTCTTTTTTTACGAGCCCTGGTAGAGGGGCTTCCTTACTCGAGATTTACGGAATTGCCCGTGGTTCGGCTTGGGATGAATATCCCCGGATGGAAGGTGGTTACGTTGAGACTAACCTCGCCTTGGACCAACTTGGGAGAGTAGCATACGTCACCACAAGACACGAGGACGGGCGGGGAGAGCGCGTATTATACCGGTCAAGCCTTTTCTATTCGTACTGATCTCGTACATCTGGGGAATTAGTAAAACACTCATACACGACACTGAATCATGAAAAGTAACATAAAGCCAAATAGAGGCTCGGACCAATATCGGCCATCAAACTTTGTCAACAACCTAACTTTCCAAGAGAAAAAGAAGCCTGCCTGCCCTTATTTTCTTCCTTCTCCTTTCCCATATCTATAATGCGCCGAAGTTACCATAACGATACCCATACCAGGTCGTGAATGCATATTCCGGTTTCCCCTTGAGCTGTCCCCATTTGAGATATTCCCCCCTCCCTGACCTTTTGTAACTGCTAAAACGCCGATAACACAACCCGCTAATATGGAAATGAGTGATAATGGGACGAAAAAAGGAAAACAAGAAGTATCAAAACATCATGAACAAGAACAACATACAACCCCTTTCCGCCCGGGCCTGCAAGCAGGGTTAGTCGTACAACACATCCCAGGCACCATAATTCTGTAGTGTACAATGCTGTTCGAAAGAAAGGGTTCAGCACCATACCGAGCGTCAGCTGGTCTAGATGCAAAACTTCCGGTCTAGAACTCTGAGGGCCCTCGCGTCTTCCGTCATAGGCTTGCCATCCATGCAACCACCCATCCTGGGGGAATTTGCCGTCGAGCTATCAGGGGCAGCAGGTAGGGGGTGGAGTAGGAGCGCCGAGAGGCTCGCCTTGTTGTTCGATGCCGAGTTAGGGGTCTGTGACACGGTTGAAGGAGTGTAGGACGTGTTGCTCGAGGAGTTCTGCGCAGATGCTGTATCAGAACGGGCGCTTCGGGGAGGCGACACGCTGAGAGCCCTCGTGGGCGGGGTGGTACTATGAGGAGCGAGACCACCAGTGTTCAAGACTGCCTGGGCAGCCGCCGCTTGGAGATGCTGGGTCATGGGTGAATCCATCTGTCGCGAGTTGGCAAACTGGGGCGGCGCTTGTTGCTGCTGGGCATGCATTTGCGGAGTAGGCGGGTAATGAGGAGTGTGCGGTGACGGTTGAGAATGATGAGGAGTCATTGGCGACGGGTAGTGAGGCTGCGGCGGGAGATGAGATTGCTGAGGTTGCTGCTGCTGGTGAAGGAGCATCGCCGGAGGAGGCAGTCTGTGCGAAGAGGGGGGCGGTGGATAGCTTGTCTGCGGAGGCGGAATCTGATGCGGCTGATCGAAGTGAGGAGCCGGCGAGTAGTGCGTGCTCGCGTGCCCGTTGGAAAAGGGAGGAGTCGTTACAGGAGATAAGGGCCACGAGTGAGGATGATGATTGGTTCCGTGAGGCGGAGGATATTGAGGGTGGTGAGGCACTCCCTGAGACTGGTGGGGTTGTGGTTGGGGCATGATGTACTGGCCCGTCGTCATTGCAGCTCTCGCGAGTGCAGGGGCGGCGCTGGAGTCGCTCCAGCTGGATTCGGGGTAGAGACCCTTTGCTGGGATGATGTGACGTAATTGAGGGTCGGTCGAGGGTTGAGGTAGATCAGAGGACTGGCTGTGAGACTTGGTGAAATAGGAGATGAGATGAAGGTGCTGGCCGTTTGACGTCGTGATGCTGAACGACTGCTTCATAAGGCCGTCGGCCTTGTACCTATAGCCTTCCGGTTCACCGTCGTCGTGGTCCTCGTCGCTACCTCGCCCCGACTCGGGCGTCTTGCCGGCAGTCTTTCGTTGGCTACCGAAGCCGCCACCCCTCTTGCCCTCCATCTCGCGGTAGGTTAGAAAGCTGCCAGAAACGCGGCTGGCGCTCCACGACTTGCCGTCGGTCCACCTGCGCATACCAGCTTCCCTCTCATCCCAGACAAAAACGGATCCGGATCGGATGGACTGCCTCTCCTTCTCGGATAACCTACGTTGTACCCTGGGAAAGATGCCTAGCCTACAAGCCTCAAAGAGCTTGATGGCATCGGCGGGCGTCCGTACTAGGCCGTAGTAAGTCTCCATTGTGTGAAGGGCTAAAACGGAGTGTCTGTTGTTCGTCACCCTGTCTCTGACTGGGCGTTGAGTGTGGTTGTCGACGGGTAGAGTGTTCAAGATATATATGCGGAAAGGGTTCCTTTCCGACTATCGCCTACAAATCTTCACCTGATGTGAAGAGGCGAGCAAAAGGGTAGATCTCGGGAGAACAGCTGAGGGGAAAGGATGATGGGCGCCTCAGATCAGTAGTTCCCCCAATGTCCTCTTATAAAAGATGACTGCCGTTTCCTCGCAGTTCTCTTACACTTGCCTCAGGGCCGATGTGCGAGTGGAAAAGGTTGGTATCAGATGCGGTTCAGAAGGATCTAGAGGCCGGTCCAAACAATATAAAGTATCGACACAAGGCCTGAGAAAGGCGGGTGGTGATTGCCTTGATTTGGGTTGGGTAAGTCGAGTCGAGTGCCAAGCGATCTGGAAGGTTGTCGAAGGGTGAGACGTCTCGAGAAGTGATGCGAGGGGGGGGAGGGAGATCAGTTTTAAAACTTGAGGATGGTTGGGAAGAGGTGTATAAGAAAGGAAAAAGCCGTATGGGTGCGGGTGCGGTTGCGTTGACGCGGAGGTCGGTGGTAGATCCCTGGTTGCTGTATATGAGGAATTAGGTCTTTTTTAAAAGGGCTGCATAAATGATGGGCAGTGTTTGAAGAAGTCGGAGTGGGAGGTGGGGTGTGAGGTGGTGGGTGTGTGATGGATGAAGTGTGTCGTGGCGCCCTTTAAAGGATTTGGGTCTGGCAGGCGTAGACATGAACGAGTCCGGCCACAGATGGTTCGGAGGGTTCGAGGTTAAGTACAAGTGGAGTGGGTGGAGCTGCGTGGTATTGGGGTTAAAAATCCAAAGCCAACATGGGCACGGGGATAATTAGACAGGGCAAAATAATAGAAGAAGAAAAGACAAGGTTACTCGTCGTACGCCTACTCTGTATGTAGAGTACCCTGGACTATGTGGGGAACCGGCAACATGCCATCCAAATGCCATACAACGGCGAGAACAAAGGGGAGTAAGGGCGGCTAATGCGCAATGGTGTTCAGTAGGCTGGGAGGGCCAGCGAGGTAGGAGTAAGGTTTGGGGCTGGCTGGCTGAAGACGGCGTTGTATGGGTGACTTTTTGCTACTATTGAGTACTGCGGTGTATTTTCCACACAAGGCTTCTGATACAAAGGACCCACCACGAAAGCACAAGAGTTAAAGTACTTTGTCGCTCGACTCCACTGTGGACCCATAGAACCAAGAGTGGATCCTCGAAGTGTGGTGACCGCAGGGGGGACTGGGGTGCGGTTCAAGGAAATAGGGAAGGCGACAGGGGGGTCTATGAGAAGTTCTCATGGGAAAGAGGACACTAGCACAAGTAGTACCAGGCGGTAGCAGTGTAGTCTATTCCAAGACTAGGGGAGGGGTGGCCGAAGCGGAAGGCGGTTTGGAGGGTACGTGTCCGTCCAGTCTATCTCCTCCCTCACGCCTGATGTCGTAACCCATGTCGAGACTAAACCATGGGACGGAGCTGGCCACGAGTGCTCTTCATGCTTTGCACCCTTCTTGCACTTGATGCTCTGCTCTCTATTATTTAGTTTATTCCAATGGACAGCTTCCACAGCTTCGACAGCCAGCATCCCCCTTGATGGTAAACCCCGGTCCTATTGCTCTTTGCCACCATGAAGGCGGGCGCTGCACAGCGGCACATCGGTTTGTGGAACACCAGCGAGACGGCCTCACAACGCACTTGCCGGCAACCGTTGGGGTTGCGGCACTGGAGACGCTGCTTGGAACCAACGCTGGCGTATCTTCCCACCCCAAGCGCTGGAAGGCCTTGGGTTGATACAGTGTCAATCTCCAATAAACCTGGTAAAAGTCTCGGAGAAATGAGCTGGGAAAAACGGCTAATGGGCTGTGGTACGCGCAAGGGTACAACCGTAATATACAGTAGATTATAGCAGTGTGATGTACTCGGCCGTATAGCGGATTGGTAAATGGTTATTAGTGTGCACGGTGAAGCCGGCGATTGTGGTTTTGGTTGGAAACTAGGTCGAGAGGGAAAGGGACGGACAAAGTCTGCTGTTAGGTCAATTTTGGGTTGGGGTAGGGGCCACCTGAGCCGTTTGAGTTGAATGTTCCAAAAATCGTATATACGATGTATGTGTGTGCGTGTGTGTGTGTGTGCAAAGTGACCCGCTGAAGCCGTCAGAGCCGATAAAGTAGCAGGGCGTCGACTAAAACTTCCTTCGTGAGGGGAGTGTGACAGCGTGCCCCGGGAGGGAACCAGAAAAACGGTCGGGATGGAAGATCAGTGCTCGCGAGCTTGTCGGGGGATTTGCATAGAAGCGACACCTTGGCATCCAATATCCAATAGACATGTAATAATACAGGGTTCATTTGCTGGAACGGCGCCCACCAGCTGTGGAGGATCTATTAGATTGATCTCTATCTAGGGACTTGAGATGACGATCCCCCTGTCAAGCTTCAAAGATCACAAATCGGTTGAGCACCAGTCGTCACGCTCCGACACCATGCCCAAACTCAGCTCAAGCATCAGACAGCAGCCCGACCTCGCGTACTTTAGTTCTTCTCCAAGTAAGCACGGAAAGAAAAGATGAACAACCGGTCGTCGATTGCAAGCAAGAGCGAAACAGTGAGGGAAGATTTGAAAACCGAGGAGCGGCCTTTAACCCCAAGGGTGGACTGACATCGCATGAGACTCGTAGTGCCCTCGCTTCCCACGCTCATACCCATGTCTATGAACCCACAAGACGACTTTCCCTCGACAGTAGAGGGTTGCGTGCGAGATCGCAAGGCCTCGATTATCGCGTGGAGCTTGTCCTTAGAGTGAGAATGGAGGTGCTCCAACTCTATGTGGGAACAATTGGGTGCTATCGAGGGCCATGGTGCCATAGCACTACGAGCAGCGTGAACGGGCCCGGGCGACAATAGAGCCCATGGCGGCGGATAAATCGGGAAAGTGGAGGGCAGTAATGACGAACTCGAGACTTACACAATGGGAAATGGCGAGGAAAGTGCAAGGGAACGCACGATAATACTTCATACACAAACCTGGGTTGTTTTGCCTGTGTCCCCCTTGTCTCGGGTTGTCAACATGCATCCACCGTCAACTCTCTTGACAGCTCCACATGCCCTATCCATAGTAGCTTTTCGGGGAGGCAACGTAAACGCTCAGAATCCCACCCCGCAAATGTTTCAGCTTTCTCGACTAAGTAATACAAAATCAGAAGGCGACGTTGACACGGGTAGCGCCCGCGTGGATTCAATGCTGGCTGCGAACACACGATAGCTTTTATCACTTGGTTGCGTATGCGTTTTGAGTACGAAGTAGTAATGAAACCTCGAACCGTAATTGGTGGGCAAGCCTCTGGAATTTACCAAGATCGAGGGACAGATGACGGGGACGCCCGCGCCTAGACACAGCGGCCCCCTGTTAGTAATAAGGCGAGAGGTTGTGGAAATCGGAGAACGAGAGTCGAGAATCAGCCGGAGCTGACGAAAGACTCTTCGAAACTACGACGCCAGCTGATGATGCATGGAGTACAAAGTATAAGGGGGGAGGGGGCGGGTGCATCCCTGAAAATGCCAGCAATAAGCCAATTTCGCCCAAATATGTCGAGCAAAGTTAAGGGCACCAGTGCAGAACCCACACTAGACCTAAAAGCCAAGAACAGGTCGGAGAGCCCGTCTTCCAAGGGTAATTTCAATTAAGGTTAGCAGATCGGCATAGTGGTGTTCATGTAATCTTGCGCTTCTTGTCCAGAAAGCCAATGGTTCAAGTATGGCCAAGATGCGAATCGCCCTCGAGGCTTAATTACCCCGTGGCTGCTTTTTAACTTACAAGGCCTTTGTAAAAACAGAAACCTAGCTGACCTTATCGCAGGTCGTACATGCCTCATGATTCTCCCTCTGACTTTTCGCTTCTAAGCCCTTAGAACTTATCCATTGTAGAGGTGGGGCGACCCGGATCAATCCTACCTTGGGGCGAGGTGAGTCTCGGCGGACCAAGAGATTACACATTGCTTTCTTCTCTCACCTTTCTCGTTAGTGGTGCCGATCTGGACCCAGCAGCCAATCGCCTCCACATATGCAAGTTTTCGGCCGCTCGGAGTCGTCGAACATTCAAGCCAACCGCTCTAAACTTTGGTCCATCTTCGATGGGTCGAATCACCTTGTATGGAAGTTGCGGAGCTGTTGTCGATTGATGGCTGATGGAGAGAGAGTGAGAGAGAGACGCTGGATCCGTGCTACACAGCACGAGCTCGGCCTGTCAGTCGCTCTAGCATTCCACGACGTCCGGGTTGGAGTGATTCAAACATCAACAGGGTATTCACCATGGTTGCACCACCCGGACAAGGACCCCATGATTTGGGTAACCCATTCAGAGGCAGGGAGTATCTTGCCTCTCAAGCTGTGCAACACTCATCGACCAAGGCTCGCAATGTCGCCAGGGCACCATCTTTGACTCGGTTCAGTCGGTCACTGTGCCTGATGGGCGCATTTTAGCTTGGGTGAAATATTGGCGAAATATGCCGTAGGCGACTGCGAGAGTGAACGAGCTGAAGACAGACTTGGGTGAATGGCGATAGCCCAGCTGTAGAGAATTCGCAGCCAAAACGGGCCGCCCTTTCGCCGGGATCATGATAAATCACCTCGCTCCTTGATTTCGTCGGGCGATGAATTTTGCTCACCGAGTCCAGCCTACTACTTTTAATTCTGGCTTACATTGTTGTCATTGTTGTTGTTTGGGGGGGGGGGGGGGGGGGGGGTGGTTTCGTTTACACAATCCCCGCTCCCGAGCCCTTTGGCTTTCGTGTCGACTCACGGAGACCACCATGTCCTTAATCGTATAGTTAGTGTACTTCGTAAATCACACTTATCTCAGAATTGCAGCGCATATTCCTTCGTAACCCGTTCCTCCTCGGCTAGGAAGCGACCCTGCCCTACGGAGCGAACCAATCCCGTATTACGCCACGCACGCCTCGAAAGTGCGGAGTCCGGCGGGTTTCCAGAAAAAGCGTGCAGTGCGGCATGTATCGTCCCAATAAGCCTCCGCGCGATCCGGTGAAAGAAGTAAAGGAGGAGCAACTGGAGCAGAGTGTGCCAATCCTTGCAGCCATAAGGAAGAGGCTTAAGGGACTGCGTCTTGTCAGCCAGGGTGGGTCGATGGGATTGGAGCTGTGGCCTTGTGGTTGGTCTGCTTGAGCTTATTTCGACTGCCGCCCAATTAATGCTCCTCAGAAAGTAGAGGCGACAATCCTCTATTCAGACTGGAGAACGCTGGGCTGGTGCTTCAGCCACTGTCGTCATGCCGCATCGTTGTTGCTCCATGGCCGTCACCTCGTCATTGTCTCGTCTCGTTCCTGGCTTTTCTTTTGATGTGCGAGTGTGCTGGCAAGGGTTCACCCGGATTGTTCGATTTTTTTCGGGGTTTCTCGGCAGTCAGTAAACCAATTCTCGCATACGCCGCTTGCTCGCATTTTGTACAAAATCCGATCCAGGCGACCTTATTCCAAGTATTGGAAAGTAGATGCCGATCGATTTCCGGATTTCCAACATTACATGGCGTGGTACATGCATAACCGGAATGTTCCAGCATGCTCCCATCATGGATACTTGGGGTGTTGGGACCGGCTTATCGATTTTCATGAATTCTTGACTGGAGAGATGGGGAATTTGAACTCGACCTTCCATAGCAAAACGCCCCGCGAGATGTGGCGTTTGTGGTTCACTGCCCTGCCTCCGCCAGCCCCGATCCCCAATCGAATAGCTTACGTATTACTCCAACTACAACGAGTACAGGCACCAAGCAACCATTGGCCCATGTCATCTAAACTGAAAGTTCCGGGTATAGGTACTAAAACCTAGACAACCAACTGTGTTCTGCCGCCGACCTGGGGGAAAAAATACATACTAATGAGGCAGGCACCATGCCCTTGTGTGCTCATGTGCTTGTCGGCCCTTTGCTCCTTCCGTAATTTGTGTGTCATCCGAGAATGATTCAGAACCCTCGTGTCGTGCCCTTGGGAGGGGCACATACGGAGTACCCGTGTAGCCAGCTGTCTCCTTAACTGCCAGTAAGCTAACTCTAGCCCCACTACCCTGACGCACATGGCTGAGGGTTTGAGTTCCTACTCCAACTGTTGTACGCCTACCTCGCTCGGCCGAGTGTATCTCATGCTCTGTGCTCAGAGATCTGCCCTTGGTGACACTGGTCACCTCAATAGCTACGCCTATGATGAAAAGTTTCAAGTATTCTAAGTCCAACACCTATGCAATAATTGCAAGATGTTTGACAAGAACCTTACTTTAGAGACCCCAGCTTTCCCTTATAATCACCTAACCCAGTTGCGGTTTACTCTATCCGACTTGTATTAATCGCGCATCCTTAAGTAGCAGGCCAAGGACCGCGCCAAAATCCGAAAAGAGAGAAGAAAAGCAAGCAGTTGACCCCCCGGCTCGTAAAACTGACAAAATCCTGTTTCCTATCAAGTTGCTCTGGTCTTCCGCTCTATTAGCTCTTCACTCGGCCTCTTTCGTCCCATTGCGTCTCAATGAAGAGCTCGCAGGGCCACTCTTTCCTGGAACGGAAGGACCCGTCGGCTGTATTTTGACGAAGGGTTGCAGTTCGCCCCCCCTGGTATTGGTCCACGCCACATTCCCTTGCGATTGTGTTCGGGAGGCTATACGCACTCACAGAACTCGCGAGCCCCAAGTATCATAGGTGATCCGCTCTGGGCAATATGCGACCTCCTGTGCACTTGATCCTTGGTGACGCAGGGGGTGGGAGTGCTGGATCCTCCTACTATATTCCGAGCTTGTAAGGCAGCAAACAGAATGAACCGGGAGGACATCATTGCACACATGCGACTGTCCGAATGCCCATCGCCGCCTTTATAAGGACTGTCATATTGATACCACCCAACCGCGAATATAATTCCAGGATTGCCAGGGACTACAACTTGGGAGGGGCAGGCTCGTCCCCAATCCACACAATGTCTGAGAGCGTTAAATGACTCTGTACCAAGGGGATTTGCATCTGTTTGCTTCGTCGTACGATGAAGCGATGAGACACTCGTTTAAAACTAGTAACGGCTTAATAGGTGTTGCATGGTTCCTTCCAAATGAGACACCTCTCACAAGGCGATGCAGTCTGACGAAAATACATGACAATTGGGCAGATTGCGTCGCACTGCATCGGTAAACCGAATGGAAACCAACGCGGTTTACAAACGTCCAAAGCAGGCCAGGAGTGCCCCAGACACGCCCGACTAATCGCACGAAGGGGTTGGCCAGCTAGTCGAGCCACAGACCCATGGTATACGTTCTACGCAATAAATTTGTGGTCCCCTGGCCGAAGCTGGGATGTAGCCTATGAAAGTTACCTCCAGTGAGACTCGCCACTCCATGCCGATACTCGGGCTATCTGCCAAGACGCTCATTTTACACTTTATGATCGGCTTTCTTATTGCCTGTTGGATCGGAGTTGAGGTTTTTGAGTGGTTGCGGCTTCTGATCGCCTTGCTCAGGGAAGGGGGGTTGACGAAGTTGGTGGTTGGTTGCTCATGGTTTGTGCGTGTGCATGCGGTCGTCCGATTTTGGCTGGTGCTTCTGGCCAAGACTTCTGCCTGTTCAGGATAGAAAGGCGAACTTGGCTTCTGCTCCTAGTTGTACGATTGGGCGAGTGGTACCATGCTTCAGCGACCTGGTGTGATCTTGGAGCACGGCCAAACCCGAGTCTCGTTTTTAGGTTCATTGATGGGCAAGAGGAACGGCTACTACCACGCCCCGATCAACCTTAAGGCTACATTTTACTTCAAGCCACCATCTGTCAGCAACGCGGGGTGGTCTAAAAAATGTTGCTCCTTCAGCTCGCCGCTGGACCCCAACGACTGCGAGTTTGTCCAAAGTCTATTATCAAATCAACCACTAATTTTCAGGGTGCGGCTACGCCGAAAGCGGTGTATTCACCAGGTACCACTTGGCGGAGAATGCAGGACACCATGCCGATACTCTCGTCATCCCTTGGTCATCGCTGCTCATAGAATAGCTCGAATCTGAAAGTTTTCTTGCAGCATTGTCTCATCAACACCATGTTTTTTCCTGGAAAAGGGAGTGGGAAGGGAGATTGGTAGATATGCTAATCTCCGTTGTCTGATGGTCGACATGTGAGCTATTAGTTTATGAGCAGGTGAGGGCTGGGGATTCGGGGTAGATAGGAACGTATGCGCCACTTTACTTCCAAGGTGTGAGCTCGCTGTTTCTCAAGAGCCCAATCAACTAAGCTGATATCGTGAAGCATTTGAGAGGGCAGGTAACATCGAAAGGATGTGCGGGAATTTTTTCTTCTTTCTTTCCTTTTTTTTTCATTTTTTCATTTTTCTGTTGCCGGGGCCGGGGAGGGGGGGTGTTGCCGTTCTTGGACTTGCAGGAAAATCGGTGACTTGTTCCCTACATCATGTCTATCCGACTTGCTCCCAATTCTGAGATCGCCTTGTAGAACTAATGCCTGCGGGTTTCCGTGAAGGGAAATAAGCCAGACACGGCTAGGAATAGCGCAGTTCAGTTCATGAGTTAGTGTAATGGAAGTGCTACAGTAAGAAGCAAGAAAAACACCAGGAGCTGTCTTGGAGCTGGAATCACTCCGTGCCATGAAGTGGGAGGTCAGCTAGATTGGTGAAGCAGCTTTTGAATCTGTCCACCTTTTTTTTCTCTTCTTTCTTTTTCTTTTCTTTTCTTTTTCTTTTCTTTCTTTTTTATTTTATTTTTTAATTTCCACTTCCAATTTTTAAAATTTTAATTTTCCAACTTTAATTTTCAATTTATTTTTCAAGAAAAAGAAAGAATATATATATTTGCCCTGGCTCGTGTTCCCCATTTACTCTTGAAATCTACGTTAGAATTGCTTTTAGTTCCTACCCGTATTTTGAGTTTGGACTGCTGAGGTTCTAAATAGGTCCAATTCTTTATCCCCGGTCGTTTCCCCGAGCGAAGATCGCCTTTAAACGCGGAAAATGGCCTGATCCTTCCCCCCCTGTGTAGAAAACAGAGCCTATAAGCTGGCGATGGGGTTGCGCCACTCATTATCTGCGCACATCGCGGCGAACGGGAGTCCAGCCAGCTGACAATTGAGGCCTGCACCCTGGAAGCCACCGAAGCCTTGCCCACCGCCGAGTCCGGGTGCCCACTTTCGGGGGTCGGGGGTTCTCACAAGGAATCCTCCAGAGCAGTGGCGCCCGAGAGAAATCCCGCCTTCCCCCCGACAAACTAGGCTCGAAGGGCAAGATGCTATAATGCTTCATTAGCTGCACAACATTATAAACTGTGGGTGAGAGAGAGTAGAGAGAGATGGGTAGGAGGCTGTTTAACCAGCTTTCTTGAAATCACGCTAAATGGTGCTTATCGGACGCTTGTGATGCATCCTTTCGCTGTTTGACAAACAAAGGGATAGCACGGTTGATGGAGACCCTGTGGGGTCGCAGCCAGGAAGTGGAGAGTGGGCAGAGTGCCAACGTTGTAATGGCCGAGGAAACCGACGCCATCACGAGGTCATGGGCGTTGCGCGACCGGACTGAGAGATCTGCAATGCATTCTAAATGCTGAAGCCGGCCAAATCTATATCGAGATATCGACCAGCAGTAGTAATATTTCTGACAAAGAGCACAAAGCTCAGCGCTGGTGGTGATGAAAGCAGGCAAGTCGAAGTAGGTGGAATGGAGCCAAGTCAAAGGCTCAGGGGTGGGTCCCCCCAGGGGAGGCAGGCCCATTCTGTCACGCTGGTCGTATTACCAGAAAGTACCATCTGCGAAGGTGCGGTTCCGGTGCGGTTCCGCAGCGGTTCCTGCTCGGGCGGGCTGTGGCGCTCTGCACCAAGACATGCCGCTGGCATTCGAGCAATAAAGGGGCTGAACCGTCCACTTGTAATACTTGACGCACTGGGCAAGGGAGGAGCACAGTCACCGGGAACAAAGAGCGTGCATGTGGTCACTTTCCTGCGTGCGCCCACGCGGGTGGCGCATGGAGAAGCAGGCGCCACAGTCCCTCGGCGCCGATGTCTAACTCGACGATGGCGCCACTCTGAGCCTCCGGTGATCGGCTTGTGGGTGTGATCTTTGAGACCGTGGTCTCGACCGCGAAGATTGATGAATCACAACATCCAGTTCTTTTGCCTTGCTCGAACATAATTTTTTAACCCTAGTTCAGCCTTGAGAATGTTCTCTAATCGGGATATTGAGTCAAACAGCGTATTCACTTCTTGATCATCATTTTCTTTGGTTGAACCCAGAATCCCCCACTTCCCGATCTGTCCCCAATCTCCGGCTTTGCTGACGTATGTTCATCCCATTCTCACGACCAGCATTGATCCTTCGGAGCCTTCTTTGTCTAAGCGCTGGAGGTTGTCGTAAGCTCCCATCAGAGGCCGCAAGCAGAAAACACTCCGAGGAATTGGGATTGATGCTCCCCCTGTACGGCCGGAAAGGCGCTTATCCTTGCTCATTCATCCGTTCTTGCCAGTGGCCTTTTTTTTTTTTTTTTTTTTTTTTTTTTTTGGTTGCTCGTTGGAGGGTTTCGATGCGCGAGGTGGTCGGGAACGTAAATCTCAAGAGGGCTTGCGCCCCAGATGATGTGCAGGGATTCTCCCGGCTGATATGGGCAAGGTAACGTCTGACCCTGTTCCTTTCCTGCCCACACGCCCCTTTTCTTCCTTCAGGGGCATTAATCAACTACGAAGTAGGCAAGTACCAAGCGCTAGTGCGCTGCTGGGCTAGGACCTCAACTCCGCTGACGTTTCGGGGCGTATCCCATGGACGAACTCAGTCTAGCGGGATGGCACCAATTTACCGTCGAACATGGCACACTGTAACAGGGCTTTAATCGTAATTCTTATGTGGCGCTTGTTACAGAAATCCATCGTGCGTGCCACGTCTGGATATTCGTCGACAATCGAAAGACTTGTGGGCCACCGTTTTCCGCTAATTTAGGCCAGGTTTGTCAGCCCTCTGGCACATCCTTTGCCGTATATCCATATATCCGCGTTTCTGGCGGCGCTTGCCCCCTCTCTCCCGCCCCTTTTCTCCCCTGCGTTCGCAAGTCGTAACCTGCGTACGTATTTCTCTCTGATACCGAGGGTCTGGGGGAATGTCGGCAGAATTCTAAGCCCGACGGACTTCGCGTTGCTGAGCCATCCAGAGCACATGCTGAGCTTTCTTCGCAAGTCGTCTTCGTAGCAAGAGAGGCAAAGTACTGAGTCCTTGCTGCAGAGAACCCGTTTGGAGGGCAGACCGCTTTCCCACCTGAAGGGAACGGACCCACAGGGGCATGGAGAGCAATTTAATACTATATAAGCTTATATCGGGGTGCAGGCGGTGTCGACATTTCCACTTTTTCCTTGTGCAGGCTCAAATGCTCTGTCTTCGGGGTTGCACTACGAGGTGCACTATTTCACTGAAATCCATGCCAAGGAGTTAGCGTATATGCACTTTCAATTGTCCGCACGGCGAGAGACGTGCCGGACCTCTCGGCGTTGCTAATAAGGCAGCCAAGGAAATGCCAGGCTTTGCCATGACCTCGTGATCGAACGACTGTCAGGCATCTCATGCGAGCCGATTGCAGATTTCACCCCGTCGTACGCCCCATTCTTCTTTCCTGCGAATCGCAATGAGACAGACCATGAAAAGATGGTGGGCTCGGCATGCGTACACCTTTGCTTCAGGCGTGATTTCCTGGTGGGTCTGCCTAAAAGTCCCCTAAATTTCGACCTTGATTCCGAGTATTATTCGGTGGAGCAGAAGGCTCAGGAAGCTGGCGATGGAGTTGAGGGATGCAGCGCGGTCCATGTCCACGCTTGCTGGAGCGTGTACCTATTCAGAAAACACTCCCCCGGCCGAGTGGGTGGGGGAGTGCAAAGGGGAGTAAGGAGGGCTGGGCCTGGATGCGATGAAGTGTGGAGCCAGGGTTGAAAGATATCCTTCGATTACTGCAACTCTAATGCCGTTAGAGTAGGATAGGGGTGAGAGAGTGCGTGTAATCCTTCCCTTTCTGTCCCCAACACCAGTGTGACGCTATGAGGACTCCCCCAATACGAAAGGGGTTTCGTTTGAGATCGAAGCCCGGGTCGCAAACAGGGCGTTGAGATGAGGAGATCCAAATGCCAGGACAACTGTTGTTTTTTGGCTTTGCTGTCTGGGCATTTTAACAGCGCCAATCACTTCTCCTTTATTTTCTGCAATTGCTGGGGGATCATCGCTGGGGCGAAAAGGGCTAGACCCACGGAAATGAATAGAGTGCTGATCATCGGGGGCGCAGCCAAGGGTGTTTCATAGGTAAATTTAGCCACAAGGAGGAGCGAGCTACGCTTGACGCCATTTTCAGCGCACTTGAAACAGAATATCCATCCTCATCAGGCCTTTACAGCGATAAGGAAACCCTCAACTCGGGTTGGGAAGCCGAGCCTTTTTTTCCCCGGGGGGGGGGGGGGGGGGGGGGAGGGGGAGGCGGGGTTTGACAAGTGGCAGGGCAAAACAGCGCAGAATGAGAAGGTGACAAAGCCTGCTCGGCCAAGGATGGGATGGAATCAAGAGAAGTGCCTTCCAGTCCCGGCAGTGATCTTCAACGGGGAATGCAGCCGCTAAGTGCCATTTACAAAAAGCCTCTTGTTATTATCGGGGGACTAAGATAGGCATGCCATCAGCAACCAGCGCTTTTTTCAGGTAAGCCTAATACCGAGATCCCGAACTTTACTTGTGCATGCGCTAATACTTAACCATCATCTTGGAGGGTTCCTGTCAGAACATCAGCCAGAAGTAGAGCGACGCTCAGTATCTCCCAGTCGCTGGCCTTTAAGCTCTTGTCTACCTTCGTACAACTTCGACGATCATATTCGGATTGGGCTGCAAGTAAAAAATTAAAAAAATAATAAATAAAAATAAAATGCCACATTATAACAAAGCTGGGTTGTTGGACTGAACGAGACCGGAGAAACGGCCAGAAACAAATCGCGATCTACCCACAGGACTTAAGCATGTTCATCTGTGTATTAATGTACAATGCTTTAGCGAGTATTAAAATCGTGAGAAGTATTTGAGCGAGGGGGCGGCCGGCGGGGAGCGAGAGGGCGATTTCAGTCATGCTTTTCTAGCATGCTTTTTAGCTTTACCCACGGCCAACCGGCCCTGTTGGCCCTGATCTCAGGGCAGTTGAGATCTACGTGGAAATCTAGGCGTTACTTTTTCTGACATGTGCCAATATGACATGTGCTAATATGAGATAATTGATGTGTCTCCCGTGATGGCTAACGACTCGCCTCGCCTCCGCCTCCCCTTCTTTCCTTCTTCGTAGCTGAGATTGGGATTACCTCGCTGTCGACGGTTGCTTGCCCTGGCAGTACTTGGAAATCTTGGGAGGCGATGGTCCTCAAGCGCTATTCTCAGCAGGCAAATGATTAAGCTGATCAACCGCGTTATCAACGAGAGGGAGAAGCGCTGGCAAAACAGTAACCAGACTGGTGGGCCATTGACGGGGGAAAATGTGACAAGTCTCCTTCCATGCCGGAGATATCCGGCGATAATCCGATCGGACATCTGCGTCATGATTCCTATGTCCTGTTTTCTTTCGATGGCTTCTTGGTTTCTTCTACAGCTAAGTTGAACGTGTGGGTGTGATGCCAGCAGGAAGCTTTCCAAGCACCGGGTTTATCATACAGTACGGCCGGGCGGAGAGCACACTGATGTTCGCCATGTAGCACTAACACCGGGATTTTCACCACACTATTCGAGCGTGTCTAATTGAGTTAAGGTTGGAGGCTTTTAGCGGCTCTTTACAGGGAATGAAAAAGCAAATTACACAAGGTTTAGGGCCTTCTGCTAAAGAACGTTCCGGCAAGAAGCCCAGGAAGCTGGTAACCCAGCTTCCCCGTTCTTCCCCAACTCTAAACCTCGCTCAGCCAGGAATCCTTCAATGCTTAACTTAGCATGTGGGCTCCGTTGGATGGTGTCAGCCGGAGTATCGGACGAGGAAAGGATCTCCCTGTTCGCCGCTCCTTCCCTGAGATCCACTGGGCTCACCGTTCCTTTTGCGTGGACACTCAACGTTTTAGGTGCTCCAGTGCCCACCGCTTAGGAACAGTACGTGTCGCAAGCACGCTGACAAGTTGATGACTGAGTGAGCGGGTAGCGCACCTCTGGGGCATTACCCGCCGCCGAGATGGAGCTCTGAGCTGGAGACCCATTTGAGCCAAGGCCCTAGCCTAATTTTCCTCGTCGCCTCCCAATCTCATTTGCACACCAAAGAAAGACCGCTCGGATGACGCTGGCTGTTCACCGAACGCCCAGCAGCTCGCCGAAATAACCTCAATATTCGACCCCTTTGTCGCGTCCCAACCAAGAAACTAAGGAAAATAACAGTGGGAATTGACAGCCGGAAGGGGCGGGAAGTTGTAAGCGAAGCTGCCGTGCTCCGCATCGAGGCGCCCGCAGGTTTTCAATAGCGGAATTTATTTTCATTCATGATATCACCAAGCCCAACCAGGGCTGGACGGGATGATGGCTAGCTTTTTGTCGTGCTCGAATCAAGAATGCAACTCGGGGCATGATTAGGATACAATTGCCCAAGTCTAGCAAGCCACCTACGATTTCACTCTTTGGTAGCGTGGTTAAGGGCGGCGAGCTTGTCCTGCAGGGACTTGTTCGAGCGGGTAGCCGGCTGTAGCTCTGGATCCTTTCCCGTTATCTCCCCTAATAACGGTGTTACCCGAGCGTATGGGAGAATATGGGAGAACAATGACAGGCCGACACCTCTTGTCTCGTGGCATTGCCCGAAGGGCCAGCTCGGCCCAGAGGCAAGGACGCTCTAGGGGGTGGATATTGAAGTGGGACCTTAGCTCAAATCCTCCGCCGCTCACAATCTCAGCTCCCGGGTCAAGAGAACGACTTTCCCCTCCTCCCTGGTAGGTGCTACGAAAGAGATAGCAACGCGCGGCGTCGTTCAGGGAGGATACGAACTTGGAAATGCTTTCGAAGCTAATCTTTCCAAAAGTCTACGAGCCCACGTGGGAAGACGAAATAAAAGTGGGAACCATGGTCTGGACGCGGTCCTGTCAGCGTCAGTGCGAACACGAACATGGGTCCTGGTTCCGGGGATCATCGTTGTGCAATGGCGAGGTGTGCCAGATTTTAGCCTGCTTTATATGGGAATGGGTTTTCCTGTAGCTCTTGGTCCCCGCTCGAGCCAGGTCCTCCACCCTAGCCAAGCCCCCAAGCCGCTGGCGAGAGACCCGGCCACTAGTTCCACTGAGGCTTGCGGTTTAGAGGTTGAGTCAAAGCGATGTGGTTAGTCCGCTCCGTGAACGTGGCAGTGCCTAATCCCAAAGGACACAGGGGCGAACAGGTGTTAGCAAGGCCCCTCGACCCAATCCCTGTTAGTCGACATTTGTTGGCCCCATGGTTATATCGGCAGCGGTGGAGAGAGGGAAAACCACCGTACTAATCCTCCAAGCTGTTATGAGCGGGGAGCGAGCGCTGCGCACCACTGCCTAGGTTGTAAGCTGGAAGTGGTTTGGCGTCGGGTATGACTTACGATCTTCGTGACCGACAGAGAATCCAGTGAAATGAATGAGTATTGAGAACTCGCTGCGGTGAGAGGAAATTTGCCAACGGTGGCGGAGAGGAAAGGTATCATGGCAACGCGCACGAGAGCAAGGCTTCTCAGAAACCGGCTCGAGCATTATCAACAGCCGAAAAAAACTGCCGAGATGGCAGGCTGACGGAACTGTCAAGGGGGCGGGCGCGGAGGAGCGTAGCTGGCTCCTAGGCCCAGCGCTTGATCCTTGGGTGCTGGCTGTCCTCTAGAATGAACGGACAGGTGGGCGGTAATGTTCCAAGCGTCGCGCAGCCCATGGTTGTGTGGACAAGCAAGAGCAGGTACATTAGAGGGCAGCCAAAGGCCGTTCACGCCCACCACTACCTCTGTTGTTATACCCCAGTACGGAGACTGTCAAGGGTTCCCTCCTTGGCTGGCCAAGGGTTTGAAGGTTATTGAGGGCCATCTTATCTCGCTTGAGACCGCAAACTTAAGGTTTCTGGGAGTGCCTTCGAGAATGAGGTTAACGGGGCCAGACTAAACAACAGCCCGTTGCATAAACTTGTGCGAGCCATTCTATTGGGAAAAGAATGCGATCCATCTTTATTTTATTTTTCATTTTAGTTCATTTTCCTTTTCTTTTTGTTCTATCGGATTGACAAATTTCTAATTTGCTTCATACTGCTGAGCCACTTTCCCTTTTCGCAGAGTCTCCGTCCTGCTCGCGCCAAGGGTTTTCGCAATAAGCTTCTCAATTATTGATTCCAAGCCCGGAGCTTTCGCGATTGTTGACTGGTCGGCCCGGAAAGGTGGCACATTCGATAATCAGTTTCTGGCTTGTCCGTGACCATGACTCGTCATGCCCAGCCAGGGAAAAAGTGATAGACGGACCCGCTGACTCGGTGTTTCGCTCTTTACGCTCGTCTTGCTCGCAAAAAAGTTGGGCGAGCACGCCCTCACCCCAGTCGCTGGACGGGTACGATTGTTCTTGGCAAAAGAATTCCAGCCAGAACTGGAATTCAAGGACGGGTTGGCAATTACTCGATTGGGGGGAGGGGTGTGTGTGGGGACACAACAGGAAAAGGTAGGATACCCCTGGTTAAGCTTAATTCCTGGGAGAGGAAGAGCGGGACTCCCTGAGCCAAAGAAAGCGACCTGGTCCCGCTACTCACTTGTGCGCGGATTACTTGGGGAAGGGGGAGTGAGAACGGAGACGTGTTCTCCTTGTAGGAGTCGGATCCAAAAGCCACCCCGATCTGTCTAGGGACTTGTTTTCTTTAAAGTGCGCCGAAACTGTGATTGGAGGGCATTTTCCTTCTTTCGGACATTACTTCATTTGCTTCCCATCATGGGGTCATACGGGGCCATATTGCGTGTGACTGGCATCGTCACCTTCAAACGGAGGCGGAGATATTTGCGCGAAATGGGCCACAGGTCCTTAAAACCCTTATTTCTCGTGGGTGTACGGTGTTTGGCCTGGTCATAGCCTTGCCAAGATCGTAGAGTAAGAGCAATGTGTAACTGTTGTCAAGGCGGAAAGTTGGCAGCGAAGGGGCCACTAAGATACAAAAATAGCAAAGGGGAGAGATAGCCAACCAACGAAATCCCCCAAGCACAAGAAGAAAAGGAAGAAAGGTAGCAAAAGAAAAGCAATGAGCAGACAAGGAACAAGGCAGATTTACAACGAAGTAGAAAATGAAGAAGAGCAAGACAGATCCTGTCCTCCCGGAGAGATTGCTCCACGCCAAGACTTTAGGCTCACAGCTCACACTCTCATGGCCCAGTAAAGAGAGAAAGTGGGAAAGGAGGCTCAACGATGGATTTGTGTTCCATCACACACTGAGGTGGTTGCCCCACCATCTACGGTGTCCGCAGTGCCATTTACTGTTGAGGCTGCGGCCCCACAGGCGCTAACTGGCGAGAACCCGCCAGAAGGAATCAGCATGCATATGCGTTTTACCCCTTAGACTCTGTTGAGCCTCTAGCATATTTTCCGCTTCATGAGCCCCCGGGGCGTGGCGGCACAGCACAGGACGGAACGGACGGGAACACTTCTTGCAACCTTTTCCCCACTGCTGATCTGCTTCGAACCAAGGGGAGCAAAAGGAGATGGCGACCTCGGGATGTGAAAGAAGGCAAAAGAAGAACAAAAACCTGTCATCAAGCTTCGATTTCAAATCAAACACCGAAGCTTCCCCGACGTAAAACAGGGGACCATTTTTTGGCCCCCAACGAAGTTTCAATGTGGGCTCTTGATGGGTCCTTTCTTGGCTTCCTTTTCTTCTTCACCGTATCTGTCATAGGAGCGGAAGTCACGGAGGAGAGGGCTCAGAACATAAGGGACGTATCGCAAGGTGTCTGCCCGATAAGCGAGCTGCCAGCTCTGGATACCATGTCCACGACCCCCTGGCCCCCCTGTCAAGTGTCCGATGCCCAGCGGCCAAATCGTCCCACCAATGCTTCCCCTGTTCGGTTGTTGCTTGGATGACGCGTCTCTCTGGCTGTGAGGATGAGCAGGTGGTCAGCCAAGAGCGCCAGAAATTGCGGAAAATGAAAATGGAGCACGCATCAAAATAAACTATTTTCAAATATCAAAAAAAAAAAAAAATAGTATGAAAATAATAACAGTAATACAAGTTTTGTTTCCCATAAAAAATTAAAAAAAAAAAAATTAAAAATAAAACAAAACAAGAGAGGTACCTATCCCTAAGTCTATATTCTGGGGATTTCGCCGTGTCTGCATGCTTCCGACTCCGAACTTGGTAAAGAGAAGTCGTCCCTTTCATGGACCTGCTCTTGAGATTTTTGAAGGGAGGTGGGGGTGCCCAGTGAGGTCGTCGCTTGGGTGGGGCTGATGATGCTTGCATGGATAGGTGGGTGGCCTTCTGAGAAAAGGTGTGTGTGGGGCTAGATTTTGCGTCCCACTTACCTTGGACGATGGCCAGCGGCTTTCTGGAGTTGGCAAGGTACCTCACCCGAAACGGCACCAGGAATGTGCTTTGTGTGCCTCAGACTCCTAACGCCAGCTGGACATTGCCCAGTAACCCCAAGTCTCCAGGTGACTTGTTGACTTGTGACCGAGGCGGATAATGGGAGACATCACACTGACTGGAGATGAAATAGCAATGATTTTAATTTTAACCAGCAAGTGAACGGGATCCGGGATTGCTGGCACCTCCCACTTTCCTCCAATGAACCTACTCATATTATTGTTATCGTGGATATACTTGCGCACATATGGATGTCCGTTGGCTTTCTCCCCTCCCCTTCCTGCCCTCCCAAAAATAAAAACAACAAAACGCCCAACCTCGGGAAGATCGGAGTCAGCGCTGCTCCTGCTCCTGCGCGAGTATTGGGACGCCTTATTGCCTATTGACTATTACCTACATGGTCATGAACCTCCTTCTGTTGGCCTCAGGAGGCGCCACAATTGAGGAAAACTAATCAGCTCCCACAGTACCAGTACGCACGTAAGGAGAGTGACTTTCCGAAATGTATCCAGATACCAGACCCTGACGGGGTTAAATCACGGTTGGTGTGGAGAGATATTGGTTGCCCAGCTTCAGATTATGACGCAAATAACGTTGCCGAGGTGTTCTTTTGGTCAGAGTTCTGGAAAGATCGGAGGCTTCGATTCGTTAAGTGTCGGATATTAATAGTCCGCATCCTTTTTTGGGGGTCTTTTTTTTTTTTTTTTACACCCGTACCCGCAAGTTACTCCAGTGTACTGTCAGATCCGTAAGTGTCAGATTACTATTTTCAGGCGGACCGCACGGCACAGCCAGCAGCATAAAGTCTGGATGAGAGAAACAGACTATGGGACGCACTAATGATTGACAATCACAGGGAATATCGAATTCTTCTATGCTTCCATCTTTTTGTCCCTAAAAATATTGGAGAAATATATTCCGATCTGTTTGGCATAAGGAGGCGTGAGTTTTTCTACCCATGACGAGTTCGGATGAGGGCGGGCCATGACTCGAGGCATTAAGACCCAGTTCCAAGCGGTGATTATCGGCTTCACAAGCCCGAACGTTGCGTAAGTGCGCTGCGACGACGTGCAGAAATATACCCGAATCCGAGACTTGGGTGTTCACCATGTAGGAAAGTGGTATTAGTGTTGTGCAAAAGGGCGCGAGACGAGCTCGGGTATAATAAATACTGTGCATACTTTAATAACACGCATATCCATTGCTGGCGTGTTGAGCTTGGTTTATAAGATGAGAGGGTATAATCAATACTTCGTGGCGCAGACAGGCGAGGCAGGTAGACGAGGAGGGGACTAGAAAGGTACCTTGGAAGCACGGCACTTGACGTCGACACCATCTGGCGGGCTCACCCCTGCACGCCAAGCTTTACCAAGCTTTCAAGCTTATGAGCAGGCAACCAGACAGATAAAGCTCATTACAAACCGTGTCAGACCCGGGCCGCGGGTAATGGTTTTCCCACTGTCAGAGTCGCAACATCCCAAATCTACTTGCGCAATGCCAGGCCATTCAAGGGAAGGACGATCGTCCTGAGCGAGCGGGAATCGACAAACACAGCCTTACCACCACTGATCTGGGTTGAAATTATGCTGACGGAAATTCGAATCCTTAATACGGATTTGCTTTTTCTTTTTTTTTTTTTTTTTTTTCCGTTTCCACCTTTCTTTTGCCCCCTTTCCAGTCCTTGAAGAAGGGGTACCCGCCTCTACCGACAACATCCCGTTTTGGGCAGCTCCAGACAAACTGTCCAGGATCAGGCTCCACATCTTCTAGCGCACCCGAGGATTTTCCAGCGCTAGCGTAATGCAACTCTGCACTACGAAGGTATAGCCCACGAAAACCGTCATCGACATACCAGTACCCCATGAATCTCCCCACTTTGCAGCGCGTGGAAACGACCCATCAAACAACCTGGGCCAGGCGGGCAGGCACTGCCACGCCCACACTGAACCGCCCATTGGGGACTCAATCGATCCATCATTGGTGACCAACAGACTATTCGCACCCCCGTCTTACCCGCCCGCTCGAATCCAACGCTCATTCGGGACGTGCTTATCCACGCACTGCTGCAACTGGCGTATGCTCCTACTTTATTCCAACATGAATTGACGATGCAAACAGTGCCAGGAAGGGAGGGCCCTCGATGGCTTTTTACTTTATTTTTTTTTCTCATATATTACCACTCCCTTCCGGATTTGTGCATCTCCCTCATGCATGACGTAGTGACCCCTTCGACTTCGGTTTCAAAGGGGTCGAGCTGGCCCCTTTGTTGTCTCCTCACGCCCACACCTCTCTCCGCAGCCCGCCCACCCCCCAGACCGATACACTGCACGAAAACCATCATAAGATATGCCGTCGGATCCGACACGGCCCTTGTCAAGTACCCAGGTGGGAACTTGGCACAAGTCCGATGTAGCATCGGCCCCCGAACTCTATCACATTTCCCTCAAGATTTCCTCTATTGCACGAATTGTTTTTTTTTCTCTAATACTCGATTCGTGTCTCGGCACATGAGTTGGAGCCACCCGCGACCAAGGAAATTAAGGGAAATGGTGAAAGAGAAAATAAGAAGTTAATACCTGGTTTCTTTTTTATTGTTGCTTATCCATGATACAGGTTGACCACCCCACCCCCCCAAACCAAAAGAAAAAAAGCCACCGGCACCAGCTGACTGATTTGTCGATGACCTATATCCCGGTCAGCCACGTCCCTCTTTAGTGTTCAGCTATCGGGGAATGCTCCGATGGCCGGGCTCGAAGCTTCGAAGCGAACATCGAACAGTGCAGGCATTCCCAGATGTGCACACGCGCAGAGCGCAAGTCCAAAAGAGAAAAACCCTATGGCTGGCTCTGTTTGGGTGTATCCGGGACCGGTACACTCGGGGATGAGATTAAGAGATGAACCAAGTTTTCGTAGGCCCCCTCCCCTTCTCCATCATACAAGCAAGTAGTCCTAGTTGTTGGGAATGCACGGTCCCGTTTTGCCTCGTGGCTCTCAGTGATCGGGCTCATCTTGCTAGTCCTCAGTTGGGAAATAGCTCGAGGCTCGGGCGCAACCCAAAGAAGAAAAACAAATCAAATACGACGCTTTCTACTACTTGTACTTACTGAATGGTGGAGTTGGTCCTCCTCCTTCCTCCTCTGGGCACGCTTTCGATAGCGTAGCGTCGCAGGGAATTACGGTAGATTGAAGAGGATCCTCTCCGCCAGCTAATAAGTGCACGCACTACTGCTTGGTCGGTTTTGCCGCCGTTGGTGACGAGCTTCCTGGGCATGCGCGCGAGAATCACCTCGTCTCCTGCGCTAGCTTTGATTGATTAGCCTCGCCAGCTTGTATGGCACCGCTAGCGAGAACAGTGGTTTGAATGCAACAGCACAAAGAACCCCAACCTTCATCTTTGGTACGAGGTAACGCCATGGGTGTTTAAAAATATATGAGATATACAGGCCAGCTCACAGTTTTCATCCCTTCATCCATCCTTTGAGGCAAAGATAAATGGGACCTTGTCTGGAGTGTTTGGATACTAATCTACTAATCTTTTCAGACGAAGGGAAACGGATACTCAAGACAAATCACGAGCGCATATTATGCGACTCACATTGCAATATGAAATCCTTGGCCCAAACGAGGGGGGGTCATAAATTACAGATCATTGATCCCCACCATCCACCTGGTGGGGTTCTATCTCGCTCTTTCGCGCTTTCGGGGTTTTCGAGAGAAGCCCTCGTGCTGTGATCTGCTCTTATATCCGTAAGGTGAACGGGTACAGCCGCCGAGAAAGACAAGATTTGGGGGGAGAGAGGGAGGGGGGAGAGGGATATTCGTTTCAAAAGCGGCACTGTTTGATGTGATCGGGAGGGTCGGACGCTCATGATCTACAATCGTTGATACAGAGGCAGATCTCACGTCATACCAAGTCGGGGGCGACGGTGCACTCTTCCTCTTGATTGTGTCTCGTCTCACACTCGTTTATATTTGATATGGATTCTAAATGATTGAAGGGTGGAGCAGAAGAGGAATGGAAGGAATGGAAGGAATCCGGAGCAACTGATACCGGAGGATTAACTTTGCGCGATATAAGCGAGTCGGGCTTAATGATGTGGTGCAAAGGCCCGCACAGGCATGAGCAGAACACAAGCGCTTTCGTTGCAGCACAACTTAATATCGGGTCTACACACCATGGTCTCTATACTCGGTATGCGTTCCCGTTGCGGGTTGCTCCCGGGGCTGCCTTTCATTCTATTATTCTTCTGCGCTCTCCCCCCACGGTCTCGCCGTGTTTTGCGAAGCGTTTCCTTACTCCGCAATCCCGCTTGGCAAGATCCCGCTTCTGCTGGGGTAGATTGGATTGATTGATTGATTGATTGTGATAGATTGATTGATTGATCGATCAATGTGTACACGTAGCCAGTACTGGCTCAGCAAGCAAGGGGGAAAAGTTGGGGTAACTCTAGCGAAGCGGCATATAATACCCGATATGACAATCCGGTATTGACATGGAATCAGGAAGGATATTAATAGTCTTGGTCTACCAGTAACAACAACCAAACCAAATCGCCAGCAGAATTGCGGGATACAGGTCGCTCGGCATCTTCCTTCTTTTGTCCCTCATTTCCAAAACAGCGAAATAGCGATTTAAGCTTAACCGCTATTAAACTGACCGGGAGCGGAAAGGAAAAGAAGAAAAAAAAAACAAAACGAAGAGGGGCTTAACGGCGCGCGAGCGGAAGATGCGGGTTTTCGAAGAGCCTCCCCTATCCATCATCCTCTATCAAAGCTGCCTATTACTTGCTCCGCTTGTGGCCCACGCTGGCTCATGGCGGGAGGCTCATTGATACATCGATACGCTAAAGGATATAATAGATTGCTTGGAGGATCATAATCCTGCATGCACCTACACGATATAATAGCGCAGAGTTCCGAAGTCGCGACTCTCAGGATGACATCAGGCAGAGTGGCCAAGCACTCGAGGAACGTTGCGCAGTCCAACGAAACCTTAGCGGTTGAGTTTCCACCGCGCCGCCGCGCCGAAGCAAAAGGTTGGAAACAGGAATTGAGACACAATAAATTTGCGACTATATTTTGCTTTTCCACTGCAGATCGAGCCACGAAGGAGGCCCACACCTGACGATCGGAACTTAGTGGTTTTGGGGGGGGGCGCGTTGCGTCTACAAAGTACTGGGATCAGTATTGGAAGGGGAGGTTGCCGGCGAGTATGGAGTATGCATGCGTGTGTGTGTGTGTGTGCTTGAGCGTATGCCCAGCATCCTCCCTCCCTTGATTGCCTGCCGAAACCAACGATCGGACTTTGGCGAGATGTGAATCTCCGAAAGAACGCTAGGCGTAAACCGTTACATTGGGTGAGGAGTGGCTGGCCTAAGGGTGAGCTAAGGGGGAGAGGAGGGGGGAGCGCGTCATCCAAGGCCTAGCGACAAACATGTCTGTTAGCGCGAACCTGCCTTGGGCCGTGTCTTGGTTGCTTGGGCGTGTGGGAGTATGAATGAATGGTATCTTGTCAAATGCATGCATAGCCAGCGGCGAGGGCGGTGGCTCTATAGGGCGCCTAGCCGAAATGTAATCGTTCGGTTCTTATTTCAAACGGTCTGGGCAAAGAAGAGAATGAGCGGGGAGAGGGAGAGTGGAGAGAGGAGAGAGGGAAAAGGGAAAGGCGGTGGGGGGAGGGAAAGGGAGCAGAGAAGAGAGAAAAGGGAGCAGAGAAGAGAGAAGAGGGATCATCGTCATTGCTTCTGTGAAAGTTCACCGGTTTCGGCTGAGGGCCTGTTTAGTCTTCATTGCACCTCGAATGCAAGCCGGTGAACGGGGACGATGTCCCTCTACTAGGTTGTCCTTTTCTTTTCTTTTTCCTTTTCTTTTTTTTTTTTTTTTTACCTCCCGTTACCAAAGACACGAGTTGCCTTTCTCTCCAAGGTCCACTTAGTGGCAGGAACAAACCTGTCATAAGTCGAGAGTTTGGTGCAACATCCATGCGTGCTTTTGCCCTAGCCCTTGGAGGTGGCGAGCTACCTGAAGGCGGAGCCGATGAGTGGTGGACGGACGGTTTCTTGGCTTGAGACTGCGCGCCACAATGACGACGTTGTTGAAGCCGGTGGAAAGAGGAGTTGCCGCCGGCAATATAGACTCTAGAATAGAATTTGACTTTACCGTGACGGAGTTCGTGTTGGAGGCACAACACGAACTGGATCTAAACTCGATCTAACCTCGATATGCTTCCGTCTTGTGTGGAACAGATTGCGGCCACCCCCCCTCCATTTCCCCCTTGTACCAAAAAGAAAAAAAAAGAAAAAAAGACGGAAAGAAAAAGAAAAACAACAACAATAACCAAAAAAAAAAAAAAAAAAAAAAAAAAAAAAAAGGCTTTGGAGTAGTGACCAAGTCTCCATCGCGCCGAAGAAGAGAAACTGGAAACGGTTGTTCTCTTCTTCACCAAGTCGCACTGACAGAAAGTTCTTGTATTAGGCCCAGACCGAGCTGCCCAATTCTGGTAGCCAGCGGCTTCTCGAGTCCCGGCGCCGCCTAATCGCCTGGCTGGCCGGATCGGAAGGCCTGGTATCGCCAAAACTATCGTGACCCAATCTAATCAAGTTTCGTGTTTTCACAGCCACCCCTACCCACTTCTCGTGAGCTTGAGCTGTTCAAGGATGATTGAGGGAGGGAGAAAGGGGAGCGACGGGGCGAAACCGCTTCGGCGGGTGCCTTCGAGTGTTCCTTTCCAATTTTGCGCACTTCCCCATCTCTTTGCAACATTTGATCAATAGTTCAATATTGCCGACTACGGCAGAGCGCTGGATTACACTTATAGTTGGTCTCACCCATCATTCTTTTGTAATTTTATCTTTTATCTTTTATTTATTTATTTATTTATTTATTATTATTTTTTTAGCTCAAATGTCGCATGCTCGTCTCGGCTTGGCGTTGGCTGGTCGTATTGTAGACGCACTGCCGGGACTTTATTGTAAACCGGCGTATTACACTCGCAGCGTCTCTCGTGAACCCTACTACGCGAGAGACCGAGCATTTTTCTCTTCCGATTACGCTTGCTCCGCGGGTGCCGCGCTGCTTCTGTGCCGTATCCGCGCCTATCATCTCGTCCGCACCGGCCCCGGTTTCGGGTATTGCGTCGCTTCCCAAGGGGAAATCCCCACCAGCTCGGTGGAGATGGGAAATGCCATGGCCAGGCCCCGAAATACAAAAAGGTTTCGGCGCGACTCTAAATACCCTCAAAGCCTTAGATGTGTGGCGATATCCGCATCTTCCAGCGTCTTTCCTAGCGTCCATCCACCCCCAAGATTGCCTCAATATGAGACTCGAAACAGTCAAAGGCTCAGGGCAGGAGAGCATGGGCAAGGCGAGCTAGTCTAGACACCTTGCAAAAAGGGAGCAATAAAGTCGGGCAAAAAACATTGAGAGGCTCCGGATGGCGCCCTCTCGATCTACGTCTAATGCGAAGGAAGGTGAATCAATTCTCCCTCCGGCAGTCCCCGCTACCAATATCCGTAGATGTCCCCCTCTCCCTCCTTTTTCCCCAACCGGCCCCGTTCCTCACCCTTTTTGTACTACCATGGCCGAGAGCCCCGGGAAAAGGGAAGGGCGGGGTGGCGTGTACGTGATCCTTTGTTCTCCAGAAGGGAGTGAGGATGGGGACAAGACGATAGTGTAGGGGAGTTAAGAGTTGACCAAGTGGACACCTTCTTTGGACGACAGGAGATGCTTGTTTTCTTTGCCTCCACCGATGAGTCTAGATGTATTAACCTACTGTACGCGCGTACTTTATTCTAGTCTCCTCGTCTACAACCGTGTTCTAGTACCTGTGGGAATAAACCCGCCCGCGGACCGGCTCCATAATAGTAAAATAGCTTCGTGCGAGTTTACGTAGCCGCTATAATGCATCATCCTCCCTTGGCTCTGTCGTCCGGACGCGGGTTCCCCTGCGAACTACGAGTTTAATATGGAGCGTTTTCCCCTGGAGGTTCGGAGACCCATAACTCCGGGACAGCGAGAAGTTCTAGAACAAGGCTGGAAGAGGTAGTTGCCATCTACGTGCTTTCTTCTCTTTTTTCTTTTCCTTTTTTTTTTTTTTTTTGGCCTTGTGGATGGATGGGAGAGAAACGGTCTTCAAAACACCGAGATTCCCCCTTGGTCCCTGAGAGATACCGACACATGGGAGAAGCGCACGTTACTCGCATGTATCTAGCAGAAAGACAGATGAGAAAAGAAAAATACAATACAAAATGTGGAGTGCTTTCCCTTGTCAATCCAGATTTCCGTTGGCTGCCTGGCTTTCGACCTCGACTGAACCAGGGCCATTTCCAAGGGCAATCATCATTCCATCTATGTGGCGATGGTCACGGGATTTTTCGAGTCGGGAGCTGCGGCGGGAGACTCGTCCTATTCGAAAAGAAACCCGTCCCTTTCCACGGGGGACGATATGTGATATAAATAATATTCGTGACGGATAATAAGGATGCTGGCAAACGGACCGCGTGGCCATCGCAGCTCTGCCGTCAAAACATCGTCGCCTCCCGTATATCTCGAGGAAAAAAGCCCACCTCTCGCGATGCTAGTCTACGGCAACCTCTTTGCCTAGGAACTCCCGGATCGCACGGCTTTCTACTGCCCCATAGATATACGTGCGTGCCGGTTGCTCCGAGTTGGGGCCATGGCGGCATCTACAGAAGACCAAGAAGAAGAAAAAAGAAAAAAAAAAGAGTATTGCGCGACTTTCGGGTCCCGGCACCCCGGGAGACGTTTACGGGGACGCTAGAGAGAGAAAAAATATAAGCGCCCCAGAGAAATGCGGTAGCTCGCGGTGGACCCTTCAGGCGAAGGGTCCAGCTGCCCGGAAAGCGTTCGGCCGCCCAGAAAAGAGATTTGAAACTGTGGGTGATGCCGACTAGTGAGGGCCGGGTTTCTGTGCTCTCCATCTACTGCGGCTTGGGACTTCTTGACATAATTGTATGTTGTTGGTTTGTCTACGGTCTATTAAGGCGTCCTTTTGGAGTTCCTGAGCGACGTTGGTTACTGCTCGCGTTGGTGGTCGTATGCGTTGTGGATGGGCCATCCCATCTATCACGGACGGAAGGCGTACAGGACAGATTGAGAGGTGCAATCAGGTCTATCGAGCGTGTATCGTAAACTCCATCTATAGTACAATCCAATACTTGATCAATTCCCATCCATATCGTACAACACATCCATCCTCCCGGCCCCTCGCCCGAGACTCGCCGCCTCCCGTTAGCCTCTAGGGACTGTACACCTGGCATTGCCCATCGACGACGAGGAAATTGAGCAGTCTCACAGATGGGAGCGCTCCCCTCTGCCTTCAACGACTCACTCGCCGCCACTGCTGCGCAACAAGGAATAAGGAAGGCCCAGAACCCAGAGTTTGTCCGCATACGCCAGTTCCCTTACCTTCCATTCATTCAGCTGCCCCCTCCCGTGTGTCCTCATCCCATCTCGAAGCATTCCTCGTGCAACCGCGCCGTCCCTTCCACTTTCGCCTTAGTGCCCAAGAGATGTTCGTCAAGCTTCTCTGCAAGGGTGAACAAGGCAAGAGAAGCCCTGTCCTCCCCCATCTCCTCCTGTCACCTTCAAGCCTAGCAACTATAAGGTGCGTGAGATTCATTCTCGACATGTGTCCTGTGCTGTCTCCAGCCGTCCGTAACATACATCTTGAGAAAACGAAAAAGAGAAAAAAAAATAAAAAGGGAGAAGAAGAGAGGGAACGCGACGCCTCCCCTTAAACTTACACAGGCGTAGCCCAAAACTAAAAAGACGAACATCTCCCCTTGCCCCGTCTCACAAGCTGAGTTTGGAAGAGAAAAGAAGGCCTCATGGCTCCTTGCACAGAGTATCACCACATCCTCCTTGAAAACACTTTTGTAGCACATGTCTCGAACGCCGTGCGGCGTCAGTAGAGGAGAATTTTCTGCGAAGAGAAGCGGTCGACATGCGCCTGATTTCTCGGAGGAGCCCCCCTACTCTTTCAGCCTTCAAGCTAGCTAGCCAAAAGCTGGGATGTGGCCTCTTCGGCACGCCACAGGCCATTCCCATGTCGGTATCCTCAGTACGACCGTGGGAACCACTGTCCCACCCACGCCCCCGGCTGTTTTTTTGTCTCGGTCCAAGGGAGGCAGGCCTCAACGAAGGACTGCGCGTGTCGGGCTCCCGCGTGGACTGATGAAGAAGCCGCATGGGACCGCCTCGAGAGCCAGGGGATATCGCCCCATGACGAGTGAAAACAGAGCCCTCAGGGTCGAAGCAACGGAGGGAAGCAGGATAATGGTCGCTCAACAATCATGAAGTTTCAAGAGGAAAGAAAAGAGGCAAACATGTCTCGGAAAGAGCAAGTCAGTCACGCGAAGCGTATCCAGGGGAGTCGAAAGAAGAAGAAGAAGAAGAAAACAAGCTCAGTGCAACCTCGGTGTACTGATAACGTCCAGAAAAGAGTCGACTCATTAGCAATCGCACCGGCCGAACCAGCGCGGGAAGGCGACCATATCCTTGACATTCTGTGCGCCCACAAGGTAGACGAGGAGCCTGTCGAAGCCCAGCCCGAACCCGCCATGAGGAGGCGATCCCCACCGTCGCAGATCGACGTACCAGTCCAAGTTGCTGGTGCTGCGCCCGGGCTTCGCCGTCGGCGCGACAATGCCGTTCCTCCTCATCGCCTCGAGCAGGTAGTCCAGGCGATGCTCACGCATGGACCCTCCCGCAATCTCGCACACCTCCGGCACGAGCAAATCGAAGCAGTCCACCGTGGGACCTGTCACTCCCACGTTCGTGCTACCGCCGCCTGAGCCGTGCGACTCGAGCATGTAAAAGGCCTTGATGTCTCGGGGATAGTGCGTCACAAAGACGGGCGTGCGGTGGCCGGAATTCTTGAGCTCTGAGACGGCCGCCGCCAGGTACTTTTCATGCTCGGCTTGCAGAGATACGCCCCATACAGGCTTGTGCTCGAACTCGGCCTTGCCCGCCGCTTCTGCGGCCTGCAGGAGTTCAATCGCCTCCGTGTACCTGATGCGAGGCCACCTCGGCGCGTCGGCCCTCAGCCCGGCCCAGCGCGATTGGAGTTCCTCCGCGGGCCCTATCAGTGACTCCACGTCGCCCGTGACTCGCTTTGCGGCGGCAAAGATCTCCTGCGCCGCGGATGAAGTGGTGGCAAGGCTTTCCACCACGTTACGAACCATGTCTTCCGCCAAATCCATCACGCTCTCCATGTCTTCGACAAAAGTCATCTCCGCCTCGACCATGTAAAACTCGGCCATGTGCCTCGAGGTGTCGCTCTTCTCGGCACGGAAAGTTGGGGAGAGGGTCCACACATTGCCAACGGACTGGGCCAGAGCCTCAAGGTGCAGCTGGGAGGAGACAGTGAGGTACTTGGTGGAGCGGAAAAAAGAATCAGGGGACTCGTTGGCCTTCTTGCTGCCTCCATCCTTTTCCTTGGGATCGGCCGGCTTGGGCTTCCCAGCGACGAGGCTAAACACCTCGCCAGCGCCTTCGCAGTCAGACGATGTTACCAATGGAGGGTGTGTTTGCGTATATCCCTTCTCGGCGAAGAAGCGACCGAGGGCGGCGGATGCGTCGGAGCGCAAGCGAATGACGGCGGAGTTGAGGGGGAGTCTAGACCGTAGATGAGGGAGGGTACGGAGGAACTCGAGGGTTTGGTATTTGTTCTGAAGGGGGTAATTCTGGGCACAATGAAAGATCCCTGTGTTAGTAGGCGAGGTGTCTCGTAGCTAGCTCCCTTGTACCAGCCCGTAGGGCTGGAAGGGGAGGGGCACAGGAGGGGATGGGCAAACTTACCCCGGGGTCAGACGGGCCCAAGACCTCGACCTCATCTACTTTAAGTTCGTGTGTTTGAAACTGCTCGCGCTGCTCGGACGGGACCCAAGATCCGCGGAGGCGCACCGCAGCGCCGACTCTCAGCCTAGATTGGGAGCCAGTAGCGAACCAGTCAGCCATCCGCTTAAAACCGAGACAAGTATTCCAGGGAGACGTGACGGGGAGCGTGCTGGCGGGAGGGGTGGGCCTTACTCGCTTGCAATGGCCTTGGGAACGATTGCTTGGAGGTGCTTCACCGTCGATCCGTCGCCAATGTTTAGAAACCGGTCTGACTTCAGCTTCCTGACGGACCGAACATAGCCGTGGACGACGGCGTCGTCGAGCCTTTCCGAGGCATCCGCGCGTAGAAATTCGGCAACTGTGCGAGGAGGTGCCTTGCTCGAGAAGAGTCGGTAATAGGCGGGCACCCGAGAGACTGTTAGGGACCGCTTCAAGGCGGGCGTGCGAAGCCATGAGGCTGCGGGGCGGGACAGCCTCTGGGCCATTGCCGAGGACAAAAGCTAGGAGGAAGGGGAAACGGTGGGAATGCCAAAGGGAGACAATTGGCTGTGTTCGTTATAAGAAAATATATTGCGACGCTCGTATCATGGCTAAGTGCGACTATCGGTGGTGTTGGCTGGAAGGTCTCACGATGGTAGGAGTCATCGTTCGAGTCACGATGGCGAGTTGTCGCGGACCCTGGAATTTGAAAGGAAGGGAAAATATTTCTGCGATAAGATAAGCAACAAGCTGGATGGGAGCTTGGGCCACTCATGCCAGCTGGGGAGCGTACATCCATACAGTGCCTGCGCAGCAGAGCGCCGGCCCTATTTACCAGTTGCGCCGGACATACGCGCCTACTGAAAACCAGTAAAATGCTGGCCTCTGCTACTCTACAGGCGAGTAAGCCCGGTATTCTCCCCCATGCACCAGCACTGTACGGAATAATCAGGCTCCACTCCGGCTCCGCCGGCGCTGGCCTGCCTCGGGCGTAAACGGCCGTCCACTGTAGTGGTATCAGTCTTTTTCTATTATTCAAAGGCTAAACTTCGCCTTCTCTTCCCTTTAACCCATTTTCCCTTGCACTGTCAGCCTGTTTTATTCCTAGCATCTTCATGGACTCGTCTGGACCTTTGTGTAGCCCAGCAGTGCACTCTGGAGCGCCATGCATACTGCAGCTGTGCCCTTCTCGCATAACTCAGTCTAAGAGCGTAAATCTGGTGTAACACAATACCGATACCTTGTGCTTTTTTATTCTTTTTCTCCTTCTCAGATCTATCAATCTTTGCGTGCCCGCTGCCCCCCCCACCTCCCTTTTTCCTCCTCTTCCCTCCCTACCCCCCTTCCCTCAGCCCATGTCGCTCGTTCTTGTGAACCATTGACTCTCAGCTCAGCGGTGAGGCAGGACAGAATCCTAGACCTTCCCTCTACCCTTCTGCCACGATGCTCGCGCTCCTCTATATTGTGTAGTGAGGTAGCATCGAGCTCCAGCTGGTAAACAGTGAAGGGGCACGTGGCAAGGGTGTGAACGGCAACGTCGTCAGCCTTCAAACAGAGAAGTCTACTTCTATGGAGGTGGGAAAGACCGGGGTCCAAATGGTGTTGGTTGGGGAATTATATCTAGAGAACACATTTTGACGCATGTTCAAGTCGCCAAGGGTCGCACAAACTCCCAACGAAATATTTTACATCATTTTGCAGATCTCGTTTGAATGTTTGCTTTGGGAAAACCTGGAGATGCTACGCTGCAACGAGGAAAGGGACCAAAAAAGGTCCCGGCACTTGCATACCTACTTGTACATGGTCATTTGTCTGGCGCTCCGATTGCCACCCTTCTGTCACCTCTCTCTCGCCGTTGGCAATTTCCCGTTTCTGATCCGGCAAAGAAGTGCGTGCGCGCGCGCGAGCGTGTAAATGTGTCTGCGTGTGATAACACGAGTCTCCCGCCCTTGTTCGCCAATGACACACCCTTGTCCTTCCAAAGACTTTTTTTTTTCTTCTTTCCCCGTCCCACCGTCATCACGCAATTCCTGGCCGCCACGCAAGCATGGTGTGTCCCAAAACAGCGCTACCGACATGCATCTCGACCGACCCTTACCGCATCTCACTCGCTAATCTTACTCCACAGGGTTATGTTGGTACAAACGCCCCTACCTTTAGCCTGCTCTGGGGGGGGAACAGTGGAAGAGCACAGGGAGAAGAACGGTGACACGATGCCATGGATCATGGTCTCACGGCCTGAGATTGCCTCAATCCGCGCTGTTTGAGATTTGCAGATTCCCGCGGGTAGCGCAGAGATCTTGCGTAACACCGATTCGATGTCGGGCGGGAAGCGGCAGCACGAAGAAGAAGATGAAGAAGATGAAGAAGAAGAATCGGCGACGAGGAAGAAGAAGGGAATGAATGAGCAAGGTGATGAGGAGGTATGGAACGGCACAAAGGCGAAGCGCTAAACTGGAACGAGGGCCAAAGACACCGCATGAGACTAACAGACTCCCTTTGCTGTGCTTTGTATTTCTTTTCTCGTTACTCTCGCCATTCTGCCCGCCCTTTCTCCGGTCCTCCTTTTCCTCCACCGGCCTTTCCTGCTCCCTGTTGCCGCCATTTCCTCTCGGCCCGAGCCTTCGGGATCTCGGATCGAATCACTCGCAACTATTTTCTCGTTTGCTTGTTCCAAGGGCCAAAACCCTTTCCCCCCCCCAAACAACTCGCCGATCGGCCTTTTCTCACGATCCTGCAGGCTTTAGGCGATTGAAAAATGCAGTCTAAACTGCAAACGGAGGTTCAGGACCTGTTAGCCGGCGCAGGGTCTGCATTTCGAGGCGCCGGGGGGATAAACCTTAGACCTTGAACCGAGACGGGACCGGGGATGCGCCTCGCTGTCCAGATCCAACGCGTACTTTTCTTTTCTCCCTTGTCCTCTCGCTCTCTCTTTTCCCCTTGTCCCCTCCTTTCCCATCGTTGAGATGCGCCTTGCCGCTTGGGCATGTCTTAGACACAACGGTTAAAGACTTTTGCAAATATTGGTTACACACGTAGGAGGTAGATGGGATTCTCTGAGCTCAGTCAAGTCGACCTGGCTTTTCTTTACCTTCAGAGCCGTTATCAGGTGTGCCTGAATGCAGGATCGAGTTGTTCGACATTCGCCTATGGGGTCGAAGCAGCGGATATAGTGTCAATGGTGCCGTGTATATATATATACCGGCCCCGGCAGCCGTCGTCCGCGCCTCATATATGTCCATGCTGTGCATATATATTCTCTCATCTCATCTTCTCTGTATCATCCACTCACGTTATACCGTCTCAGACTCTTTCGCCGTTGACTCTTTAAATCTTCGCCCAACCCAACCAAACTGCGTCTCTGCGCCGCCTCTCAGCTTCATCACCACCCTCACCATCCCTTCCCCCAAAACATGTCTCCCAGCAGCTCCAAATCCTTCAAATCCACCAAACCCAAAGCCTCAGAAGTCGCCGCCGAGACCAAAAAGCACTACATCCCCCACATCAAGAAGAACTACGCCTCCTCCTGGCCCACCGTCTCCTACCTCTACCACCAGCCCCTCCAGCAACTCTCCATCCCCCGCTGCCTCTCCAACTTCCCCTCCCCGCCCACCTTCCACGTCACCTCTGGCGACCCCATCGACTTCGCCCTCCACGTGGCCCGCACCGAATCCGCCCGCACCGGCCACCACGTCCGCGTCCCCTTCATCTGCGCCGCAAACGAGAAGCGCCCCGGCGGCGACTGGGAAACCGGCGTCGTCGGCTACGAGGAGCGCCTCTGTCGTCGGAGCACCCTGTCCGCCGCCCTCGCCACCCCCGGCCCGGGCTCCATCGTCGAGACAAACTACCCCATCCCCTGCGAGGGTGGCATCATCTCCAACTACGTCGTCGTCTTCCGCGGCCTGCACGACTGCTACGAGCGCCTAAAGGAGGACCAGTGGGCCGCCACTCCCGTCGTCTCCGTCGTGCCCGCCCGCTGGCCAAAGCTCAGCCACTCCGGCACAAAGTACTCGTTCGACGAGGAGCGCGACCTCGTCAAGGTCAAGCTCAGGGCCGCCCTCCGGATCTGCCTCTACAACGGCTACCGCTACGTCGTCATCGGAGACTTTGGCCTCGGCAACGGCTGCAGGAATCCGCCTCAGGAAATGGCAGAGCTGTGGAGGGAGGTGTTCCTGTACGACCCGGATCTGAGGGGCCAGTTCCTCTTTGCGGCGTTTGTGTTCGAGGACGAGAGGCAGAGCACCACGCGGTTCATCCTCGACGATATCGCCAAGAAGAGCAAGAGCGGCGGTGCTGGCGGCGGAAGCACCTCTAAGAGCAGGGGTAAGGCTTCTTCGAGCAGTACCTGGAGCTCGTCGTCGAGTTCGGCGAGCGGACCGTCGCCGACGGATTATGAAATTTTCGAAAAAGTGTTCGACGAGAGTGAGATTCAAGCTGTGCTGAGCCAGCCAGATCCGAGGTATCAGCTGGACATGATCACATCGTGAAAAAGGCATGGTCTCGTTGAGGACAAAACTGGTTGGGATACTTGCCTTGTTTCTAGTTTCTATGTTTGTGTACATGTCCTGGGGAGTTTGGATTGGTTCGTGTTAATCACCAAAATGACGAGATTGCATAGATAATAGTTACACTTTTGTCGATCTTTGCTCTCCCAAGCCGGACAGAAGCTGGGACGAGGCATTACAAGGTAACGAGGTAACGAGGAGTGTACCAGGCGAGTCCTGCGCGTCAATGACCACTTTTACGCCGCCTGCATGCTATACCGGACCCCCTAATATATCTACTTTCTTCCTCGCTTCATGAGCGCAGCCACTGACCTCTTGATCGCCCGTTCAGCTGCCAGTCCACGGGTCACTGAGTTTCGAGCGATTGTCCTCGGCCAATCTAGCCGCATAGTCAGGTAGCTTGGGTCAAAGTTAGGATTATACAATCCCAAAGAACATACTATTCAACAACGTGCAAGGCCAAAGTCTTCTAATATCGGAGGTCTATGTACCGCGCGGTTGAGGAACCACGCCAACATCTATCTAGTAGTGTATATGTACCTTCTCTGGATGTGCTGCTTCTGGGTATTCCATGTCGGATCTTGGTTACTACTCTATTGAATAGAAAACCGTCCAATCCAATCTCGGTCACTCATGGTGAATTTAGCCCGTCAGTAACTCCAGAATTTACACCTCGCAAAATTATATAGAAAAAGAGTCGAGTCTGGCGACAAAGAACGATGTAGAGGGATAGTCGCGTACTGCTTGTTTCAGAAAGTAATTGAAGGTGACTAGGTTGAAACCGACCAGGGATCCCAGTATTCCAAAAGGTCTAAATCATCACCGATAAGATCATACAGAGTTTCTGGCTTCACGTCTGGCGCATACGAATCTAGTAACTCATCCGTCGGCTGACTGTCGTTACAGGAATGCTGGTCGGTTGGTGCCTCTGGACTGCTCGGCGCGACAGGGGATGATAGTGGTGGGGTGGACCTATCTTGTCCTAGTTTCATCCGGCTCTCCATTTGAAAGCGGTTCAAAACCCGGGTGACCGTCCTGGTTACCAGGCTTTCGAGCTCTGAGCCCCCGACCTTGGGACTAGCATCGCCGAGACAGGGTGATCCTTGGCTCTCTGCGAGGACCGATGCTACAATCACTTGGCCGCTGAGCTCCCACGTCAGGCGCATCAACGAGATGGACTCTTCAAGTTGACTTCCGAGCCAGACGGACTCGGGGGCAAGGTGATTGGGGAAAACGGTTTCCCATATGCGAACCCACTGTCGCTCAACGGTTTCTTTCCGGTCCACTCTTCTCATTAGTTGCTTCCTTTCATATTCCGATATGCCTTCCGGGTAGCGCGGCTGTCCCTCCGTTTTATTGCAATAGGACTTTTGAATATGTCTATCCCTCAAGTCGTCATTGGCGAAGACGACGAGGCAGATCGGGCAGTAGAAAGGTGGCCGACTGTGCTTACGATAAATATGCTGTTTGACATCTTTGATCCTGCGCAACTCAAATTTGAGACACGCAGTGTACTTGAAAGGATCGAGTTTGTAGAAGGGGCATGCAAAGCGTCTTTGGCCGTCTTGGGAGCTGTTGTCCACCCGTTTTGCGCTCTTACGGCTGTAACTGTCCTCATCATCACACGCCGGAGGACTAGGCCTCTTTCTGAGGGCCGTAGCATCTATCCCCTTTTCATTATTTGCCAGGAGCGGCCATGTCGTAGCTCTCGATGAGATAGCGATGGAATTTGTTAGGTCAGTAGAGACGGTGTTCGAGTTTTGGGTCGCATCCCAAACCACCATGTCAGACCCGATCAATTCACCTGTCTCAAGTTTGTATTCTGAGAAGGATATACGCCTGTCTTCTGACGCTGGATCTGTAGACTGGGCGAGCGGTCGGGTAAGCGCTCGTAGTCCTCGAGGCGTTCGATCACCTCCACTTGCGCTAGAGGGCAAGGGCTGCTGACTAGAAGGCGTAGTGACATCGGCTGCGGTCTCGGGGTAGACGTTGAGAGCAGAATCCGAATCGGGAGGATCTTTGACACTAGGGAGCGGGTGTTTTCTCTGACGATACCCGTCTCTACCTGGTTGAAGGGGCTTTGACTGTTTGCATTTCCGAGGGGTGCTCCTCCTGCCTCTTGGCGGGAATAATGTATAGCACTCGACCCGTCCCTTCATGTCCGAATCTGTCGCAGACTCCACGCTCGAATCAAGGCCATCAAGCGTCAGCTCATTGAGTGGGAGAAAGTTGTTAGCAAGTAGCGAAACCGGACCGGATGGCCCCGTTTGCAGGTGTAGGCCCATGGCGCTGAGCTGCGACTCGGATGAATCTGAGGTGGCCAGATGGGATTGAGGGTACGCCTCTTCATCGCTAGAGGTGGTGCTGGTCGACAACTTTCGAAATTGTAACCTATCGAATTCAGGGAGCGAGACGGCAGAAAAAGACCTTGAAGGGTTTGCAGAGCTAGGGGAGTTCCCTTGGAAAAAGCCTGTGCCTGTCGAAACTCGGGTATCGGAGACCTGCTCGTGAGAAGCCGGTGGTGATTCTGCCAGGTCAAAAATCGAGGGAGGACCGTTTTCTGTCTCCATTATAGCTCAAAGATGAGCTAGTTGTAGGTGTTGGAAACCGCCGATTCCGCGAGCTCACTCGGGGGGAGAAAAGTGTGGTAACTGGACCGATGGCCTGGAGGTATGCTAAATTATAAGATTAGCTGCTCCCCGCAGCTTTTTCGTGCCTGGAAAAATGCCCTTCTCGGTCCCATTCTCGTGCCTGCTCGGGACGTCTTCAGGAATCGATTTGAGGCATGTCTCCTAGGCAGTTTCACTCCGCTCCAGAGGAAATGATGTGTTCAACGAGCAGAAAGGCCCCAGCCTCCCACGACTCGAGACGCACCGAGTCTGGAATGGGAAAAACTGGCGAGGCATTGAGTGATTCGGTCGGGCCAGTCGAGACTGGGTAGGTGACATCCATGCACACTTGTGCGGAGGGCGGCGGAGCTGGGGTCATTGGCTGGGGGGAAAGCGGCATTGGTGGAGGCCAACATGACCAAGTTTCTTGGACAAATGACTTGAATGTGGGCTCCAATGCGTTCGGGCAGGGGATGGGACGACCAGTGGCTTCAGGTTCTGGGCACTATTGGAACCGGAGTACCTGAGACGTGATGCTCTGCAGATGGGCGCACAACTGCGTGGAGGGGGTGCGCTGACGACGATCTCCCTCATAGCTGGCTGGCTGCGGAGGGCCTTACCGTATTTAGGCTTGTTCTGGCAGACGCCCCGCCCGGACTTTACATCTTGCGCAGAGTCATCAGAAAGATGCAAACAAGGAGAGAGAGGCGAGCTAGTACATTAACTTAGACCTCAGGGGTCATCATCACTCCTAGGAAAGAACTACTTGTAAACTTCGAACAGGGAGGAAAGAGTGTGCGGATTTACAAGGGGATACACAATCTCGTCGAATGGGTGTGTGGTGATGGCGCTGAAAAGTGAGGCTGACATGCAGGTTGCCATCTCCCAGGGTCCCCTCTCGATATGCAGGCTGGTTTCAATGAACAATCTAACTACATAAACTGTACCTTGATTGGCCGTGTGCCAGGCCCTCGATCATGAGTATCAATAGACTCAACGCCAAGTATTAAAGTCTCGCTGTTTCCGCGTGCTTTCCCATATATCAACCACCGGCGGCGACGGCGGCGCTAAGACGGCCTTGCGTCTCCTCATTTATATTTACAATTCGGGAAGGCTCGACCTTGATATATTTTGACCAGGCAGGCTCGATTTACTGCTGGCAGGTTCCAATTTGGAGAACCAGAGCCTCCAGTCCCCGTATTAGTCATCAAGCCAAGCCCACCTTCTCCCCAATGAAACGGTTTGGCAAGCGGGACAAACATCAAAAGTCTTGACACCTGCCGCCTCATCTCGTCGACCCCGCGCTCAGCCTGGTCATGTCGAATGGAGAAACGGGCAAACTGCGAAGTGGGAGGGAGCCAGAGCTGAGCGCTCCACAACCTGGTCTTCATATTGCCCTCAAATGCTATCTTCCCGTCGCCTTAACCTCATCTATCCTATCTCCAGGCTCTCACCTTCCTGCTTGAGAAATCCATCCCCTCGTCATCCTTTCCACCTTGGTCATGACAGCTGCCACGTAACCAGTGACATTTCCCTTGATGCCATCGCCAGAATCAGATATCCGAAACCGAGATTGCAACGTCCCGAATTCAGATTAAATACCGGGAATCGTAGGGCGAAATGGGCCCAGTGGCCCCCCAACCCTATCCCCGGTTGCTTTTCAAGTGCACACTTTCGCAATTGACAGATCCGCGTGTGAAGCCCTCTTGCCGTTGCCATTCCCCCATTCCCCCATCCTTCCTGCGCCCTCTCTCCCCGGTTCACCCATCTCGGACATTTCCTTTCTTCCGGCCTCAAAATGATCCCCCCCCAAAGGTGTGTTTACGGAGCCATTTCCAAGATCTAAGCCTCCCTCGGCAGGCTCTGCGTCCTTGACTAACCTGGACAATACGCGTTTTATTGATCTTTAGTTTTTCAGTCAGCCGATAATGATTTTTTGTTTTGTTCTGTTTCACGGCCACCGCCGAGCTCGTAATTGAATCTTGATGCCTGGAAGGCGTTCCAGAAAGGCGGCACTTAGCGTCGTTTCGCCCCCAAGCGGTGAAATACTTTTCCTCAAGGACCCCGGCTGGCTCATGGATATTACCGAAACCCGATTCTCTTGCTTCCCCAATTAGTGGTGTGTATCGTCCCCCAGCCACGCCCGTCAGGCTCTATTTTCACCGTCGTTCCGGCCCAGGAAGAAAAATGCCTAGCCAGCCCTGTTCTATCGAGGTGATTTTTCAATTTGCCCTGGCGAATCGACGTACTTGGGGTCTTCAATACTTGATAAACGCCCTAGTAGAGAGTTTCGGTGCAAGTCATCTAGACCTTTCTCCTACTCATGCATACCGGGAAACGCTCCTTGACGACCACGTAGCTCCAGTGCCGGCTTTCTTCTCTCTTCCCAATAAGCCGCTTGGAAACCCACTTGCGTGCTAACTGCACCGCAAAATTGTGCCCACGGCGAAGTGTGTGGTATATGTTAAGAGGAAGGCAAGACACCCGCAACCTCTGCATGTCCTCCCTTCTCTTAACGCCGAATTCTTCTTTGTTCTCGCTTCCCCTCCCATTTTAGGCGGCTTTCCCTGCCTCTCTTCGTTAATCTCGTCTGATTATTCCCTCGAACCATGATTCTGTTGGACAACGGTCTTGACTTGACGTTCAAGCCGCCCATATTAGCGTCCGCCTAGCCAGCCCACCTCTTGCTCTTCGGGGCCTCGATCGAGTTCATCATGTCCGCTCTTACTAGGCTCGACAGGCAGCTCTCTTTCAGGACCATCAACTTGGAAACAAAAATTAGATCATCTTTTCGCGCTCTTGGTGACCGTTTCCATGGTTCCGGCCGTCGCAGGCTAGGAAAACTTCACCAGCACACAAATCTCCCCTTCAAAGACTCCGAATCTGCTTCATCCGAGGATAGCGTCGTGAAGCTAGCCATTGTATCTGAATCAACCCCTGATCCTGCGCGGGCCCGTCCTCCTCGAGAGGGTTTCGAGGCTGACGCCACTAGAAATATCGAGCCCGAGGATATCAAGCATGAGTTGTTTGTCTTGCACTCTGACCAGCGCTCGTCTCACACGTCCAACGCTGCTCTTTCTTATCCCACGGCGACTCTGCTTGATTCCAAAGACGCCACAGCGGTAGACCTTCAAAATGTCTCCAAAGGCTATGAGCCTCCCATGCGAGACCAGGAGCCTGTCGACATGGACGAAACAGGGCCATATCGTACTTGTCCTCGTGGCGAATATTATCCCCCTACTAGGGGCCAAGGCCCAAGTGGACCGGGCAAAGACCCGAGCCAAAGTCGGGGTCGGAAACGTGCTTTCCCCGACGGTGATAAAGACGACGGCCGATCACGAAAGGGGGACCGCAGTGGTCGTGGAGGCGGCGGAGGCGGTGGAGGCGGTGGCAGGGGTAAGAAGGGCAACTCTAGCGAAGCGAAATGGCCTATACACACAAAGGGTCTTGCCTGTCCTTTTTACAAGTGGGACCCTGTACGGTACCGGATTTGTCTCCATCGACAATCACTTGGCGGAACCAATTACGTCAGGCAACACCTCCGGCGTGTACACGGACCTGGGCATCGGTGCCCTATTTGCAAGGAGGCGTTCGAAACGCGCGCCTTTTGCGATGATCATATCCGAGCGGCAAGTTGCGAGCCGCGCGAGGTAGACATTGAAGGTATGACGTCGCACCAGATGGATCAGCTCAATCAACTTCCTCGTCGCAGTAACGAGATTGAGCGGTGGTATGACATCTGGAACGTTCTATTTCCTGGCCGAGCTCCTCCGGCAAACCCCTACGTAGAAGACGTGACTATCGAAATCCTCCGCCATTTCGTCGAAGGGTGGGTTGCGTCCGTCAGGCAGCTTGAAGGCCAGGAAATCCTCTCGGCGCTTACTGGCCATCCCGGTGAGCCCCAGGGTTCCATCGACCCGCTCACTGAGAGCATCATTGGCTATGCTCAGCAAGTTCTTGACGATGACGCCCGGGATACACCGGCGCGACCTTCCGTACCTCCTCGCGAGTCTGGATCTGCCTTTGGTCCCGTATCTGAAGAGAACGAAGATGCGGAGGGCAGCCCGGAGCTAGAAACGAGGGATGATTATGACCAGGCTAATGCGTATACAACACCGTCTCATGTCGGCATGGAGAATCAAATGCCTCTCGGGGGCGAAGAGACGATACCTTTCGAGTCTGGTGTGTTCGCATTCGGCCCCGCCAACACCCCTCTGTCAAATAATAGGCAGGTGTTCAATGGGCACGCACCAGCCCAGAGCTATGTTGATCAGCCTGAACGCATGCAATTCAATCAAGATTGGGATATTGTCTCCCAGAGCCACTTTAACCAACCCGATCAAAATGTGGTTCTGGATTTCAATCAACTCGACCAACGCCTTGAAAATTCTCCGCTTTTTGACGGACTCCCTGTCGGAAGGCAAGCCGGTGTGGAAGGTGACGCCTATAGGGGAAACGTTCTGGAGGATGTGAGAGATCTCTTCGACACTGCAGATTATCCCTACGGGATTTATGATGATAATTACGGCACCCGTGGACAATAGAGTCGACGTGATGTGTGAGATTGTCAAGGCCGATGTATGATAAGTATGAGCCACTTCGGCAGCCAGTGCCTGTCCGGAACAATGCATAACGACGGGAGACCGTTCGCCGCCAGGCCCCGCTCGACTCATCGGCGGGTGCAACATGGCCGTGGCTCGAGAGTCCCCCTGACTCAAGGTGGGAGTGTCTCAGCGATCGTGGCTACATGTTGCTCCCAAGTAAGCACCACTCGGCGGCCCGTGCTAGGCTAGCTGGCAACTCGAACGCTTTTTGAATCCCCATTTATTAGAATAAGAGACAGGAAAGTCTCTGCAATGGTACCAGAAGAGAGTACTCACATCCCCTCGAGGTGAGGACACGTGCATGGGCCTTTGCGTCCTACTCTGGAGCAGCAACCATCGACATGCTGACGGCCCCAGCCTCGAGGTTCCTAGACATTAAAAGTTGGGTGGGGTTTGCGCGGTTGTCCTCGAGCGGAAGACTGGACGAGTCGAAATTGGGGTTCAGAGTTTAGGCTTCTTGTCTCGTGTGGGGGGCGGAGGGTAGGAAGAAGCAACCAGACTTGCTCCAACAACCATCTGACTGAGGTTCATGTCGCATTGCATCTTGCCAGCCATGGGTGTATTTTATATTCTTGAAAAACATTCTTTTTCTGCTAAAGGGAACCAGATTAAGTATCAAGGCGTTTCGTTACTTCAACAGCGACTTCGCGGCTTCAACAGCTACTTACTAGCACGCTTGAAGCTATTCAAGTGTTACACAATCATGCTTGACTTTGACTCTCGTGAGTAAACTGAGGCGCAGCCTATTGATGCTATAAGGGATCATGATGGCCTGGAGCAATGGGAGGGGCGAAGTGGATCTAGCTCGCTAGTGAAGAGGGTGGGAAATAGAACTCGGTGGGCAGGGGAGGGAGTCAAGTGGATTTTATGGCTGCCGTCCGTTTCTAGGCATCCGCCTCATTAGCGAAGAGGCTGAAAATTGTTAAAGCCACCGGTGAACAACGAGCTCGAGCCAAGATGACTTGGACGGAAAGCAAGGCGGAGGATCAGCAACAACCCAGCCAGGGTCTCCCTTCAATGACAACAGGGAAGTTCTCGAAAGTAATGGATCGTAGCCAATGACACGGTTGACCGAAACTGGAGGGAAGGGGACAGAGTGGGAATCCAGTGCGCATCTTGGTAATTGGGAAGTAAGGCAGCAACGCCGAGGTGCGCCCTATGCAGTATGGCCTGCGATGCAAACGAGGAAGAGCGGCACATTGCACTTGCAATCTGGTCTTGGTGGTTTTCTGATGCAATGTTCACATTGTTCACAATTTGTTGGGTAGACATTGATTTACTGCCCAGTTCATCCCAGCTGTTATCAACCGATAGCTGAGTCAGCTCTAACATTTGAAGTCAAAGTCCCTGCGTCGCCATGGCCTCGCATTCATCCAGGGTACTCCTACTGAAAGTATGTAATACCTCTGCAGCTGTGAATTAATCTCGTGCACCACTCAACGCGTGATGGCGGGCAGGCGCGTCATAGAAATCCCGTTTTCCACCCTCGCACCTGGTTGACTCGCCCTTTGATCACACCTGCAGCACAAAGTTCACGCTTCTTCCCCAACCTTCAGCAGTTTACAATCGACAATCCAACGCCCGCATTGGCTTTTTGCGATATATCTACTTTGTACTCATTGCGACTGATTCACGATTAGGATCCTAATATTGGAAGTGTCTAAAAATCCGAGCCTTCGCGTCCGCGACTGCAGAAAATGGGTATCAAAAACTTGTCTTCGATCATCAAGGAGCATGCTCCCGATGCTATCAAGGAGGGCGAAATCAAGAACCACTTTGGTCGCAAGGTTGCAATTGTACGCAAGACCCCATTTTCACGTTTGGTCATGACATATTTCCTAGCATAAACTAACTTGGATCAAGGATGCGTATGACACCCGCGACAAATTCGCAACGCCATTTCCGTCAATACTAACAAACCATGTATAGCTCCATGAGTATTTATAGCTTTCTCATCGCCGTCCGAAGCGAAGGCCAGCAGCTCATGGACGAAAGCGGCCAAACGACTTCCCATTTGATGGGTATGTTCTACCGCACTCTTCGCATGGTCGACAACGGCATCAAGCCCCTTTATGTCTTTGATGGCGCCCCCCCCAAGCTCAAGTCCGGCGAGCTCGCCAAGCGATTTCAGCGCAAGCAGGAGGCTCAAGAAGGCCTCGAGGAAGCCAAGGAGACTGGTACTGCTGAAGACGTCGAGAAGTTTGCTAGGCGGACGGTGAGGGTGACCCGCGACCATAACGCCGAGTGCCAGAGGTTGCTCAAGCTCATGGGCATCCCTTTTATCGTCGCCCCCACTGAAGCTGAGGCGCAATGTGCAGTTCTTGCGAGGGCTGGCAAAGTATATGCGGCGGCGAGTGAGGATATGGATACTTTGTGCTTCAACTCGCCGATTTTGTTGAGGCATCTTACGTTTAGCGAGCAGAGAAAGGAGCCGATTCAGGAGATCCACCTCGACAAAGTGCTAGAGGGGCTGGATATGTCAAGAGATCAGGTAAGTTGAGCGTTACGGTACTACGTCTACAGGGCGCTCGCTTCGAGAATTATTTCTAACTTGCGTGAATCCACTACTAGTTTGTCGACCTCTGCATTCTCCTCGGTTGCGACTACCTCGATCCCATTCCCAAGGTTGGTCCCACGACAGCCCTTAAGCTCATCCGCGAGCACAAGACTCTCGAGGGCGTCGTCGAGGCCATCGAGAAAGACCCCAAAGAACGCTACAAGCTCCCCGAGGACTGGCCCTTCCAAAATGCGCGCGAGCTCTTCTTCCAGCCGGATGTCCGCCAGGCAGATGACCCGCTCTGCGATTTCAAGTGGGAGAAGCCTGATATGGAAGGTCTCGTTCAGTTCCTCGTCACCGAGAAGGGCTTCTCAGAGGATCGCGTACGGGCTGGCGGCAAGAGGCTGGAGAAGAACCTCAAGAGCGCTCAGCAGGTGCGGTTGGACGGATTCTTCAAGGTGATCCCCAAAACTGAGGAAGAGAGGGCGGTACTGAAGAGGAAAAATGAGGAAAAGAATGAGGAGAAGAAGAAGAAGCTAAAGGAAGAGAAGAAGGAGAAGGCTAAGGCTAAGGCGAAGCCGAGGGCTGTTGCTTAATTGCAACGTACGGTGGGGGCCGCTGTTGACGGTTCGAAGGAGAGCAGCCATTCCAGATTTTTTTCAGGGAAGGTAGTATTTCGAGGTACAGAGATATTCTGCAAAATTATTTAGGCACAAACCAGAGGTTGGGACTTATTTGGATGGGCGTCACGCGGAGTCTAGGGTCTGGTAACTGGTAATAACTAGTATTGTGAATATAGAGTTTAATCCTTCCATTTTGCATGTGAACTCATCAACACCGCAAACACGAACAACTAGGTATTACTCGGTAAATAAAGGCGATGAGAAGCAAAAGGGACGAATGAATTGCAACTGTCTTGCACCGCAAGAAGTCTTGTCTGAGTCCGTCTCTATCGGCGCACTGCGAGAAGACCTTCAATCGGAGATTACTCTATGTCATGCTCGTCGCATGTGAGTGTACATGCACTCACAACAGAAGTTCTTGGATTTAGTAGGGAATAATACATTAAACCCGTTAGTGGCTATGGACAATCTGAGCTCGACTGGTGTATGGGGAAAAAAGGTTCAGCGACGTGGTCAGACTGTGGGGTAGACCTAGGTGGTGAACGATGTGAGAGCAAGACTGTGAAGCTCGGCCACGGATTTTGGTAATGAACCTCGGGTCATTGGCAGGACGGCACTTTCGTGACGTCAAGCACGTTTCTCCGAGGGAGTACTTCGTCACAGCGACTTGGTTGCGCGGTGGCATGAACCGACACCCGTGACAACCAGGACGGGGAGAGACAATGTACCTCCACGCAAGGTGGCAGCCTCTCCTGTTAAAAGCCCGGAGTCACCTGACATGCGGAGGTCAGACCGTCAGTAGTTGTCAGCATAATTGAGAGGATATTATTGGCTAAAAGGCGAAATGCTCTCACATGCGAGATTTCATTGGAGAAATGCCCCACAAGCCCATAATGCTACCCCCAGCTGGGGAACCACGCTGTGGGAGCGGCTAACAATTCGCTTGCGGAGGGTATTGAGTCCGCTGCACGGGGTACTTTGGGTGGGTTGTACCTTCTCGGCAACAACCCAGCTGGCTATGGAAGAGGCTTGGAGGTGACAGAGCATGTGATTGCTCGCTGGGAATCTCCCATTGCCGACAGAAGGACCACTTTCACGTCCCCATCGAACGGTCCAGATGCTTAAATGGGAATGCCAACACTTGACCACGATTTCCTTCAAATCCCCCCGTCCTCGCCCTAACTCCTGTCCTAAATTTCTTCCTTTTAGATTTCTCTCCTGTTTCTCTCGTCCAATTTTCCCTCGTCCGTATTCTTATTCCACTTCTGCCTCGTCGCGATTGCGTTGGGCGACACTCTCTATTCCTTTTGCTTAGGATCGCATTTCACCTCGGCTCATCTCACACCCCACCACACGCATCAACATGTCTAAGGTATTTACTGCGGCTGAGGTCTCTCAGCATAAGACTGCTAAGGATCTCTACATCACCATTGATGGCGATGTCTACGACTTGACCGCATTCCAAGATGACCATCCTGGTGAGTAGCTACGAATGCTTTTCCCTTGCGAGCAGATAAGCTCCCTTGCGGGAAAAGCTGGTCTGCCACGGAGCTCGTTTTCCCCACTATATTACCATGCTAGGAAAGTGCCGAGGTCTAACTTTCTGGGCGATGCACCCATCCAACAATAGGCGGCAAGAAGATCCTCCAGCGCGTTGCAGGCAAAGATGCCTCCAAGATGTTTTGGAAGTACCACGGCGAGGGTGTCTTGAAGAAGTACAAGCCCAGGCTCCAAGTCGGTTCTCTAGATACCAAGAAGGGTGCTGAGCCCGCTCCTGCTCCCGCCCCTAAGCCTGCGCCCGCGCCCGCGAAAGCCCCCGAAGAGAAGAAGCCTGCCGCCGCTGCCGCCGCTACAGAGGCCGAGGCCCTCGAGCCTTATGGCGACCTCATTCCTTTTGCTGACCCCAACTGGTACCAGGGCGTAAGTGGTTTCATATCCCCGCCTCTCGCTATTTTTTCCCTTCTTCCATGACCTGATTACGCCTCGAACAAAAAATATTGGTGCTTAGACATTGCCAACCCTGGCTTCTTGGTGGAACGCGCTAGCTAACGAGATGCGTTTCGCAGTACTACTCTCCTTACTTCAACGAGACCCATGCTGCTCTCCGTGCCGAGGTCCGTGAGTGGGTCTCGACTGCTATTGAGCCCAATGTAACGGAGTGGGACGAAGCCAAGGAGGTCCCCGCCGAGATCTACAAGGAGATGGGCCGACGAGGCTACCTTGCCGGCCTTCTCGGTGTCCACTACCCGACCCAATATACCAAGGGTTCCGTTGCTAGCGTGCCTCCCGAGAAGTGGGATCTCTTCCATGAGATGATCATCACCGATGAGCTCTGCCGTGCTGCTTCTGGTGGTCTCGTTTGGAACCTCATTGGTGGTTTCGGTATTGGCTGCCCTCCTCTCGTCAAGTTTGGGAAGAAGAGCCTTGTTGACCGCATCCTACCTGGCATCCTCGCTGGTGACAAGAGGATCTGCCTCGCCATCACCGAGCCGGATGCGGGTAGTGATGTCGCCAACCTCACCTGCGAAGCCAAGCTCAGCGAGGATGGCAAACACTACATCGTGAACGGTGAAAAGAAGTGGATCACCAACGGTATCTGGAGTGACTACTTCACCACCGCCGTCCGCACGGGCGGCCCTGGTATGAACGGTGTCTCTCTCCTCCTCATCGAGAGGGAGGCTGGCGGTGTCAGCACCCGCAAGATGGACTGCCAGGGTGTCTGGTCTTCTGGTACCACCTATATCACCTTCGAGGACGTCAAGGTCCCCGTCGAGAACCTTATTGGCAAGGAAAACCAGGGCTTCCGAGGTAAACTTAATTTCTTCTTCGACTCTCAAGAACCTACGATGATCTGACATTTGATAGTGATTATGACCAACTTCAACCACGAGCGTATTGGAATCATCATTCAGGCCCTCCGCTTCGCCCGCGTCTGCTACGAGGAGTCTGTTAAGTACGCCTCTAAGAGGAAGACGTTTGGCAAGAAGCTCATCGAGCACCCTGTTATCCGTCTCAAGCTCGCTCACATGGCGCGCCAGATCGAGGCCTCATACACATGGCTCGAGAACCTTCTCTACCAGTGCCAGCGCATGGGTGAGACAGAGGCCATGCTCAGGCTCGGCGGTGCCATTGCCTCTCTCAAGGCGCAGGCCACCGTCACCTTCGAGTTCTGCGCTCGCGAAGCCAGTCAAATCTTTGGCGGCCTCTCCTACTCTCGGGGTGGCCAGGGCGGCAAGGTTGAGAGGTTGTACAGGGATGTTAGGGCGTACGCCATCCCTGGTGGTAGCGAGGAGATCATGTTGGATCTCAGCATAAGGCAAAGTATGAGGGTGCACAAGGCCTTGGGTATGAAGCTGTAAGATGTTGTATGTCGTTATTGAGCGGTTCTACAATTCCTTGTTTTTCCTTTCCCTTTGTTATAAACATTTTTTATCTCGGTATTATTCTCTCGTGTACAGTTCGGCCTTGCTGGAAGAAGGGGCATTACATTTTCTTTACCTCTCCGCTACGGGAATTTTGCATAGATAGATTGCCTAGTGTTATGAATACGGAATCATTTATGCCTTGATTCAACTCGGCGGATTAATTATTACTCTTGTCTCGAATCGAGACTAAGAGACAAGGATAGTTCCGTCACTTCTCAGCAATGAGAGAAGAATGAGCACTTGAGGCGACTTTCTACCCTCTGAAGCACTGGAGTACAGTCGCTGCTGAAACGTGAGGCGAAGGACGAGGTCCTGGACTTTGAATTGAAGCGAACCGGGTTTTCCAGGGAGTATTTGGTGCATTACGTCATGTTTTAGTCCCTGTGCCCGATGATCCAGAGTACCCTGCAACTTCCTTCCACATGAAGGGCGCATGGCATGGGGAAAGATGGAAGGGAGGGTTTAGATCAACATGTTGATTGGGTCATAATAGTATGGCTCCTCGGACTCCCCAAGTACCGTGGTACAAGAGCGCCTGAAGATTCGCCAGGCCGTTGAGCGATTGGAGGCTCCTTCCTCCCCTTTCATATGCCTGTTCCTTTTTTTTTTTTTTTGTTTGCGATTATTTATGGCGGCTGCCAACCATCACTTTCCCAACCAAAACCAAATAACACCTCATGCCATAAAACTCAGACCACAAAGGATCACGACTACAAACGTTCTTGATATTCGACGAGCCCAGTTGATTGTGCAATATCCAACAATACCTAGACATTGCGTCTGTTCGCCTTTGCCTCTTTCAGAGGAATATATGTGACGCCATCGTACGATTGGGACCCCGCAGCCCTTCGACTACCATCCTTTCATCCAGACCAGAATCGAATCCATCTCCTGCTCCGCCGATTGAGCCACGCCGCTGGTAAACTTCCTACTTCCAAAGTTGGATCGCGCACTATTGAATCTACGGGTTCGATTGATAAAATCGCCGGAACCGACTTAGTGGTCGTTGAGCGACATCAAATCCACACTCGACTACAGCCCCGCCAAAAAGCGCATCCATCGCCATGTCGCAAGCCCAAGCATCGCATCCCATCCTCCTCAATCTCCCCCCTCCGTCGTCGGCCCCGGACACTCCTGATATGCCGTAAGTTCATGTAATTGCGTCGGCCGATTCCTGGTTTCGCCAACCCACTAATCATGGCATACCTCTAGCGGCACCCCTACAAGCACCACAACCTCCATTTCCGCCCTCTCAACAATTGCCATCAAGGACGGCCACAGGGGCCATCTCTCTCAGACTGGCCGCCATACCCACAACCCATCCACTACCTCTCTAGAAGCGGAGCGCGCCGATCGTATTTCCCGCCTCGCTGGGCTCGAACGAGTGTCTACGCTTCGCGGCTCGCAGCAGACTGCCAACTCTGCTTCGTCTTCCCCCGCCTCGGTGTCCCAAGGCCAAGCCGCGATACATAGCGGCGCCTTCCTGCCCCCGCATCAGCTTACACCCGCTTATTTCGATGCGCAGGGCCAGCCTGTCGCAATCACCAAGATGAGCACGGTTGGCACGGCGAGCCGCACGGGTAGCTACAGCGGGCGCGAGGATGATGATGAAGACGATACGAGGACTACGACGGAGCAGGATGAGGACATGTTGAGCATGGATAACAACTACCGCGAGGGAGAGTCGGTGATGAGCCATGATGTTGACGTCATGGATGATGATAACTTGACCAACCGGTCTGTTGGAGGATTTGATGACCGGATGAGCGATGATGGCTCCGCTAGCCTTGTAGGCTTTGGCGAAGGCGCAGGAAGCACAATTTCCGGTCCTATCTACCAGCGCCGCCCGCTCCCCGGAATGGCGCCCGGAGATGCCAGCAGTAGGGCTGCTTGGACCTTTGAGCGAACGTCGTCTGGTTTGAGCGAGGGGCGAAGAGAAACCCCTCAAGCGTATGGTGGTGTGGATACGCCTATTAGCCCTACTACTATCCAGGAGAGGCGTGCGGCAAAGATGACCAACGGGGTTGCTGTTGACGGCGCAGGCATCACCAGCACCGCCGCGGACGACGATGTCTTTGTGGATACCACGGCGCGAGACCCCGTGCGAGTCACCTCGCCCCGCAGGCATCGGAGGGGCGGCTCAGGGCTAGGTGGCGGGGTGCCGAGATCGCCGTAAACAGCTAGGAGACTGGGCGAGTAGCCCTGCTTTTCTCGTTTCGAGGCCTTTACACGGGATTATGCGATTGTTGGGAATATGTATCATGGCTTTTTTTTCCTTTTCTTTTTCTTTTTCATATACTTTCAAAACGGACAGAGGTCTACACGGAAATGACAATGGTCTCGGAGGTTAGGAGTCTCGGGTTTTTGCTCTTAGTTTATCCCCTTTCAAGTTACTTTTCCCCCTTCCTTCTTCTCAGTCACTGGATTCGCGCTTCAGTTTTGCTCTTGTTCCCAAGCCCACTAGTTTCGTCATGGGAGGGCTGCCACGGTCTATGAAAGTTGAAGAAGCGTGACAGATGTTCAAGTTGGTCCACATCTGTTCCACGTTGTACCTCCTTTGAGGAATGGTTTCTATTAGATATGTACTAGTTGTAGAAGCTCATTGCCCCAAGGCTGCTGAGAATATAGCATCGATGAGCAGAACAGAGCACTGTCCACATTCTATCCAGGGTTTTCCACAAGGAAAAATACAATAAAATAAAATGAATAGGCGAAACGAAAAGGCAAGACACGCAGCTCGCCTTGCGTCTCTTGCCATCGGCTCTCGGCTCTCGATACATTCTGGCACTTGCCCCGGCAAGACTATCCAACGGTCTGCCGGCGCCATTCTCGCTCGGCTCTCTTTCCCTGTCTCTATCTCCGCCGAACACCCCTCCATATTTCCTACTTTGAACGGGCAAAGGCCACTCGTCCCGACATCCCACGACCCACAAGGAGATAAGAACTTGGAAACAAACTGTCATGTTTTCTTGTCCGCATTCGATTTCCCAGGTTCCATCCTTGTACCCTTCCATGTAATCTGCATTTTCACCTCTGTGCTGTAAAATAGCTACATACAAACAACGCCGTCCCCATCGACCGGCTACCGTTAACCAGGCCCCGGTGTGTTCCGCCACTCCGCCAAGTAAAACTGAATGGATAGAAAAGCATAATGCTAAGGGAATGGGTATAAACGTATAAACAGTGTGACAAAAACGTACATGCAAAAGCAGTAGTAAAAAAAAAAAAAAAAACCAAACACCCCGTTATTCTCAATGCCGAATGTTGAACAGCAGCAACTTCAACGCCCAACCATTTATATATATATATATATATATGCACCACAACCGCAAGTAGCCTCATGCAATCATAGAATGGCCCCAATTCCCCGCCCCCTTTTTTCCCTCATTCACATCTCACGCCAATGCTCTACGCGCACAAGAACTCCAGCCCCATCCCCCTGGAAACGCCCTGCCAGTCCCACGCCCTAATCCACTCCCCTCTCGCCATAAGTCTCCAAACTTCCTCCAGTACCTCGAGCACGAGGTCAGAATTCCGGAGTCCAGTGTACCCTTTGACACACCTCACGGCGGCCCGGATCCTGTCCTGTTGCCGGTGGTTGACGCACGCGGTGCCGAGCACCAGGCACGGCATCAAGAGGAGCGTCTGCGACGGGTCCGAGGGCTTGAAGCTTTCGATCACGGCAATCGACTCGCCCACCGCTACGGCTACCCGCGCATCCTGTACCGAGGGGTGCTGCACGGGCGGCGGCGAAGAGGTTTGCGAGTGCGTGTGGAACCCGTCGAGGGTTCCGTCGCCGTGCATGGACGCAGGCCTCGACGAGGAAGTCCGATGCATGATGGCCGCTACGTCGTGAGACCCTGAAGCAGACGTGGATGGCGACGGGCAAGAGTGACGGCGGAGTTCGCCCGTATGTGGGTCGACGCTACTCGAAACCGGGCTCGGCGGCACGTGTGCATCGAGGGCTGTCATCCTCACTACTCCATCCGAGCGCCACGGAGTCGGTAGGCCCTTATCATCACTTGGCGGATAGACCGTCTGGAAGAGATACACCCACATTGTCTGCTTGTACAAGAGCGACACCCTATCCCGGCTATCACCAGGCGGCCAATGGGGCATCCACGCTCGAATGCCAGCGTCAATCTCAGAGGCATGATAGAGACTCTCATAGTCTACCACAGGTCCAGAATTAGCCATCATGTTAGTCCTAATAGTGTTTCGGATGCCAGTAATCCTCCTCATGTAGTTGAAGAGGCCATCGGCCACACCGATGAGTCGCGGCGGGTGCATGTTGACTTCAGTAGTCCAGTCCGTCGGGTTAGTTGAAGGATCGGCGCCGCTTCGTCCGTACGAGTTCGAGGGGCACGAAAGGAGCTCATCTGCAAATATGTGATATTCGAAGAATTCCGTGATGAAGCTAAGGAAACTCGGGTCATCCGGGGGTGACTGCTTGATCAAGTTCTTGTATGCCTGGAGGTGTACCCTATGCTCTCCTCTCGGGTTTCCCTCTACCAACGTCTGAAGCAGGAGGCAGAGCATTTGACCATAACGTGCCGTGAGAATGATGGAATGCTCAGAGTCGTTCTTGTCGCTAGACTTGGAAATATCTTCGTAGAAGCACTTCATTGACTGCTCGTGGTGGTACTCGGCACGGTCCTGAAGGGACTCGGTGGACACATTGGGATAATCCTGGAGGATCTTGGCTCCGTACGGCGTTGCGTAGTCAATATGCTTGCTGCTGAGAGCCAGAATCGAGTGCATGAGTCCTTTGTGTCGCGTAGCAACCTGGAGTACGATATCCTTGAAAGCGTTTCGGTGCTCGCCCTCCACCGTTAAGACGTTGCTAAGACGAGTGCAGTAGTGCTTCCAGAATATCTTGTCTTCTGTCGTTTCTACCCCATGGAAAAGGGGCTGCATGGTAATCACAGGGAGGCTCTCTTTTCGGAGTCGAGCTATGATATATTTAGGGGCGGAAAACTTTTGTAAGTAAGAATGCATCCACTTACCTTCTTCGGCTTTCTCTTTTCCGCTTTTCCAGATCTGTTTCTCATGATATCCCTCGCACACAACAGCATTTTTCTCACAGTTAAGGCCTATCGCGGTGGTTAGCAAAGATCCAACGAGTTTAGCAGAACCTCGTTGATATCCCTAATTTAGACTCGGGAGCTGGGGGAATAGTCGCTTACATCTTGGTTTTGCTTCGTCGCACTTCTTTTTTCTCTTGCGACAGGTGATGCATCCTGTTTTTGAGCGACCCTTGGTTACTTTGTTGGTGTTGATGGCGGATGTGAGTGGATGTTTCCGGGGCCGACCTCTCGGCCGCTTTGGTTTCACGTCTTCACGCTTGGGGCTAGCATCTGGTACGTCGGCAGCAGGCAGCTCGCTCAGGAGACTCATATCAAGTTCATCGTCGGCAATTTCCACCTTAGGTATCATTGTCAATCCATCAGATTCTTGTTGCGTCCAGAGCCCCGCGGTTCCGGAGCCTGCCTTGTGTAAGCTATCCATAGGCCAAGAGCTAGGATAAGAGGAGGTTCCAGGGCTCATCAACACTGGTGAAGGTTCGCTATCGGGGTCTTGGAGATCCATCCCAGGGCTCACTGGGGATAACTGGCCCGTATGAATCACTGTAGTTGTCGACTGGCCCGAGCATCCACGAGGAGAAGAAGGTGACCGAGGCATCATAACGCGGTTACGCTCACTGTCTTCAGAAGACATGCTAGGATTGCCAGGCCACGAGTAGGCGTGATGTTCAGTTTCTGGAGTAGATTTGAATAATTCGAGACCTGCCATGTATTCCTATTGCAAGACCTCGGAGGGTTCTGAGATGCCGGCCATTAAGTATTCGGGGGTTTGTGTCACAGGAATGATGCTGAAATTGACGTGATGCCGGCTTTTACTCCGAAAGATGCCTCCGGTCCTCGACGTAGCGGTGTCCAAGATCGCCGTCGATATATGCCTATCGGAGATTGGGTAGAGTGGGTTATCGATGACGGAGGAGCGGGTTTTCAAGGACTAGGCAAAACTGGTTTCGGGGATCTTGGTTTGCCTGGCTTATCAAGGCGTTCCAAGTAGGCTTGGGGTGGTGAGAGAGGGAGAGAGAGCGCCGGTCAAGTGAGAGAGGGGGAAATAAGAATAAAAATATTATGTTCCATGAAGATCGATGCGCTTAATGGCGCAAGTTGTTGCCAGGTCGGATGGCGGAGAGGTGCCAGCAAGAGGGCAAGCTAGTGGAGGTGACCGGAGAGGTAATGAATAAAAAGGAGTGAAGTGGGGACAAGATAGAGGAAGAGGCGTAAAGGAGGACGTGAGAACTACGCCCACTAATGGAGGTGTCGACCGATCAAGGAGAAGGAAGGGTGGGTTGATCAAGTCAACGTGGAGTTGAAACAAGTGACCCCCCCTCAAACAGTGAAATGTGGGATATATCAGGGTCTGTCAAAGGGTGGAGAGGACCGTATATGTGAGCTTCCTTGCCTTGTTAAGCAGCCCACCAGATGGGGGACAGTATAGCGGACCACCGGGAAAGCGATCTAGATTATGAGGTAAAAGTTGGCTCGACGGGAATGCGGTGGACAATATGCTCTGTCAAATGGAATATAACCCGTTTGAACAAAAGAGAAATAAAGGAGTGGGGGGTAGGGGGGCCAATATGGGACCCGAGCCTCTTCCTCTCTATGCATTCACTAACACCCACAAGCGCGCTCTTCCTCTCTCAAATATACACACAGACACTCGTTTTCTTTCGCGCAACGCACGTCCACGCCGTGGTGCGCGCAGTAAGTAACCTTGATCTCACTCTGCCGCCCAAGGTAGGAGTGCGACCCACACACAGGCCTACTTTGTAGGGGGAGTGTGAGCTACTGGCCTCTGGCTGATCCAGGGAGGCGGAACAGAGACATGTTGACAAAATGAGGGTGGAGAGGATCTAAGGGGTGGGTAGAGAGGCAACGAGCTGAACGTCCTCCCGAGCAGATCAAACAGGATTGGATTTTGGACGGCTGATTGTGGGACTGGATGGGAGGAGGGGTGTGGGGATGAGGACGATCAGCCCTCGGAAACGCTCATCTTTTGAGCCGGATTGATAGAAGAGAGAAAGGAGAGCGCGTACAAGAGAGGGGGTTCAAGGATACTACCTGGATAGAAAGCCTTGCGGCCACGGATACATACGTTTAGCGCGAGATGATTGTTGGTATGTGTGAGAAGAGGTGGGCAGGGAGAGTGGTAGAGCCGGGACGATCGCTCAGATGGACAATTAGGGAGGGGAAGGGAAGAGGAGTGCAAGTGCAAGACTTTTTGTAAGAAATTGCAGCTCTCTTCAATCCCAGCGAAAAGGGACAGGAGCAAGAGAAGCTTACTATGACGACCACCGCTGGCTGCGTGTATTAGTGTGATGCCATCCTGGTGTGCAGTACAACGTCCTGGCAAAGAGTGAATGGCCAGCGACAGGAGCATAAGCACCCTGAGCTTCTGTTCGGTCCCCTGCCATTGTGGCGGCGGACGGGCCAGGTCTGGGGTCTGTTAGTGGGGCCAGGGACAATGCTTTGGGTCTGGGATGGGTGAGGCGCCACCCTTGCGGCTTCGCAGAACGAGAGATTTTGATATTAGTGCTGTGCGAGTGAGCCAGCACAGGTATCGCGCCGCAGGTGATGAGGTCGCCAGGCAGAGTGCTGCACATCAAGTGTATTGACCGATGCCCGCACTAGTGACCACTGGGGGATGGAGCAAGGGAAAGATGTGAACATCGCCAAGACTTGGCTCGGTCTCCTGGTGCCGTGGGGATGCTTAGTGGGCGCAAAAGGCTGTCGATGGAAATGAGACCGGCGCATCCACACCCCTCCTATTAGTTAGGGCCAGCCAAACAAGCCATCTGCGCCTCTCCAGCAATTCCCACTCCCCCGCTTCCAGCTAGTTGTCATGGTCTCAAGACATTGAGTTGTAAAGAGTGGAGCCGAGCTTTGAAGGGATGATATTTTGTTTCTGTCGTCCGAGACATTGGTCCGGATCGGGTCTAGTAGCCCTCGTAGGCTACGATATCATGGTCCATCGCCTAGTATTAAAACGTCCGAAAGAGTCTTCCTCTCCCTGTGTTTGGGAAATTGGACATCTAATACTCACCATGTGACAGACGGAGGGAAGAAAGAAAGGGTCGGCATGGTAAATAAAACTGGCTTATCGGCTCCATGGGCATGCTTGCGCAGACAGCCATACTCGCTCGCAGGACTGAGTTGTACCATATGCAAAGCTGGGAATAATCATTCGCGATCTCCATGCAACTCACAATCGCGAACGCGTTGTACAACCCAAGAGCCGTGGATGAAACCCTGCCCGATGGCTGACCCTACCAGGGATTAAACTACGATCCGAGAATAAGGCATTCCTCGATCCCTCGTGGGAAATGATTGCTTCTTCCAATTTCTCAAATTAATCGACGCCAAGTGTCTCCTTCCTTCTTGCTTCTTGCCCCGCTTCCTGCCTTCCTCGGGGTAAGTGGCATTATTGGGCTGGGTTGAACGTGCAAGTGCGACCGTCAAATAATAAGAAAAGTGTCACTTTGATCTGGCAGCCGCGTGGGGCCTCTGCTTACTATAGTAGAGGTACACAGGATGCACTGCACAGACTTATGACGCGCTCGAAGTCCTTCGTTCAGTAGAGGTTACTGGTACACCACCATCGGGATGGACCCACTAGCCTCGCTTTTCCCGAGCGACTTCCCCATCTCTCAATCCATCAATCTCGGTCCTTCCCCCAATTAGCAGCTACGGAGAAACTCGAGATGAATGTTACGCTCGCTCGTGTAGAGGAAGGAGAAACTACGTACCGACCCCTCGGTGGTTGAGTCTATTATCGACTTGTAAATTGGTTTGTCCACAGAACTATTTCCATATCCTGTTCGTGAGCGACCAACGGAAGCTGATCTCCCCAACACTGGGATTGCAACGTTGGGTACGATGCGCCTGCGCCGCCACCGTTCGATCCTCTTGCTTCACGAGACGGCGTAACCACGATACCTTCCCGTGGCACACATAGATGAGTAAATAGTACAGCACTTTAAATATTATAGGCGGCTAAGCTTAAGCCTAATTCACAACGCCTGGCAACACCCGTCGTGGGGGAATATTTCCCGGGCATGATAGAAATATGATTCGGACACGGAAAGAAGACGAGGTCCAGATATCGAGGGCATAGTAGCCTATTTTCGAGAGCCTAACTTTTTCCCAAAGTACCGTTGTGGAATCAGTCTCTTTGGCCACAGGGAACTTCCGGATGCCAGCTAGTGGCTGGGGGAAGGGCATTTGGGGACACATTTCATTGAAATGCTTTTCAAACCTCGTTTGTTCTTTGGAGGACGACCTTCTGCTACGGCACTGAGTTCACACCTGCCTGGTTCATGTTATAGGGATCGTCCTTCCACAGGGCAGCTACAGTGTCGACAGCGCCGGAGTAACAGCCTCATGAGTCGCCAGCATTACTGTACCTCTGCATCACCAAGCATACTCGAAGGACGTCCATCTATTCTATTCTGAGAACGTGCTTCTGGCCGGCATCTCCATGGTGTGTCACACCCATCTTCGAATGTCGCCCGTTACGCCGTTCCTCCGTCCCGCTGGGGATGTGGATGCTCTGTATATTGTCCATGGCTTGGTAGCTAGCAAGTACGCGGGCCCTTGCTGGGTCACAGCGAGCATCGAGGGAAGCATTGAAAAAAACAGCCACCCGAGCAATCGTGTATGAAATGCGGAACATTCCGGGACAGTCAACGTCGCGTCAGTCGCGTTGGTGGGGGTGTCCATCGCCTGATTCCAGACATTACCAGAGTCAAAGCTATGGTCGATGGTACCTTGGGACAGGCACAGACACTGGAGAGGGTAATAGTACTGCTTTCATGTTCAGGGTGGTAAAAACAGACCACCTATATTGAAGGGCATCACGAGTGACCATCCTTAAAACGTCATGCAGGAGTCAAATCCCCCTGTCGACGATAGAACGCACTAAAAAGTGTGCGCTAGCTCATATTCTGTCTAGTCGGCTAGGAATGAGTAGGGTCCAGACTACCAGAGTTGATGATACAGGCGGACAAGATCAATCGATGGCTTGCTTCTCTTTTCTTTTTTTGATGCTGTCGACAACCCGCCTCCCCCCTCTGACTTTTGAACTTTCAAGTCTCGTTGCGCATAGGCTAGGGCTCCATTCGGAACGGATCGACCTCTTGGTCCCTCGCGTGGCAATCACCGGCGCTGCATTCCCTCAGGTACGTTAGACAAAGATGCTATCTTGATACAGCTAGTGCCACATCTTGGACGCCACGCCTGGGGTCATGAATACACTAAGCCGCGCCAGACTCACCTCTCCGCGACAGCACCTGAACAAGCAAGAGAGTACTACGGGCAGGCGATACCAAGCTGGAAAAGTACCTAAATACCCCGTATAACTAAACGTGAAGACCCTCTGGGCAACACCGTGCGCTTGGGGGCCACTTTCGAGCCGTCTCCCCGCATTTCCCGTCCCCCGTCTCCGCTTTGTGTCTCGAGGTTGCGAGTCAAGCGGCATGCGACACTGTTACTTGCAACGGTTTTTACGACAGCAGCGCCACTCTCCAAAGACAAAATCGACGATCCTTCTCATTACCAGTTACCACGTCTGTAGAGTGTACCACATCCAAACGATAAAGTAACCCGCAAGGAACATCTCGAAGTCCCTCTCGTGCAGATCACACACTCTCTTTTCCATCGGCTTTCCCACGGTCCCCTCTCAAGAAAGATGAGTGCCAGAGAGGGGACAAGCTCGAAGACGGGGCGGGAAGCCCAAGCCCAGGCTTTGCAGTGAGTACTCTGCGCCTCCCAACCCCCACCTATCCGTCAATCAAAGACTGCAGCCCTTCCTTCTTTCCTTTCCCCAGTCGACGATCTTTGCCTTGAGGACATCTTGGTTTCCCCCGTCCATTCTCATGCCCCGTTCAAAGGAGGAAACCTGTAAGTAGTGGCTGGGAACGAACTGCTTGTCGTACGAACAACGGAGAATAACCCCCCAGCGGCAGAGCCGGAAAAGGGGGGGAGGAAATAAAACAAGCGGGTGGCTCGCTCTGCGGTTCCCCCAATGGAAAACCAACAGGCTAAAAGACGCAATGCCCGTGACCAGGAAAACTGTCCCCTCCATATTGCCATTCGATATTCTTGTCTTCTTCTATGTTCTGTCTGTTCCTCTCTCTGATACGTCCGTTCCGTACAAATACCCTTCATGCAGCTGTAACGCCCCATGGGTGTGTTGCGTTGAAGCGAGCAAAAGAGAGCACGAGAGATCTCGGCGATTTTTTGTTTCCCTTTAAGCAGAGTAACACGTTTCATTGCCTCCCAGAGGGACCCGAAGGCCACTTGCGCTGCAGGAATAAATGGCTGGGAAGGAGGGAAAAGCCGACTCTCGATACGCGAAGTGGGAGGTTAAAAAGGTTTCCCCGTTCTCGGTGATACTCTCATCAATTGATGGTACAGGGAGATTGAGAGAGGCCGAACCGCCGGCCAGGCGTGTATAAATGAAATGTTTGGACATTGATTGTCGAGATCCAATCCCGTAACCATGAAAAGTTGAACGCGAAGGGTACGTTCTCGATTCCCATCCTTTTTCCTAATACCTTTCACATTGTTTCATGCAAGTATACAAGTAGCGTGCACACAAAGGCCATCGTTTGTGCCCGCACTACCTGGCCGCACGGGGATCGGCGCGCCGAAGGGTCCGTTGAGGGTCTAATACCCGCTGCCGGTTAGGGACGGGCGGGATCATCCTGGACCTGGACCCTTGGCGTCCACTGTTCCTTGCCACCCAGTGTAATGTTGTACTTCCCTTCGAGCAACTAGAGCAAGGTACGTACGACCTCGGACCTGGACGATTTTTTGTCTTTCTCTCCAACAGGGAAGAGGGCAAAAAGGGTGCAAAGCGCTGATCTTTTTTCTGCACCTATGTAATAAGGTATACGTACAGCCATGGCAGGTGTCACTCAGTCGTCAGGACCCCAATCATCACGACTCGGTCAGGATCTGGAGCGGCCGGCATTTGTCGAGGCGGAGGAGACACTCAAGGCTATTGCCGGCAAAACGACGATGAACATGATGAGAGAGGCTACTTGCCGACTGGGCTCCTTTGATATGTTTCCTATCACTGGGGTTCCGTCGAGTGTCGAACGCTTCGTTAAAAGAATATTCACATCATCAGGCTGCTGTGTGTTAACAGCCAGCTTAGACCCTCGCACCCTACCAAGAATAGATTCGCGTCCAACACCGCTCTCGGTATAGTCCCGTACCAGCCTAGCAAATTGCCATTGCCAGCCAGCAAGCCAACCAGCGCCAGCGACCGCTTAGCTAGCTCAAGAGATAGACTAGCCAGGCTTGGCCCTTTCTCCCCTCCTTGAAGCAACGGGATCGAGTGAAAAAGGTAAAAGCCAGCGGACACAGATCAATGTATCCACCTCTAGCAGGTTCGACTTGAAGCGAGCGAACCAATTCTGGCTTTTGATCGTCAGGGAGCTGAGACGTGCCTCACGGCAAAACAAAGAGACACAAAACAAGGGGAAGAGGAAAAAAAGAAAAAAAAAACTTAGATGAATCCATGATTGTCTTAACAGAGGAGGCGGAAATGTAAATGGGCCTGATAGTGTGTGGGAACAGACTTCTTGCCAGAGCGTCAGTCAAGCTTTGAGCAACAACCCAGCACAGCTGAATGGTGTGGATGGACCCCCACGCGAGGATGGGGAGGGGTACCTGGGTTTCCTGACCTTGGCTTCTCTCCACAGCTTGCCAAGATCCATTGAATGCTGGTCACACCCTCCTGTACCCCACTTCACCCTACCATGGCTGGCCATCCTGCACCGTCACTCAGTCAGCGGCGACTGCTCGCTGCTCCCAGGTGGCCTGGCATAGTGCTGAGTGCTTTGGGAGAGGTGCTGGGACTGTGGTCCGAGCATTTGATGATCCTTACGACGGAATACCTATACCTCCTCCAATAGCGTTGATGGTAGAGCTGCCTTTTCGTCCTTCTGGCCAGAAGAGCTCGACAACTCTTTCGCATCGAACCTGGTCCTTGTCGTGCTTTCCATTACCACTAGCGTAAGCAAACACTGACACAAGTGGGAATGTGCCCAGTGCGCGTGAAGGCTCGTAGTCTCCACCAGTGAAGAGTGACCCTCCGTGGCTCCAGAAGCCTGGCGGTGACGGGGTGGAAGCGACGTCCTGCAAGAACTGGACCTGCTCCTTGCGCCTGGGAAAACCCTATTCATACTTCGTGCTCTACTGCTGGCCATGTTCCAACCGCGAAAGATTCCCAGGGGGGGGCGGGGGGGGGGCAGGTGTAAAATTTACATCTGGCGGGCCAGCTAGCGGCATTACCTGGAGTAAGCACAGAGAAAACCACCTTGCTTCTCCCCAGATTCTTCAAAGGAAACAGGCGATAGAAGAGCTTGAACATTTGCTCCGGGATGCGCAATCTCCCAGTGTTTTAAAACACGCGTCTACATATCATGGATTCATGTTCCGCGCCATGTAACTCTGGTCGTTCGATCAATGTTTCCACCACCCTGGCCTGGCTTAGTGGCAATGGCTGGCCAGGAATAGCCGGGGGTGACGGGCGAAAGGCGCAGTGAAAAGGAAGAAGAAAAAACATATATCTCGAGCCTTCTGATATCATACTACTTTTGTGTCGTTCCGAACTTTACCACAATGCGGGTGTGTTAGTGAGAACGGATGCACGGTGGTCATGCTTTGAATTTGGAAATAGTACCCGATTGTCGGGGCTGCTGGCTGTGTAAATACTAAATCTCTTAAGTCAATCAACAACGACCAGGCTTGAGGGGAGCAAATAATCTGGTAAGGCCACTTCGGGTGGTCTCCAACCTCGTCGATTTGTAGGCGATTGAGAGGAGCTCGAGCAGGGCCTTACCCCACCGGCTTACCGGAACAAGCAACCCATTCTCACGCGGACGCAGTCATCGCGTTTGGATCTCTCCGCCTCCTCGACGAGCGACGGGATGCCGGGTGCGGATTGCGATCTGTGGTGTAATGTCCTCTACACAATCCTTCGTGCACACCGTCCGGATGGGCTGTAATGCTGTCCGCCGGCCTAGCAAACAACTTTCTTCCCTTTCCCTCGTCCCAACGATACCAGGGGAAGGGGGAAGAAGATCAGCTGGCCAATGCGGTTTCAATCGGGATTCCGTCATGCATGACCGGTGCCGCGACGTCGCAGTCAGGATTGTAAAGAAGCAAGCAATCAAGCATAGGTGGGTAATCAATCACTTCTCATTTCTTTTTCCAACGCTTTTCTTCCCGTTTCTCCCTTTGCATCCCTCACTGTCGCTAAGCGGATTCTTTGAGATTACTCGCACCCGCCAAGACCTCACGCTCCTAGTGCAGTGCTATGGTGCCCCAGTGGTACTGAAGACCTACCAGAGGCCCTGGCGCCGGTGTATCCACTACCAAGGAGCCCAATGCTGTCATCGAGCTGTTGCAGCGATTCTCTACTACCAGCTGCGACTTAAGTAGAACATCACTCAAGAAAACGCCGAGTTCTTGTTGTCTTCTCGGTCACAGTTACGAGCTCCCGGAGGAACATGCCTTCACTCATTCCTGGGAAGAGTGGCCCTCGTCGACTCAGAGCATTCGCCTATTCCGTGTCATTACGCATACCGTGCTGCAACCTAGCATCAGTGACACTTGGCTTTCAAGCAACTAAGCAATCTTTTGGAGTTGCACAACTTTGCTAGCTCGATACCCATCAAGAGAAGTGCTCGAGAAACCTGAAGTCTAGCCCACCAAACCAAACCGCGATGATACATAGTGATCGGCCGAAAGTTCTTTGCATCTCCTCCGGTGCCGCCAAGTTGATTTTTTTGGTGATTGGCTGGCCTTCGGTGAAAGCGGGGTGAGGATAGAAAAAGGATGAGGGGTCCAGCCGATCAGCACATTATCCGCCAGATCTCAACATACCGGCTGGCCGGTTGAAGATCACGTCATCTCTCTCGGTAGAACAGGCCAACAAGGAAATAATCAACTAACAGATTTAGCCAACGGCCTCTAGATGACCAAAATAACTTGGGGAAAGATCACGGGTCCGCAGCCTACCGACTCCCCACCGCGGCATCACTTACATGATCGTGCGTCGACGGGAATCGATCCATCTTAAAAGCCAGACCTGTCACGGCAGAGAGGCTTCTTGTAGAAAGATCCTTACGACCGACAGTATGCTTTGCATGGACAACGTGCACCCATGCCGGAGGGTGGACTCGGAGCAACTTCAAGGTAGTCCTGGGGAGAGATTGCCGATAGGGCTCAAGGGCGCACGAGAAGCCCAACGGCTCGTTGGGCCTTAGGAAAGAGGGGTAAATACGATGGAAAGTGCAGCAAGCCCTGTTTTTCTGACGTTGTGCAGAGTCGATATCTGATACTCTGAGTTGGCAGCATATGTCGACGACAATATGTAGGAAGACGGGGACCCAAAATCCATCTGGCATAAAAGGCAATATGCCGATGTGACCCGACTAGAACCTCCCAGAGCTCCCCACCGACGGAGACCGGGGAAAGATGTGTAGATTTGTATATCTGCAAATTATCATATCGAGTTGACATCATCGCGATGCTGCCGGACCGGCAGCGGACGCATTCCGGTGTATGGAGTCAAAGGAGACTTGATAAATTCTCATCCTGGCCTCACATGCTTTCACTCCGCCGCGCTAAGGGATCCCCACCCTCCATCTATGAAAAGGGAGACGGAAGGAGCAGGTTGTATGACCGCTGTTTTCCTTCCGATAGACCGTCATACTTGCCTACAGCCATGGCACGTTGTTTCCCTGCTCATCACCATCGCCTTCCTTTTCGGGTCCTCCTTCGAGGAGTGGAGGAATGACGCGTAGCTCGTGCGGATCCCCTCGTGCATCACATATTGTGAGAGAGGCAGGAACGACGATGGGTCTTCCAAGCTTGCAACACTCCACTCTCGTCGTGATCTGTTGCCCCGGTGTGGCCTAGAATGGGCTCTGTCACACCGCCATATTCGTCACACAGACAACGATCTGAAGGGAAGTAGGGCTGGGAGCGGTGCTACAAAGCCACAAGGTCGCCCCATCCGGGGCAGTCCAAAGTCGGATTACGTCACATACTTTTTTCTCGGGTCGCATCTTCACACACGAAGAAACCCTCCAACTTATGCCTGAGCAAGAAAATTGCCGGTCAAGGCCGAGCGTCAAGCGCGTCGAGCGCGTGGCGTTGGGGCTGATATCCAACTCGAACATGAGGCGGGCAGCCAAGACGCGCAATCCCAAGCGCTGCCACTGTTGTTCCTGTTGCTTCTTTTTTTTTTTTTGGTGGCTGTTTTCTGACCGTGCCGACAAACCCTACTCGGCACGGCTCATGGCCCTGCAGCCCCCCCGGCCGATATCTCACCGGTCCCGCACCGGTCAAGCCTCGAAGCCCCTTTCTGGCCAACCATAACCGCGCTCGTTACACAAATTGGTATCGTTGCAAATGAGATATGAGGAACGCCCTTCCCTCGGTTAAAAAAAAAGCAGATCCTGGGGAATCAGGGTCCCGGCAGTCTGGAGAAGGATTCTGAACCCTGGTTTCCATTTCTGGTTGTATCCCATGTTTTCGAAGTGGTGGGGTCAGCTTTAGGGGGAAACAACGTTCCTGGAGGCGAGACGAAACGGTGTGTGATTACCAACGATTCCATTATATTGGTTTGCTTCTTCGATATTGCGTTTCTATTGTGTCTAAGACTACTTTTCGAAATATCTCCAGCTCCTTGATTTCCTTGCGGCCCGCTTTCCAGCTCCGCCTCGGTGGCTGCCCCCTCGGCGCTCTTGAAGTGAGACAGTGTCTTATATGGCACAGAGCAGAGGACATGAGGCCTTTTGCAGATGTTCTCGACTAGCGCTCGCGCCCCAAGAGTGCAAGACTCCGTGGTAGCCTTCTAGCCATCTTCGAGAAAACGCTCCGGTCATCTCCTGGAGCATGTTGCAGAGGCTTCGAGCTTGTGCATGTTCAACCTGGGTGGGCAGAGTGAATCTTGAACTCGGTGAATTTTAAGAAGGGGGAATAGTTTTCCTTCAACGTTACTTCAAGAAAGGAAATCAAGCGACCTGGGATATTTATCATCATCATCCATTTGGATTGATCATCGGTCGCCCTGTCTAGGTTGTGAAGAATGACAGATATCAGCTTTGCCTCATTTCCTACAAAGCCAGCTACACCCGACCTCAGCCCCAATTTCCCCACCGGTAACACCCAGTCCACCACCATCACGGTCGTCACGTTGCACCGCTTAAACAACTGCGTCCCAAAGTTTCTCTTTCTCTCCAGCCCCCCTAACCGGTGTAGAGGATGGGCAAGGGCTCAATACTCATATCCCGCAGGCCGACGTGCGGAGATATGATTTGGGTAGCACTGTCCACAGCGCTTTCAGTTCCCAGTACGATATAATATTATCTCCGAGCACGACAAAACCTCCACTGCATGGCTAAGCGGACTAGCATCCGGCGGGCTCGAACCGCGGTAAATTTCGTCCGACTTGGAGTACCGTTGGCCAGCACCAGTATGCGTGGATAACAATCTATGAAAATACCTAGAAGGCGACGGATGTGGAAGTTAATTGATTTGAGAACCGTATCATGATATGCGGGGAATATCTAGCCATAACCTTAGCTGAAAGTGCCTTCTTTTGTCACTAGCGTCATTGATCGAATCCCCCATTCGGAGTAGGGCGGGCGGAACGGCTTTACCGTTTCGGCTACGCATCGGGAGCATTTGCACTAACACGAAGCGCACGTTCTAGACCCACACGAGCTTGGAATTTGAGACGACGTTTCAATTGGTACGCTTTTCGATAGTTGCCGCAGGGTCAGTAAGAGCGACGGATCGATTCGAGAGTGTTGTAGCTCCTATGACAGATCATATTCATCCAAAGGATATCCGTCTGAAGGGCAGTCAATTTAATGGACGACGATCGTGGCAATACTACGGCTCCCCGTCTGGGTCCCAGATACTTCTACTCCGCTCGTCCTTTTACTTTGTCGAGATGATAAAGAGCATTCACACCCGCCAAGGCGACGGATATGCCTGGGGCTCCCAGTACCATGGATTGAAAGATATCGAGGTATATAGACGTATAACATGGCGCATTACCTCGCTCCCGCAGATCTCCCCAGCTAGGCCTCCTCTTATGGATATTCAGCCCCAAAAAGCAAGTCAAGAGGACCACATGCATATCCTCTCACCGCCTCCTATGGGAGACTGACGTGGGACATGGGGTATGCCAGGGATAACATTGATTTTCAAGTGGACATACTCAGAGGATCTTATTGATTCGGCTCGTGAGTTTAACAGCCTGTTCCTTAACGAGGCCGAATACCATAGCCAAAGGCTGCTCGAAGCGACCTGCAGTGCTCGCGAGGGCCATACCGTCCAATCACCATCTATGGACTCCCCGTTGTGGAACCCGGTATGCCTACGCGATACGAGTTGGACCTCATGTGAGACCTGCTCCTTGCACAATTCGAAGGGCTAGAGACGCGGTGCGACTCAAGGTGAGCCATATAAGCCATGGCTTCGGGACCGAGTGTACTCGCGGCGAAGTTCATCACTCGATGCGGCCACTTCACACATGACGCCACTGCATGTCTCGACGCCCGCGGAGGTTGAGCAAGAGACAATAGTCACGACCTCTTGGTCATTGCAATATATTGGCTTAGCTGAGGCGATGCACAGCATTCTGTTCATGAACGAACTGCGCTACCGCCCTCTATGCAGGGGACAAATTAAGAATTGGCGAGACTACGGCCTCGGGGGTTATTTGTCCGGATGTTTCGCCAGGCCATGCCCTCGTGCCTTAGCCTACAGTAAGGTGGCCACTGTGACTGCACTGCATTCAATGATCGCCTTCGAATATCAGAATCTCAAGCTTTGTTCTCGGTGCGACGTTACGTTGGAATCGACTGCGTCATGGAATTGAGCGCCATCTATCACCTCATCACTTAACTTCTGGTTGGGGATAAACCATGATGGAATGCGAATGTGAAATATGACTGCCCTTCGGCTTCTCGGTGTTTTTAGCATGGATACCCAAGGGCGGAGTGCATTATTGTGCGCGGCGTGAAGGAGGGAGCTTATAGGCGTAAAGATCGAATGACCTTCATATCAATCAGCGTGGTGGCGGGCGTCCCTTGACGCTGTCGAGAGGGTTTTCACCCGTCACAAACGTACCATTCTTCCAGAGCTCGATGGCAATAGCTCAGAATCTATAGCCACTTTCGGAGGTTGTTCATGTTTTCCTTTTGAACCGACAATGGCGCATCCAGGGTACTGAAGATCACATATGCGCCTGGACATACCCAACATTATACCCAGCTTTCTAGCCCTGAGAAGATCATCAGGGCCACCACCTAATGGAGCGCTCCGAGCGGCCCTTTTGGATGTGGCCGGTTTAATCGCCGACTAGACGTCCAAGTACGGATCGCGGAGGATGAGAAAACTTGGTACTTGAGCCTAGTTCCTCTCCACAACCCATACCGGAGATTAGTATTTTCACCCGCGAGACACACCTCTCTTACAGTATGTGGGTAAAATTGCGAGAGAAGGAAACAAAAAAGAAGGTCAGCAAAGGCGGCAGGATCTTACTTTCTGCGCGGGAGCGAGGATAAATTCTGGCATCGGATAAAGCTACGCCGATCAGATAGCAGCTGTCCCGCGCGCCAGCGCCCGGAAAAATTCTGCTCAGGGAAGTAGAATCGTCCTAGCGATTAGAAACCAACGAAGCAAGTGGAACTATTGCAGTGGAGTACAGCAGGCGGCTGTCTCGCTATAGGGCACGCTGACGACGCTGTCTCGGATGACGCATAAGCTGGAGATAAGCATCTCCTTGTAGCTTCCTTGGTTGTTCTTTTATGCTTATTTCTCGGTCTGACTATCTTTAAATGGCATTTCGTTTTGCTTCGATTAATATCGGCTAGGGGATGGATCAACAACGGCGCGCGCCAGGCAAGGGATGTGGATGAGCGGTAGGTACTATGTGCAGTGTGCTGGCGTCATGAGATCAGACAAGGGCCGTTTTTCTCCGCTTAGGTAGCCGGAGTGGAGAACACAGGAGTGTGGGAAACGGGTACTCGTAGCACCTCGTCTTGGGCAGGTGAGATGAAGAAGGGTTGGATTTCTCAAAAGAGGTGCTGGGTCCTTGTTCTGCAACGAGTGTCTCACCCATGATACTCGTCTTCTTCCTCTTCTCACGCTCTCCTTCTCATTGGCTTTTAATCGTTAGGCATGGATGGTTGAGGGTGGGTCGCCCTGGCGGGTCTAACTGTCCTCGATACTTTACCGGAGCGGATTTGTTCTTTCGACTCTGACACTACTCTCGCGCTGAAACTCTATTAGACCAGGCTGTTGGTGCCGAGGCCCGTAGTTGTTAAGCCTGTCTATGAGGCACGGTTGGGCCCAAGCAATCTCCCAACATATTTGGATATAGAATGGCTCAAAGGTCCCAGTCGAGCAGCTCGCTAGGAAAGTAGGAGCAAGACAGGGAAACAACGAAAGGAGAGAAAAATGAAGAGAAAGAGTGAGGGTATATTCACGACCGAGTACTACCTGAGAGAAGGACCAAAAGAAATCCGACAGTGAGTGTGGGTGCAGAAAAGGGTACGAGGCGACAGGACTATGCTGCACCAGTGATGATGTGGCGTCGGCGATCTTTGTTGGAAGGTACACTAGTGGGCGAGTCATGCGAAGATTTCGAGTAAAGGGGAAAGAGATGCGACTAGGATGTTGATTTAGGGAAAGGAGGGATGTGACGAGGACTGGATTTTCCTTCTTCTTACCAGTAGATGGAAGGGATCGGCGAGACCGCTGATGGGGACTGGACAGGCATGATCAGAGCAGAGCGTTAGAGAAGGAAAGGGGGCGGGGGCGTAAAGGACTGGTCCTTTTCCAGTCATTGATGGGGCGGAAGGGGGGTGGGAATCGTGCGGGTTGGGAGATCATGAAGTCTGAGGAGTCGAGAAGGAGGCCGGCAGAGATGTTTTGGTTGCTGAGAGCGTGAGGGTGTGCTCGCCGTTTATGCCTCTTTTGACTACTTGATGCAAACCGCCATTGTTGGGGAATTGTGGAGGATGTCCTCTGCGGCCGATTGTATTGGGAGACCCCGGATGGTGAGCGGGTGCGATGCCCAACGGACATGTAGAGAGTCGCGGAGGGTCTGTTGTGTTTGATGTTGTTGCTGGGCCTGGGGTATGTGACCGCAGATTCCGGAATCCCTGTGTTCCAAGGCCCGAGGCACGATAGTTGACGCGATTACCTACATTCATTCATGAAAGGAAGCAAGAGGATTCCAATCTATACGGGGAGATCCCGCTCATATGTAGCTTGACTAGGAGGTCTACGAGGGTTACGGGTTGATTGAGACACGGAGGTCGGAACAGCCTCTAGGGACCAGCCCAAACGCTCTTGGCACCGCAACGATCTATACATCTTTGTGTTGGCAAGGTGGGACGTCCGCTGAATGCTCGCAGTAAGCAGCTACCATGGTGAAGCTACAGAGATTGACTGGTGGCCGATGGAGAAATACAGCCCGTCTCTACGAATGAAGTGTATATCTGGCACCATCTCTTCACCAAGCAGAATCCAAATCGATACGGGGGAGAAGACGCGCCCCGTACACTACACCTAGATATAGAAGAAGAAAGTGTTTGAAAAGATCACAAAATCGCTCAATATCACGAAAACGGACAGAAAACCGACCAGAAGGCGAAGGAGAAAAAAGGAAAAAGAAAAGAGGGAAAAAGAAAAAAAAGGCTGCTGCTCACCGGAGGCTTCGAAACCCGCGAGGTCCTCGCAGAAAACCCCGAAAACAAACTTCAGTAGTTTGATAACTTTCTGAGCGCTCCGGATGACCCGCTGGGCCACCCGGTCGGCAGTGTTGGTGCTTGAGCTGCTCGGTTGAGAGTTCTTGCCCCAGATTCGCATATATGAGGATATAATTGCTTAAGGTCGTAGAGAGCCCCGGCGAAGAAGGTGCTTCGGAGATGAGTGATGCCTATTACTGCCGACCTGGGTATCTGTAAAGTGTTCAAAAGGCCAGGGCCTTCGGCAAGCTCATGCTGTATCCGGCGTCAAACACTCGCGAGAGTCCCTATAATGAGAGAGGAAGAAACAGCAAAGGGAACCATGGAACAGAAATACAGACTTGGGAATGAATCAAAGCATAATGCTTCCCCAAAACTATCTCTCCACACAAGGCAATAAGCAGCCTCCACCCTTATTCTTCTTTTCAATCACACCTGCGAGTCCATCCATTTTACCATATGTTGTCTCTTCCTCTCTCCATCTTCTCGTTTAGAAGGTCCTAGGCCCGCGCATTCATCTTCAAAAAAAAAGTATGCGAACGACATTATCCTCTTTTTCCTTTTGCTTCCTTTACTCCACCATTTTCCCCTTTACCAGTAGTTCGGCCTAAAGCCGGCAAAGGATGCGATTCCACCTTCGCTCTTCTCGTCCTTTCTCCTCGATCCGTTAAGCTATAGTTGGTTAGCATGTGCCGTGCCCGTCGTGTGTTACGAAATAGGTCGACTTACTTCAAGTTGAATGGCCTTGTGTACGTGCACAAGCCAATCCACATAGCTCTGCGCCTCATTATTCCTGTCCTCCATCAACATCCTCGCGAACTCGTACTCGGCGCCGTCAATTCCTTGCCTCGCGAGCTGGATCGTCGCAGCCTTGGAGCCGCGTTGTGTCTTGAAGAACTCGAGAATGTTGCGCACCTGCGCGTTGAGATGCGTCTCTAGCACCGGCAGCGTCGATGTGTAGGCGTCGAGGCTCTGGAGGGAGCGGAAGTCGGCACCGAACAAGTCGGCGATGAGGTCGGGCGAAGTCTGCGCGTGGAACCAGATGAGGCACTGCTGGCCGTTGTCGACGAGATATACGCCGCCGGGCTCGACCTTGGAGAACGACGCCCTGATCGAGGGCGGCAGTTTGAGCTCGCCCGTCTCGGAGTCGAGGAAGCCGTCCGAGGACTCCAAATTGTGGATCGGTACGATGCGCGGGTACAGGTACAAGCTGAGCTCCTGAGCGCCAATGGACTGGATCATCCGGAGTTCCTGGACACGCCTGTCCGACGTTTCGTTACCACCCTTGAATGCGCGGCACTTCACGAGACAGAGCATATACATGGCAAACTCCTTGAGGCGCTCGGGCAGGATCAGCTGGCCCGGCGGCGCGCTCTGGGACGTGAAATGCTTGCGGTGGCTAGAGAGTATGTCGATAGTGCGCTCGGTGATCCAGTTGCGCACGTCGCGGAAGTTGCTCGAGGTCGCCGCAAGCTTCGTCACGGCTTCCTTGGCGAGCATACTGTACACGGCGTCCTGATCCACGAACTTCATGCAATCGCGCGTATTCTCACTGACGCTGGCGATGACGTTGGTGCACCTCACGCGGCGCTGGCCGTCGGCCGTCGTATACAGGAGCGCGGATTGGAAGTGAGCATCGAGCTTAGGGTCGAGCTTGCCGTCGTACGAGAACTTGACCCCAATCGCCTTGTCGGCATCAATGACGCCAATCTCAAGATCGGCACCGAACGAGTGCTGAATAAAATTGCCAAAGTACTCGGCGACTTGGAGGCCGGTCGAGCAGCGGACTTTCATGAGCGCCTGGTAACCCGATTCGCGAGTGACGGCGTGCCTGATCTCGGACGAGAGCTTGGCGTTGTCGCGTCCGCCGATGAAGTTGGGGTAATAAAACGTTTCACCGCCAGTAGAGGAGGAGACGTGACCTATCGTGGCGACATCCAAGTAGCCACCAGAAGGCGAAGCAAGGAAAAAGTCGGCACCGACACCAGCAGCAGCCATGCGCTCGCCGAGCTTCGTCCAGAGCGGATGCTCAGTTGTGAGAAGCTTCTTATCAATTTCTCCACCAATATGCTTTCCATCGTCACGCATAAAGAGACGGCCAGGCCCCCAAGTGGGAAGCGCAGCAGCAGAGCAGATGATCTTGCCTCCGGTGGCCTCGAGACCGGCGAAAGCCGCGTTGAGCGCAGGAAGGAGAGCGGGCTCGGGGTTCTTAATAGTAGAGAAGATCATGGGGAGCCTGGTGAGAAGAGAGGTGATGACTGCCTTGGACTCGTAGGGATCGACAAAGAGGCCCTCGCTTAAGGGAACAAAAGGGTCTTCAATATCGGGCATAATCATCATCTGGGCCTGTTCAAGACTAGGCTTCACGTTGTAGAAGTGAATATCCTTGTCGAAGGTGACGAATCCAACCTTGGCGCCCTTAGGAATTGAACGGTTGGGCTCGCCATCCTCTCCTTCCTCACTGCTTTCGCCTCCGTAAAGCGCCGCAAGGATACCCTCGCAGAAAGCCTCGAGGAAGCCCTTGTTGAAAGACTCCTGGGTGACGTCGATCAGGAAGAGCCAGCGCATACCGACAGGTTCGCGAGTCCAGTACTCCTTAGGTACGACAAACTCAACGGTTCCACGGACAAGCTCGGGCCGCTGATCGCGGTCGACTCGAACGCCAGCGGGGGTAGTAGCGCAAAAGTACTCGGAGGGAGTCTCGTTGGGGTATGAGCAGAGGTTGCAGACGAACTTGTTGCCTCCATTGCGGAACATCATGAAAGGATTAATGTAAGCACGGCAGCGCCTGCATCGCGGGGGACCAGATTCACCAAAGTCGAGCACGGGGATGGGCGCCTCACCGGGCGCAAGGGCGGCAAGCGGTTGAAGGACAAGGCCGAGGGGTAGAGACGAGGTGTTGAGGCCATCACCACTAGCAGGCAAGCTGTTCATGGTCAATCGAGCGAACTTGGGGGATGCGTTACCCTGATCGAATGCGCGGAAGGAGATCGAGGCCGGGGGAGGCACATGTCGCTCGAAAGTGGGGTAGGTGTTGCGGAAGAAGTACTGTTGGGTGGAATCGCGCATGAGAGGGATGCTCGGCAGGTCCTCGGGGGAGACAGTTGCAGCGCCGCCAGGAGCAGCACCGAAGCTAGAACCTCCCACCGGAACGGCAGTACCCGGGGCGGGCATGCCCGGCCCAGACAAGCCTAGGCCGGCTGGGGATGGGACGGTAGGAGAAAACGCGGGGTTTGCTGAAGGCGGGAACTGGCTGCCCTGGGGTCCAACTGCGGGACTAAGCCCGGGGCTCATGGCGGGGTTAAAGCCTTGAGAAGGGCTAAGGAGCTGCGGGCCAGCACCGCCATCGGGTGGCGAGAAGAAACCAGCGGGAGCTCCAGGTGAAGGCGCCGCAGCACCAGGAACACCGAAAGCCGATCCGGCGGCGACAGGAGCCTCGACATTGTGGAAGGCGTGACGGTCCTTCTTCTTCCTCCGCGCAGTATGATGTATCTCGCCGCCAAGCGACATGCCTCCCATCTGAGCAGCGAGACCGTCGTCGGCGCCAGGAGCGGGAGCACCAGGCTGAGGTGGGGCGCCATATCCGAGCGGCTGTTGTGGGGACTGACCCGGCTGGCCACCATAGAACTGCTGCTGTCCAGGGGCAGGGCTGCCATAGGGCGCGCCCTGCTGGTATGGCTGAGGGGCAATCGGCGGGTTGAATTGGGGAGGGGCAGGCTGAGTCGTTCGATTGGGGTCGTTGGGATCAACCTGCTCCCCCTGTCCCAGGGCGTGGTACATGGAATAGTCGGTCATGGCGGCGGTGAGGAGGGGGTTTACGCCTGGGACTTTGCCAGGCGATGGCCGACTATGCTAGAGCTGGGCCGAGTAGCGTATAAAGGTAGAGGATAGCGATTGGGAGGATATGGTCAAGGGAAATTGCTCGGGTCGCGGATCACAAGTTGGGATGAAGACCTATGGTTTATGAAATGTGGCCTGCCGAGACTTTAGTACAGGTGTTAACAAGGGAAGATGCCGCGAGATAGCAAAGCTTCTAGCAAAGCCAATAAAGAAGGGACAGGTGCTCGGCCAACCCACCTACGAAATGGAGCTGTTCATAAAATCATAATCAAAGGCATCATGGTCATGGAAAAGCGAGGGGGATGGCCACAGGTCTGAGAAAGCAGAATGTCGTCCGCTCTCGGAAATTTCCAGCCAGGGGAGAGGTGCGAGGTGCGCAGTGTGCAGACAATTACAATTGACCAGGTGGTTTCTCCTGCCGCGACTCGCTTCGAATGTAGCATTCTCTTTGGTTTGTCCGAGAGTGACATGTGGACGACCGGGACCAGGGCTGGCTGTGGCACTTGTCGCTTGATCAGCTTAGTGGGGCACGCACCAGCCACGGTGTTCCTGAGCTGTGGCGCTCATATTGCCGAAGATCAGCCATCATGCAAGAATCAAGCTTGTGCTTGCATTGAACGTTCTTACCTAACGCGGAACATCGACATTTGTCGCGACTGAAATGTTCCGGTTCTGGGCTCAGCTCTCCATCCACGGCTTCTGTCATTCCGTCTACGTACTCGGCGGCAACCTGCATCACATATATTTCATATCCCCCAGGATGGTTATCTGGGAACTGTGATTTCCTATTTCTTTTCTCTTCTCGAGTGCGACTGTCTAGTCCACGGCGCCCAGGACCCGCGTCGCATTCCTGCTCGCCCAGCATGTTTAATTTTTGCCCACTGCAGGGCGCTCTGTCCCAATCGCCCGCCTCACAATCCCTACTCGAGCTCGACGGCGGTGTCAAAGTCCTAGTCGGCCTTGGTTGGGATGAGTCGTTTGACGTCAAGAAGCTCAAGGAGCTCGAAAAGTATGCTCTCCGCCGGTTTTCTTAGGGCCGTTTGCCATGATTGCTAACATCGAGGGCATGCAGGCATGTTCAAAGCCAGACAATCTCCCTAATCCTTCTTACTCACGCCACCGTCGGCCATCTCGCTGCCTTTGCCTACTGCTGCAAGAATTTCCCACGGTTCACGCATATTCCTGTGTACGCGACACGGCCCGTCGCCGACCTCGGCCGATCCCTCCTCCAAGACCTCTACGATTCTACACCCAAGGCCGCGACAACGATACCCGAAGCATCGCTCGCCGAGGCTGCGATAGCATACACGCAGAAACCCAATGCCGCCCAGAAGCTTCTTCTGCAAGCTCCTACTTCCCAGGAGCTTGCGCGCTACTTCTCTCTCATCCAACCTCTGAAGTATTCGCAGCCACATCAACCGCTGCCGACTCCCGGCACCCCGCCCTTAAATGGCCTTACGATTACTGCCTACAACTCCGGCCGGACGCTGGGCGGCACGATGTGGCACATTCAGCACGGACTCGAATCGATTGTCTACGCTGTTGACTGGAACCTCGCCCGAGAAAATGTGTTTTCCGGCGCCGCATGGCTAGGGGGTGCTGGAGGTGGTGGTGCCGAAGTGATAGAACAGCTACGAAAACCCACCGCCCTCATCTGCAGCAGTCGAGGTGTCGACAGGACCCCCCAGGCTGGTGGTCGAGCAAAGCGAGATGAGCAACTCATTGGCCTCATCAAGTCCTGCGTCACCCGAGGAGGAACAGCCCTTATCCCCGTCGACTCTAGTGCCCGTGTGCTCGAGCTTGCCTACATCCTAGAACATGCCTGGAGGAAAGATGCTCAAGAACATGGGCCTTTCGAAACGGCGAAGCTGTACCTCGCCGGCCGTAGCATGGCTAGTACCGTCCGGTACGCGAGGACCATGTTGGAGTGGATGGATGACAATATTAACCGCGAGTTCGAAGCTGTTCAGGATAACCAACGACGAGCAAATGGCGACGACAAGGCAGCCAAGGATGGAGGACCTTTCGATTTCAAATACGTCAAAATTGTAGAACGCAAAGCCCAGATATTAAAGCTGCTCTCTGGCAATCAGGACAATGTACAGTCGTCAGGGCGAGTCATTCTCGCCAGCGATACCTCACTTGAATGGGGATACGCGAAAGACTTCTTGAAGGGCCTCGCCAAGGACTCACGCAACGTCCTCATTCTCACCGATAAACCCCACGTGGTGTCCGATACCCCTACGCTAGCGGGATCTCTGTGGGAATTCTGGCAGGAAAGGAAGAACGGTGTTTCCACGGACAAGACCGACAGCGGGGATGATCTCGAATTTGTCTATGGGGGTGGCCGCGAGTTGGAGATCAAGGAAGAAACCCGGCAAGCTCTCGAGGGCGAGGAGCTTGCGCTTTATCAGCAGTGGCTAGCGCAACGCCAGCTCCAGGAAAACGTCCAGGGAGGAGGTGTAGGCGGGATGGAAGCGTCTGCCGATGTCGTTGACGATGCGTCTTCAGAGTCCTCTCTAGAATCCGAAGACTCGGACGGCGAACAGCAGGGCCGCGTGCTCAATATTTCCGTCACCATGGGACAGGCGCGCAAAGCTGTTCGTGACGAAGACCTGGGCATCAACATTCTCATGAAGAAGAGGGGTACATATGACTTTGATGTGGACGGAAGACGAGGCCGGGATAGGATGTTCCCGCTTGCCGTCCGGCGGAAGCGCGTCGATGAGTTTGGGGAGGTTATTCGCCCCGAGGATTACCTTCGTGCGGAGGAAAAGGTCGACGATACCCAGGACGGACTACATGCAGGAGGAGAAAATGACGCGGTCGTGGGCAAGAAGCGCAGGTGGGATGACGCCTCCCACGCCAAGAGCGGCGCGAACAAGCGGCCGAACCTGAACCGCCGAGTATCAGACGAGGGCCAGAAGACCGCGGAGGTGGACGAGCTAGACGAGGTTGAAGACGTCGAGGAAGCCGAGGTCTCGGGCCCGGCCCGGCTCGTCGTCACCACCGAAAAGGTCATGGTGAACCTACGCCTAGCATTTGTCGACTTTAGCGGCCTCCACGACAAGCGAAGTCTCAACATGCTCATCCCCCTCATCCAGCCCCGGAAGCTCATCCTCATCGGCGGCTCACGCGAGGAGACCATGTCCCTCGCTGACGACTGCAAGAAGCTCCTCGCGCCGTCCCAGAAGGAAGGCGAGACCAACGTCTTCACCCCCGACGTCGGCGAGACCGTCGACGCCAGCGTCGACACCAATGCCTGGACCCTCAAGCTCGCCGACTCCCTCGTCAAGAAACTCAAGTGGCAGAGCGTCCGCGGCCTCAGCGTCGTCACCATCACCGGCCAGCTCCTGGGCCTCTCGACCGACGACAAAGCCGAGGACGGCGCCAACAAGCGACAAAAGACCGACGGCGAGCCCGCCTCCAGGTCCGAAGACTCGCCTTCTGCCGCCGCCTCCGCTGCAGCCGTCGTGCCCACGCTCGACATCCTCTCCAATATGGCCGTCGCCAAGGCCCGCTCGTGGACCCAACCCCTCCACGTCGGCGACCTGCGTCTCGCCGACCTGAGGAAGGAGATGCAGGGCGCGGGGTACAGCGCCGAGTTCCGAGGCGAGGGTACGCTGCTCGTCGACGGGGTCGTTGCCGTGCGCAAGACGGCGGCCGGCAAGATTGAGGTTGTCGGCACGGCGGGGGATGGCGTCATGGCGGCGAGGCAGAGGGGTACGCTGTACGAGGTGAGAAAGGTGATTTACAAGAACCTGGCCGTCGTAGGGGCGTGATTCGAGTAAGGGACTTGTCGTCTTCTTTTCTCGTTTGTATCTCTTTTACTAGTGTACCATGTTTCTATATATTGCAAAAGAGCATTCGAGCGGGGGTCCGCGAGGCGAGGCATGTACCATATCAAGCCCTTTTTCACGGAAGAAGCTAGGAACTGGCGGGGGAAGGAATGGGCTTTTGTAATGACGCTTCAATTGATGATACCTGATCCAAATACGCTATTATCAATGATCGATCCGCTCGTGATGTCCAACCCTCTCGCCGTAATCAGCTACCAGATACATGCATGCCCATGACGAGCCCTCTTAATCGACATCCCTTTCACTCACCGTCTTCGCCCGACGGTTGCTCCTCTTCTACCCTCCCCTGCGCCTAAACATCATTCGCCGTCTCTGCCCCGGCATCTTCAACGTGTTCCACTTCGATCTTTTCTTCAACTTCCGAGTCCGCAATCATCTCCACCTCTACGCGGTTACCACGGGGATCCAGCTCGGAATCCGACTCGTACCCGGAATCTAGATCCTACGCAGAACCCGGAGCCTGGTCTGAATCCCAATCCGAGTCTGAGTCCAAGGCCATGTCCGTTCCCTCCATCGCCCTCAAATCCTCCCTCATCTTCCTCATCGTAGCCGACCCCATTGACCGGCGATAAATGGCCAGCTCCTCCTCATCAATTTCCCATTCTTCGTCAGGGCTCTCTCCGTCTTCCTCGTCTGCCCAAAACTCCGTCTGCACTTCCCAATTCATACTGCCATCGTCCCCCACTGCATTCCACCACTCCAACTCCACCTCCTCGTCCTCCTCGTGCTTCACTTTCTTTTGCTTCGACGGCATAACAGACAAGCCCATCGCGATCCTTTCCTCCCTCACCTTCAGCCTTACAAGCCTTACCCAGATCGTCCGCAAACTTTCATACTTCTTCCACCGTGTCGACCCACCGCTATAAAAAAGGCTCCACGCCGAGAATCGGTGTCCATCGCCCTCACGGTAGACGTACCGCACGAAGCTCAAGAAGTCAACCGTCCGGCTCGTCCCGGGCACGGGAATCCAGTAGGGTATAGTTTTGCCGTTGACGTTGGGTGGAGAAGGGTGATCGAGGCGGAAGCGTCTCCGGCCACGTTTTCTTTTGCGTGCGGCGCCGCGGATGCCTGGGAATGGAATTACTTCGGAACTCCCGTGGACGATGAGACGGGGGATAGGGCGGCTGGGTTCGAAGGAAGGAGTCGCTTGGCCCGGCTGAGGAGTGGGCGGATACTAGCCGGCGACGACAGCTCTGAGGACAGAGGGGCGTACACGAAGGGCCGGCGGCAGTGTGGCCTGGAAGTCTGCGGGAGAATACTTTCGCTTTCGTCGGACTTGCTTTTCGGTCTTTTCTCCGTCTGCCTTGGTGGAATCGGAGGTAGGCGTAGATGGGGTGCTGGGAGAAGCACCACTGCCGGCTTCGGTGGCTAAATGGTCGGAGGGTATGCCTGGCGGCATGTCTGAATGAGATGCGGAAGCCAACTTATCTAGATTTCGTTCTACCATACGACGAACATGCTCGTCATGCTTAGTAAAGACGTCGTAAGAGTGAATAGGGAGGATAGTGTCCAGCCGAACAAGACCTTGGAATCTTTTATGTTCCACTGTGTCAAAGTCGAGGAAGTCAGCAACATGGCGTTCCTCTTCCAGTCGGCCGATGTTGATTGTAGAAGGGATTATAGGTGGTAACACTCCATCGGCGCCGATTGACGGATATTTGGTGCTGCTTCGATCAAACAGATCGAGCTCGAGAGTATTATCATCGTAATCGGAGTCATCGAGAGAGGTAGAGGAACAATGTTGGGGCAATGTTCCATAAACGTCATGATTAAAATCGCTTTTACCTTGCTGGACAGGTATTATTCGCCCGACAGGTCGGCTGGCGTCCGCAAACAAAGATATTTCCTGCGACTCTACACGGGTCGAGCTCACATTGTAAATCGTTTGGCGGAGCCTGGGCGGACTCATCCTCATCGCAATAAGGGCAGAGTTTCAAATGATAACGGGCTTCGAAGTGCCCCGAGGACGGGCAAAGCAAAGAAACCTAGGATCCAAAACGACAGGCAGCCGATGGCTTTCATGGAGGCTACCAGGTCGTGTGTTTCGCGGAGAGGGTGTAGATCTGAAGCGAGAGATGGACTATTGATAACCACGGTGAAGAGGTAAAGAGCATCGAACCGTGTATATTGATGATGTTGATGAAGACTAGATTCTCTCTCCAGCTTTCATCTCTTTCGTTTTGAGCTGTAGGAGCTGCACTCCAGCACCAGCGCTGTCCGCTCCTTCCCTCGAACCTTTCGCGACTTCCTTGTGATGAACTTGCCTTGGCCGCAATGGAAATATAGAACCGAATCCAAAGCGGACGTTTCCTACCGTCTTCTCACGTTCCTCCCGCTTCATCAATACATGCCACATCCGTACTAGATTGTTGGGTGGTTGTGGCATGTTCAAATACGTTGCAAGATTCTTCCCAGACCATGGTTAGTGTCGCCGAGGACGAAAGACATTAGTGAGTGGAAGGTAAAGTGTCTTGGCTGGCCGTTATAGCCACGGCTATTAAGATAGCTTCGTCACCCAATCTCCGGATATGCCATCTCGAGCCGCATAGGAACGCCCGTAAGCTCCGAACCGCGGCTGATCACTCTCACCTGACCGGTCTCCCTCAGATGCAACATGAATTCCGTCCCCTGTATTTGTTTCACGTTGAAAATCGCTTCGTCATCCGGGACGACATCTTATAACATAGCACAACACCGACAGAAACAAGTTTTCTTTCCTGCAAAGACATCAATTAAACTGTATTAATTTGTGCGGCACGGACACGACCCCAAGCCGTCCCGGCCGCTGTCCAGACGGATATATCCATCGATTCCGAAGAGAAGAAAACGCATGAAGACGTGACAGGGACAAATATCAACTCCCTGACATGCTGAAAATGTTTTGCACTCATCACCCTCAAAAATGCTTCACGCCCATGCGGATTCTCTAAGCACACCGTCGGTGTATACGACGGGAGGGCTGCAGAGTCCCAAATGCAAACGGTATCACACTCATCCAATATACAGGTTATATACAATCTCTCCTCCTAAAATATCTGCCGACAAGTGAAAGTAGTGCCTCGCCATCACCTCCTATATGGCTCAGCGGGCATCTCATAAACGTCCGCCACAGGTCCGGAGGCGTGGCCCATGACTGGCCTTCCGTCCGCCTCAGCCGCCGTGGGAAACCTGGGCAGCGCGTCCTCGCCGCTGAGCTCAGCTCCGTACGTCCTCGACTGGCCTCCTAGCTCAGCCGCGCCGTACCTAGGCTCGGGAGTGACGGACGCAGGTGGCGCGTAGCCACCGCTGATCGGCGACACCTTGTGGTGGTCAGGAGTTCGGCTGTGCCTGCTCGCAAGGGCAGCAGCACCTGCACCACCAACACCGGGGCTAGGACCGACGGGGACTTCACTCATGCCAGCGCCGAGACCATCGTCGACAACGCGGGGCTTGAGTTTGTGCTGCTTCCAGAGATAGGCTGCGATACCTCCGATGATAAGAAGACCACCAACACCGGCGCCGACACCGATACCGGCCTTGGCAGCGGTGGAAAGACCACTGCTGCCTCCGGAAGAGTTGCTACTGCCGCCAGAGGAGCCGCCACCGCCGCCACCACCAACGTTAGAGCCATTGGGAACGGTGCTGACGGTCTGAGCGGGGCCAGCCGTGACGGTAGTGGCCTCGATAATGATGGTGGAGGTGACGGTAACAGTAGTATGAGCGTTCGCATAGCTCGTCGAAGTGATGACGGAGGTAGAATGTGATTCGGTGGTAGTCGTCGAGACAACCGTGCTGGTGACGGTGTTGAAGACGGTAGTCTCCCCATCAACGGCAACAGTAACCGTGACGAAGACGGTTGCCCTCTTCGCCAGGGCCCTCCTCGCGAACTCGGCACCTCCAGCCCTCCTCATGAGCTCCAATGCGTCTGCGCCGTCGAATCCGCCTATCGGTCCAGTGATTTGCGCACGCACATCATCGGTGCCGTCAGTCTTAGCAGGTACATGCAAAACCGCGGGGGTGGCCTGGGCGGGGACAGCAATGTCGATATGGCGCTTCGCCGCCTGGGTGGAAGTCACATAGATGGTGCTTGTGGCGGTGTCGACGTCGGATACTGTTGTGACCTTGGTGGAGATGTCGGTAACTGTCACAACAATGGTGCTGAACACCGTGCGGAAGACGGTGGTGCCCGAGGTGACGGTCTTGTCGCTTCGATCCGTGACGGTGACGGTCGAAGTAACATCGTTGTCGTCTCCGCTCCCAGTAGGAGAGGATGATTCGTTTTGGCGGGGAATGTTGAGGGCCGAGGTGGCCGCAAGCAGCGCCGTAAAGGCCGCTGCCACTGAGAAACGCATCCTTTTGTTCCCTTTTCCTCCTTCAAGCCCCGCTAAAGCACTCCGGGGCCTGCGGTTTGTTCAGCTTCCGGTTCCGAGAATGGGCGCTTCGCCCGTTCCGCGATCTGGATGTCTGGCGTCGAGGGAATTGTTTCGACCGAACTTCGCAAACGCACGAGATCCGATGCGAAAGGGGGAAAAAAAAGAAGTCAAGAAGAAGAAGAGGAAGCGGGGATTGAAGAGAGAGAATATTACGACTTCTTGCTAACCCCCGTTCTTTCAAACGAATGCAGACTAGACAGCTCCACAAAGGGCGACAGGGATATTGCGGTCGGCACCCGACGCTTCCTTGTCAGCTGCTATGAGAGTTGAGGATTTCAATATGGGAGAGGACGATGGCAAAGGGGAAAAAAGAAGTAAAAGAAAGAAAATGGAGCCGAAATTTTGAGATCAGAGATTGATTTCTCTTTCCTTTTTCCTTGACTAGAGAGGGAAAATGAAATCACGAAAAAGGGAAGAGAGGCGTGCGACCGAGGCCAAGAAAAGACACGAGAGAGCTGGCCCACGAGCTTGGGCTTTTAGTCCTGTTCTATTACATTGTGGTGGTGGGTTGGAATGACAGAGGGAGGCCAACCACTGTCTTTGGCGCCATGCGTATGGTGGATACAGAAAGTCCTTGGGACCCGAGAATGTGCTAAGCCGGTCCACTCCGGCCGCTGGGAATGTGGTCTACTTCATTCTTCTACCTCTAAGAAGCCATGGAGAGGTGTGCTATGGGGGGCCCTTAGCATGCCGACAAGGCGCGCTACGAGAGTGTACGAGGCTTCAAATGTGTGAGCTTGGCTTTCATATCCGAGGCCGATCGTGAGGAACTCCTCTGGTTGCCAGCGGTACGGAAGTGCCGGGGGCTGCGTGTGGATGACTGCATGTACCTGGCTACCTACGTAATGGGCAAGGGTACTGAACCAAGATCCCAAAAGTACCGTTCCCTACTCGAACACACTAAAATACTCCGCCAACACTACTAAGCTTGCCAAGTTAGGGATGTCTTGGAATTGCTCGCATTCAACGCGCATTCGTTGCTTTTGACTGATCCCAATCGTGCCCCATTTGGAGGTGGGTTCCTGGGCCTGCAAATTGATGCGTACGTCTACCCAAAGAGTTACAAGTCATGGGCACAATCCAAAGTATCTGTACAACCTCAGGAGAACTGTCGAGCAGCCACAATTAATCAGTAGTTGCTTGAGTACATAATCAGTACACAGCTTGCGCTAGTGGCTGGCCAGCCCTCGCCGGATACGTTTGCTGTTGTGGTGTCGCAGGGGAGACTAACACAGCCCCTAGTGATGTTTCACTCTTATCGAATAAAGTCTGAGCAAGGACAGACAAGATGCGAGGGACCAAGGTGGACACAGATCCAGAGACAATAATAAAAGCCACGGAAAGAAGGATGATGTTTCGAAAGAGTCATCGGGGTCCGGGGACAGAACCTAGAAATGCTTGAAACAAACAACAGGATCCTGACGTACAAGCAGTGATGGCAGTTGAGTTTATTCCCGTTGTCAGCCATTTACCTGGCTATCTGGGTCTATTAGCCCTATTCTAGTCTCTGCCTATTATAATCATATAAAGGGAAGGGTGATTGCTTTTAGAGCGAGCGATATTAGGGGAAAAATTAGGGGATCCCTATTCTAGCTGTATGGCACCTAGGTGTTGCTTGGCCAAGTTTTATACCCTGTAGCACTATGTGATTATTTGCAGGGAGCACCTGGTAATGTTATTAGTTAGTAGTTCATGTGTATATAGCCTGGTTAGTTAGTAGTAGGGGGGGCACCCCTGTCTACGGCTCGTATATAGTTCTAGCACTGTTTATTCAGGCTTGCTATCTAGTAGTATACGTCCTCTGGCCTATACCTGAGGGGGGGTGTCCTCCTTATCCAGGTCTATAGCTGTAGCTACCTAGTATTAGTAGATCCTATTAGACCTGATTACTTATCTTAAGGTAGCCCTAGTTTAGCTTCCTCTAAGGATTCTATCTAGGTTAGTATTATTCTAGGGTTTGCTTGCTAGCCTAGGTAGTATATCTAGGTAGGCTATTATAATATGTTGAAAGGTTTCCTCTTAATTCCTATACCTATAGCTAGTTCTATAACCTAGGACCTACCTCTATACCAGGTAGCTATCTAGGCCTATATATCTAGTCCTTACTTAGGTTAGTAGTAAACTCTCTACTTTTATTAGCCCCCTATACCTTGCTTATACCTAGCACCTACTCTATATAGGGTCCCTAGAAGCTGCTATTTTAGTATATTACCCCCTAGTATATTTAGTATGCTATCTCTACTTCTATTATTCTATTATTATATTATAGTTCCAGCCTCTTAGTATAGCTGTTTATCTATCTTATAGATTAGTATAGCTAGTTTACCTCCTCCTACTATTACTTAGTAGGGTAGCTTAGACTACTACTTTATATATTGCCTTAGCCTTTACCCTATAGTCCTTTTTATTAATTAGTATAGCTATTTTCTAATTTAGGTATAGATTAAGAAGGGGGATAGCTACTTCTATATATAGGATATACCTAGGGGTTAACTTATAGGCCCTTATAACTATATAGAGGTACTACCTTAGGGTTTCCTTAAGTCTAAGGGCTAGCCCTTTAGGTATTATATCCCCTAGTTCTATAATTGTATAGAAGACTGCTACCTTATATGTAATAGTGTTTTATATTACTATTATATATATTATCCTTACTTACTATAAGGTATAGCCCTATATCTTTATAGTTAGCTATATTAGTACTAGGCTTTATCTCTTTAGTTTACTAATAATAACCTTTATATATTTATTGAATCTAAGCTTATAGTTAAGCTAGATTCCTAGGAATCTACTACTTATTATAGGTGCTAGGGTAGTATTTATATCTAATATGACTATCTTATTTAGGGTAGTATATACTTAGTAGAAGTATATTAGTTTACTCTTTACTAGTATAAAGGATATCCCCCTTACCTATACCTATATTCTTACTACCTACTATACCCTCTCTAGTACTTTGCAGGTATTGGCGATTGTCCAGGCAGGGGTTAGGAGATTAGTGTTATCTATATACCTAATAGTGATCACTCTCTTATCCCTCTCTAGCCTTTTAAAGAGTAGGGTTATAAAGAGGATAAAGAGTATAGGGGATAGTAGTAAGCCTTATAGGATACTAGCTCTTACTACTATTAGGGGGGTATCTTTTCTATTAAATATTAGGGTAGTAGTCCTATTTCTAAGGTAGTCTTAGATTTATAGGTAGATTTATTATAAGAGGTCTAGCTAGTATAGTATTAAGATAAGCTATTTATAGTCTATAGTATTAAAGGCTCTTTATAAGTTAAGTTATAGGAGTAAGGCCTTAGTACTACCTACCTATACTTTATAGATTATATCTATAACTAGGCAGGCTACTAGTTCTATAAAGTAGGATCTCTAGTTCCTTATCTATCCTTCTAGTAGAATATTATTCTATTTAGCTACTTCTACTAGCTTTATTACTAGGATAGTCTTAATTACCTTCCTAACTATATTTAGTAATATGATTAGTCTCTATACCTTAGGTTCCTATAGCTAAGCCTAGGTCTTATTAGGTTTCCTAATCACTACTATTCTAGATGCCTTAAAGTAGGAGGGCTAGTAGCCTAGCCTGAATAATACTATAGCTATAGTAGCCAGGTAGGTATATATACCCTCTTCATAGGTCTATAGTAGCTGGTTTGAGATGTCATCTAGTCTAGTAGCCTTCCAGGGTGCTATCCTATATATCACTACCTGGATTTCATCTAGTATAACTATCTATATTATAAAGATCTAGCTAACTATAGGAGTTAGTAGAGGTAGTAGTAGTATATTTAGTATTAGGAAGAACTTTTTTATAAAGGCAGTAGCCTTATCCTGGTGACTTATTACTATATTCCCTATCTAGGTGGTAAGTAATAGGATCTTAGCTGGGCTATTAGGTATATAGCTCTTTAGCCTAGCCTACTTCTCTAGTTACTAGATATTAGTATTATAGTTTGCTATAGAGGCTAGTAGCCTCCTCTAGTGGTCTCTTCCTACTATTCTGATTACCTTTTGTTGGTTTGTCTAGGTATACTTGACAGCCTGTTGGAGCTCTGGTGAGTCCTCTCTATCCCTCTATTACTTCTCTAGCCTTCTAAGGTTCCTAGTTAGGTCTTCTATTAGGTAGTTCTATCCTAGGTATCTTTTCCTATAGGGTATGCTTTTTAGGGGGGTAGTAGTTACTATTATTACTACTAGCTATTTAATTAGAGTAGTTATCCTCTCTTCTAGCTCTTAGATAGTTATAATTAGTCTAGGGGGGGTTAGGAATACTACCTTTCCTAGCTCTTCTACTTACTCCCTATCTATCTTTACCTAGCTATAACCCCTTAAGGGGGACTATAGTATTTTAGTATAAATTCTAATAGTCTATAGGATATAGTCTAACCTATACTATAGCTCTAGCCCTTTATATTAGATTAGTAGAGTCTATAGGCCCTATATTAGGTCTAGGGCTAATAGTATTACTATTATATTCTCCCTAAGACTATATCTAGTAAGTATCCCTAGTAAGGTTAGGAGTATAAGGTCCTACTTATTTATAGTATTGATAAGGGTCTGGGTACCTGGGCTCTCTCTATTATATAGGTCCTAGAGGGGGTAGTATATATTGAAGTTACTTATAATAATATTTACCCCTTTTACTAGTCTAGTAATTATAGTTAGTAGTATCTGCTACCCTTCTCTTATATACTATTTATAGTATATACTAAATATATTAATTAGGTTTTCTAAGTCTAGGTATAGTATAATCCTAGCCTAGTCTTTTAAGCTATTATTATCCTAGTAGGTGAGGGGGAGTATCCTCTTAATATAAATAGCTGCCTACCCTTAGCTGCTCTATATCTTAGAGTATAGTCTACTTAGGGGCCCTATAATATCTCTATTATAGTTGATTACTAGTTCTTAGACTAGGATAATATTACTATCTTAGTCTAGGGTAGTAAAGGCTGCTATAGCTGATTTTACTAGGTTCTAGGTTATAACCTTAATTATATATAATCTATAGGGCTAGGGATAGGCTAAGTTCTATAATCCTAACCCTCTTAGGTCTATTTGGTATTCTACTAGCCCTCTCTTTTATAGGGGTGGAAGGTTTATCTTAAGCTAGGGGGGTTATTACCCCTCTATTCTAGTTAGATACTTCTATAGGCTATCTTACCTAGTTATCTCTTATAGGGTCCTTACTAAAGATGTATTTCCTACTATAGTGTCACGGGCTGACATGACCTCTTATGCAGGCCAGGTAGGCAAGCATAGCAGAAAAGGATAAACCCTAGCACAACCTAGGAAGGCTAGGAACTAGACAGCGCAACCCAAGCTAATAGAATTAAACCTAGCTCCTCTAGACTAATCAGAAGGGGACTACATCCAGGACAAAAGCAGTCTAGAAGGACTATAGCAGAAGTAAGTACAGTCTAGGAAGGACTACACCAAGGGCAAGTACAGTCTATAGGGGGACCACACTCCAGGGACCTATAGTCCTATAAAGGGAGAAGTCTATATAAGTTATAGTTATTACTATCATATATTCTAGATATTCTTTAGTTCTATAGTAGTTAATTCAAGTTACTCTATAAACCACACTTAAATACATATTACACACCCTTATTATTACTATCTAACTACCTCACTTATCTACTAATAGGTCTAACTATTCTAACCTTAAGGTAACTAACCCTATTAGGAGTATTAGAATATTATATATTAACTACTCCTATTTAGTAAGTAACCCTTTCAAATAGTAAAGAAACTAATAGCAGGAACTATAGCAAATAAAACTATATCTAGTACTAGCATTACAGCTACTAGCAAGGAACAGCTTACCAAAAAGATCAAGGAACTTATAGAGTAACTTCAACAAACCTAATAGTAGAATACTTAACTCCAGGAACAATACTAACCTATCATACATAAAGACATGTCATCTCTCTTCCAAACTATTATCCAATCTACTACTAACACTATTATAAAAGCAAGGAAGCCTAAGGTCTACTTCCCAGGACCTAAGAAGTTTAATAGAAGCTATATTAAGCTACAGTCCTTCCTCATATATATAAGGGTATATTATAACCACTATAGAATCACTAATACCACTACTAAAGTTACTAGCATAGTAGGATTCCTAGTTAGAGATACTATAGTATAGTTTAAACTAACCTTATAGGACTACTATACTAGTAAACCTACACAATAAGACAGCATAACTAAAAGAATATTCAAAAACTATAACAACTTCAAAGAAGCTATCAAAGGGGCTTTTAGAGATCTAAATAAAGACTAGACTATAAAACAAAAGCTTAGGGAAACCTAACAAAAGACCTTAGCCTTAGAATATATATCTAAGTTCTAATAAATTACTATACACCTTAAATAGGATAATAAATCTATAATTAAACACTTCTACTATAGGTTAAAAGATAAAATAAAAGATAAAATTAACAAGATCCTAGATACTCCTATAGAACTTAGAAAGTATATAGACCTTACTATTAGGATTAATAACTAACTATATTAATAGCAACTAGAGAAATACTAGAAGACACTATATAGTAGAGGATATAGTAAAAAATAGGAAGCTAATACTAGGAAACAATATAATAGCAATACCTTATAGGGAACTCACCTAGAGCCTATAGAACTTAATTCCACTATATAAAGAGATAACTATAGAATCAAGAAATAAATAGAGGACTATCTTAGTAAATACTATACCTATAGCTATATAGGATATTTCACAAGAGAATACTAAAATAGAGGAAACTAGGGAGCAGGGAGAAAAGAACAAGGAGACCAAAAGAATAAGAGCTAGAGGCCTACACCTCAAGGAAAAACCCAGAGTAATAATAAGTAAAGCAGGGCTAGTAATAAACCTACTACCCAGACTCAGACCTTAGCCAACAGTACTATCCCAGACTACCAAGTTATATATTAGACTATATACTATAATAATAACTATTAAATATACTATAATAAGAAGGATAGAGCTGGATACTACCTATAAAAACCACAAACCCTTATAACTATAGAAAGAGAAAAGGCTAGACTAAGCAACCTTAAAGCTAATAATATTAAAAAGGAGATACTTATAGTACTTAAAAAGTACCTAGGAGTAGAAGTAAAAGAACTAAATATTACTATATTCCACTAGAAGTATCATAACCACAAGTAAGGCAAGAAACCACCTATAGAATACACTTAATATATAGAGTAGATCTAAATTACCTTATAATAATAATAAAAAGGGAAAGAGGTCAAGAACTAAGGACTTCCCCCTTATTAAGAAGTAATACCTATCACTAAAAAAGAAAGAACTACCTAGAAAATCAATAAGTATATTAAAAATACTAAAAAACTAGTAAAGAAGGTCTATAACCTTAAAGAAGTAATTAATAAGCTAGATAACACTCTCTATAACTAACTCAATAAAGATTAAAAGAATAATCTACTAAAATAGTTTAAACTAATAATTAAGAAACTTAGTTAAATTAAAATATAATAAGTAGAAATAGCTAGAAGACTAGAATATATAGAAACAAGAACTGAAAATATAGAGGAACTTATACAAACCATAAACCATAGAACTAATAAAACTATTACTAACATCCTAGAATAGATAACCAAACACAATAAACTCATTATAGAAATATAAGGATAAGTTAAGGGACTCAAAACCAAGCTTAATAATATAGATATAGTAGCTATACAAGCATATACCAAAGCTATAGAAAAAGAAATAGATACAGTAAAACAAGATATCCAGGTAATAAGGGAAGCAAGACTACAAGTAGTATAATAAAACTTCAAACATAATAGGTAAGCTATAAAGATATACAAATAATAGTACAAAAAACCATAAGGATGAAGAAGCCTGGAGAATACTTCCAAAAAAGTATAAGAAAGCTATAGATAAGCCATCACCTTAGAAAACTAAAGCCTAAATATTATAAGCTCTAATAAAACCAAATATTTAAAAGTACTAATTACAATTCAAGGATAAATATATAAAGCCTTAATAGATAGTAGAGCATAAGGGAACTTTATTTCACTAGATATAGTAAATAAACTATAACTCCCATAGAATTATAAAGAATAACTATACCTATTAAGCAACTATAAAGGGGAACTTATTATATATAGAAAAAGTATAGTAAATATAGAGACTATATACCTTAATATCATAATCTAAAACCAACCCAATAAAATATCCTTCAATATCATAGAATCAAACTATCCTATTATAATTAGAATACTATAGTTAAGAACCTAAAACCTAAGAATAGACTAGATTACTAATCAGCTCACTTAGACTAGGATCCAAGGAGAATCTATTAATAGTTCAGTCCCTAAGTAATATTAACTAGAGTAGTATACACTAAACAAACTAAGAGCCTTTTAAATAATAGTATATATTAAAGCACTCACTACTAAAGATTCAAATCACCTACCAAAAGGAAAGAAGTATAAATAGAACCAAATAATATATTATATAATAAGCATAACTACTATACTAACAAAAGAAGAAATAATCCAGAACTTACCACTATAATACCATAAGTATAGCAAAATATTTATAGAAGAATTGGAAACTAGACTACTAGAATACAGCAAATAGGATCATAAGATTCACCTCAAACCAAAAATACAACCCAAGTTCATACTAATATATAACTTAAATAAAAACTAGTTAAAAGAACTTTAAGAATATATATAAGAAAATATTAGGAAAGGGTTCATTAGACCCTTAATATTACTAGTAGGATACCCTATCCTCTTTATACTAAAGAAGGATAGAAGACTATATATATATATAGATTACCACTAACTTAATAAGATCACTATCAAGAACTAATACCTACTACTATTAATCTTAGAGTTAAGGGATAGACTATAAAAAGCAAAATAGTTTACTACCCTAGACTTCAAAGGGGTATACAACCTTATCAGGATCAAGGAAAGAGATAAGTAGAAGATAGCCTTCTATACTTAATACAGACACTTTGAATATTATATCATACCATTTAGACTTATAAATACACCAGTAACCTTCCAAACCATAATTAACCACATACTATAAGAGCACCTAGATCAGTTTATAGTAGCCTATCTAGATAATATCCTCATCTTCTCAGAAACCTTAGAGGAACATAAGGAACACATTGAAAAGATACTACAAAAACTCTATAATGCCAACTTATTAGTAGAACTAAAGAAGAGTCACTTCCATATATAAGAAGTAGACTTCCTCAGATACACCATCCAACCAGGAGAAATCAGAATACAGGAATCAAAAGTCAAGGCTACACTTAACTAGCCAGTACCTCAGATAGTCACTAAAGTACAGGGATTCCTAGGATTCATCAATTTCTACAGGAGGTTCCTAAAAGACCACAGTAAGAGAGTCAGACCTCTCATAGAGCTTACAAAGAACAAGAACATCTTCATATAAGGGCCAGAACAGCAACAAGTATTCCAAGAAGTAAAACAGAGTATTTATAAGAGACCAGTATTATATAAAGCAGACCCTAGTAAACCTTTTAAAGTTAAGATAGATACATCAGACTATACCCTAGGAGCACAACTCAAACAAAGAGATAAATAAGGAAGGATACACCCAATCGCTTTTATATCGAAAAAGCTAAGTAGACCTATACTACAATACAGGATCCCAGACAAAGAACTCATAGCAATTATTAAAGCCTTCAAGGAATAGAAATATTACCTCATAAGGGTAAAACACCCTATTATTATCTATTCTAATCATAAGAACCTCACTAACTTCATAACTACCAAAGAGTTAAATAAGTAACAAGTCTAATAGGCTAAATTCCTCTCCAAATACAACTTCAAAATCATACATATTAAAGGAAAAGAAAATAGACAAGCTAACACACTTAGCTAATAACTAGATCACTTCTAGAAGATACCTAAGGAAGCAAGTATAATATTCCACTATAATAAATAAGGAAACCTATAGCAACTAGTAATAAGCTACTAAGTCAACACTACTACTAAAGTAATAAAAAAAATTGAAAATTACTATAGGGATCTAAAGCAAGGATAATATAAGAAGAACACACTAGTACCCCCAGAACTATCTAGGGAATTAATATAAGTAATACATAAGTTACCACTTAGTAGGCACCTAGGGATCATAAAAATAATCAAAAGAATACCAAAAGGATACCTCATCCTACAGCTAAAAATAGTAGTTAAGGAAGTACTTACCAAATACACTTTATACATAAGGAACAAAAACTCATAACATAAGCTATAAGGGCTATTATAGCTAATGCCAGTACTAGAAGTACTATGGCAAAAGATTATTATTAACTTTATTATCAAATTACTAAAGTCAGAAAATCTAACCATAGGAGTCAAATATAATAGTATTATAGTGGTTATAGACTAACTCATGAAATATACTTACTTCATACCCTGTAATAAAGCTATAAAAGCACCTCAATTCATAGAACTATTCCTATAGATAGTGGCTACAAACCATAATTTACTAGAAGAAATCAATACTAATAGAGGAAGCATCTTCACTTCCCACTTCTAGCAGAGCCTTTTAGATAGGTTAGGAATCAACTATAAGTTATCTATAGCCTACTATCCTGAAACCTAAGGATAGGTAGAATAGGTAAATCAAATACTAGAAACCTACCTATAATACTATATCAACTGGGAATAAAATAACTAGGTAGTACTACTACCCCTAGCCCAGTATACTTATAACACTAATATATTAGAAAATACAGGAATATCACTATTCTATACAAACTATAGAATACAACCTAAGACAGGATTCAAGCCTATAGGAGTAAAAATACAGGCTAAACAAGTAATCATCTAATTAGACAAAATAAAGGAACTCTATAAATAACTAATAGAAGAACTAGAGTTTATAAAACAAAGGATAAAGTACTATATAGATAAAAAAAGGATTAAGGGACTAATCTTTGAAGAAGGAAGCAAAGTCTACCTACTATAAAAGAAACTAGGAATAAGGGACCCATAAATCAAAACCTAACAACTAAGTAATAAACTTAATTACTAAAAAATCAGACCCTTTATTATAAAAAGAAAAATCTTAGAAATTAATTATAAACTATAATTCCCTGAAATAATAAAGATAAACCCTATATTCCACATTATACTACTTGAACCAGTATACTAAGATACACCTACTAAAGAAACTATAGAAGTAGCTATAACAAAAAGAGAATATAAAATAAAGAAGGTACTTAACTCCATAATTAATAATAAAAAGGTTAAATATTTAATTAAATAGAAAGGCTATAACTATAATAAAAATACTTAAAAGTCTATCTAGAATCTAGCTAGAAGCCTAATATTACTTATAAAATTTCACCAGGAGAACCCAGGGAAACCTTAAGATCTAATAGTAGGAAATTAGGAGTAAGACTAAGGGTATCCTAATCAAGTACCCTAAAAGTACTAAGGGACTAAGTATCCCTAATAACCTACTAGGTCTTGATAATAAGAGTATCCCTCTCCTCCTCTATTAATAAATTAGTAATACTATACTAATAAAATTTATTACCCTACTCCTTAAGGAGTTTCTATTAATAATAGAGGTAGGTAATCCTTACTATAATTTTAAGGAGCTGGTCCTCAGACTTTTCCAAAGCCTTATCTACCTTTTTAGTTTCAGCTATATTATAGGATACTAGAAAAGTTAGGGCTACTATAGGAAAGGCAAGGGTAATAGAAATACCTATAAGATAAAGCTACCAGGGAACCATTATAAGTATACTTTCCCTTGGCATAGGTTAAACATTAGGAAGAATTTAGTACTATATAGTATACCTTCTTCTGGCGATAATAACAGGTATATAGCATTTCAAGATTATTACTAAAAGAAGAAATATATTCTACTAACTTTTCATTCTCTTATTTCTTTTAGAGGGATTAAGTAGAAGGATATTTTACTACCTAACTTAATATACTATTAATATTATAGTAGAAGAAAATAAAGGAGAAGTAGACTAACTAAGAAAGGACTAATAGGTTAAAGCTAATAGGGATTAAAAATAAAATTAAGGTCCTTAGGGGTAAAGACTAAAGGGAGGAGGTATCATATCATAGGCTAATATGACCTCTTATACAGGCTAGGTAGGTAAGTATAGTAGAAAAGGATAAACCCTAGTATAACCTGGGAAAGCTAGGAACTAGACAGTACAACCTAAGCTAATAGAATTAAACCTAGCTCCTCTAGACTAATTAGAAGGGGACTATATCTAGGATAAAAGTAGTCTAGAAGGACTATAGTAGAAGTAGGTATAGTCTAGGAAGGACTATACTAAGGGTAAGTATAGTCTATAAGGGGACTACACTCTAGGGACCTATAGTCCTATAAAGGGAGAAGTCTATATAAGTCATAGTCATTACTATTATATATTCTAGATATTCTTTAGTTCTATAGTAGTTAATTCAAGTCACTCTATGAACCATACTTGAATACATATTATACACCCTTATTATTACTATCTAACTGCCTCACTTATCTACTAATAGGCCTAACTGTTCTAACCTTAAGGCGACTAACCCTATTAGGAGTGTTGGAACATCACATATAGGTAGGATGTTTATTATTATAATTAGGGTACCTTCTCTCTTCCTAGCCTATATTATAGTCCTTAGAGAGGTGCCCACCTCTATAATAGGGGTATCTCTATTACTATCTATATCTATATACTATGTGGCCCTATACTTAGTAGTTATGATATAATAGTTTATAGCTATCCTCCCTCTAGTCTATTATAAAGTGGTATTCATAGTCTAGGATAATCCCCTTATACTTAAGTATATTTACTTCTTTAAGTGAGGCTATAGTGATCCTCGTGCTGCCTATTGGGGGGGCTTTTTCTATAGAGTAGAGGGGCTTAATATTAAGGATAGTAATATTACTACTAGTAGCTAATTTTACTACTACTTATAGAGCCTGCCTATCCTATAGGAGCTTTGCAGGGATATTTCTAGCTACTACTTTAGGGCTAGAGGCTGAGAGGGGTGATGTAGAATCTCTATTGAGTCCTATTGCTAGCTATACCTACCTATCCAACTTCCTGAACTATCCTGGTTAGTCTGACTTGTCGAATATAATGACTGTGTCCCCACTTAGGAGCCAGTGGGCTCCCTTCGCTAGCGCCTGCCCATCTATACCTTGTGTGGCCTTATTTACCCTCTGGATTAGACTAGTGGTAGTGATATTCGTTGGGTTTTCCTATGTCTTGAGAATCGCTTTAGTATTTCTGCGATCTTTCTAGGGTGGGGGGTGGTTACTATAGGGATATGTTAGTGTGGTCTGGGCGCTCTTATTATTGTTATTGTCAACCACCTTGGTCTGTGTGCAGCCTGCTACTGTAGTATAGGATACTGGAGTGGTCCTTTGCTGGGCGATCGTGCTGGCGAGGAGGCATTACTTAATGAGGTGGACTGCTGAATTAGCTAGCAGGTGGTTCCTGATTATGTCCATAGCCTGTTCAAAGTCATTGATCAGTTGTATTAGGATCCCCACTTTCTGTGTGGTGGTGTGGCTCAGTTGTGTCAGTCTGGGGGTGTTTGAGATGGGGGTAGAGGGTGCAGGCCTAGGTGGAGGGTCCGGCCCGTATGCCAGCCTTGCCTTGTGCGGCGCTGCCGGGTCCAAGTCCATTATGTCTTGTCTCTTGGCTGTGAGTGGTTAGATGGGGGGATATAGATTGGGTGTTGAATGGGGTTTTTGCGTATGGCGTATATTAAAGTTGTTGCAGTGATGGCAGTTCTTATGGTAGGAAACGAGTAACCATCAAAAGCAAGTGTACATCGGAGCCCTGAATTACTGGTCAACCACAATGCCATATTTGGCAGGTTCGAACTCGAGGTACTTGCCATTCTGGGCTGAATTTGGTGCAGGTTACATCTGCAACCACTAAGCGGAAAGAGCAAACTCGCGCTCTTCCCATCATGCAGGAATTCAATCAACTACGAAGTAGAACGCTATTGGACCAGTAGCGCGAGGAAGGAGCAGGCAGAGGTCTCTCACATTTTAAAGTTGTGGACAGCCAGCGCAGCAGCACAGCACATCACATGCCCTGATACTCGCATATCTTCCGGCCACACGGCCACATAGCAACCCACCCGGATGGTTGTCCACCCCAAGTCCCGCTTCAGCGTCAGCCGCAGTCTGGCTGCTTTCTTGGGGTTCTTGTTGACTGCAGCCGAGTAAATTTAATGCATCATGATGAATGTCATGGTGTGCTGCTCGTATTCGCGCCATCCGTCGCCACTCGGCAATCCAAACCGTTTTGACTCTGAGTCCTGCCCAATCCGCTTCGTCGAACGGCCCTTGGGAGAATATATGTCTGGGCCGCGTGTGCCACGAACACCTCCTTGCGTGAATGATGGGGCCAAGAGGACCCCTGCGAACTGAACCTTGACACTACAGTCTGCCACTGCACTCAGTCAATTGACTACATATCAACTGACAGTCACACTTTCTCGCTGATACTGCTGGCTACAGTCCTGCCAGCAAATTAACGCTGCGTGGCTAGCGCAAATAGGGCGTTTTGGGTCAACGTGCTGGCCCTGGGGCACGGTCACCTTATTATGTTGCCAGTATGGAGCGGGTTATTTCCAGGTAATTGAGCAGCTTCCAAGCTGAAGATAGTTCCCCAACCTAATTTTCTATGGCCTTTGCCTGGCCAGCAGAGGAAGCCCTGAATCAACCCTGTGGATTATTCTAGGGCGAATTTTTTCACAGGCTCTTCCGCTTGTTCACTTGCAAGCTCTTCTCTAAAGATGTTTTCGAAAGAGATCAATGTGCAGCCCGACGACCAACATCCGATATTCTCCAACCCCAGCCGTGGCGTCCAAGCCCATCCCAGCTGTTTAGACCCCAGCCACCACCACTACGCCCATCTCCCATGCTAGAATGCCGCTAGCTCAAAAAGCTGGAGCATGTCCGAATATTACATGCCTCTTCCCCTCTTCTCTTCCTTCCTAGCTAAGCTAAGCTTAACTCTATTGATCCCTTAACATGCTGTGGTTGGAGTCTTGGCAGCTCGCATCGCTCATGAAACACGCGGAGGGTCTTGACACCATCCGAGTCTGTTGACCACGGGAGAGATTAGACTGATGGCTTGGTCTTGTTAGGATGTTCCAGAGCCAGGCTGGATCTCTGCGCCAGCTATGAGATAATTAATGAACACTACTTTTGCTCATCTCCTGACTAATCCCGGCGAAACGGCGAAAAGGCAATGCCTCACCGGAGTGCAATCTCCGGTCCTGCTTCCGACGCCACCCCGGCAACAACGAACTTCGACAGCGTTGTTTGAGGCCCCAAGTGCCCAACATCAACTGCCGTCTTGTCCCGTAGCCTCCATCGTCGGGGAAAATATCACGTAGATCTCCCTTACACAAGGAACCGTAATCTCCCTAAATCCTCTTTTTCGTTTTCCCGAGATGGCCCAATAGATAATCCCCGACACAAAACCTGAAGCCAAGAAAAACGAAGGGGTGAAAAGAAAAGAAAAAGCGTGAACACCTCCTCCGCCAAGATAGCTTAATTCTTCTGCCTCGTTCAATCATTGAATGTTCCAAGCCCTCTCGTTGGTCGGAGGATTTCGCGATGCGCCCTGTTCGATGTGCGGCGTGTTTCGGCGCACCTCCCCTTCCCCCGTCGATCTCTGGGATTGCCTCCTTTGGGAATGTCAACCCCTCTGTAAACTTATTGCCAATTGCCTACGCACGAGTTGCTGCGTCAATCAACTCTAGAACGAGCCGAGGAATTCCACGCCCAAGCAACATTTGATTCCAAAAGGCCGCAAGGGGCACCATCCATGGCGTGTACGGTAGGCCACGGCAAACCTCCCAGCATCGTCTGTCAGAAAAAGAAACGCACCCCCATCGGCCCCACGCCGGCCCCACGACTCTCTTCTCCCCCCCCCCTTCCTCCCAAAACACCGTCGATCCCGCGTTTCGGGTTTTCAAGCATCCTGCCTTCCCTTTTTTCGCCTGGTGGCCTGTGGCCTTACGAAGCAAGAGCGGGATCGCAGAGAGCTCTGAAGGAGGCAGTCTCTCTGCCTGTTTCTACAGCTTGTTCATCCGTCCTCCCTTGTGTGCCTCGATTGGGCCCCGTGGGCGGGTCTAGACCCACCGGATCTGAGGTTGAGACGACGACGAGGATCTGAGATCCAAATATGCTTGGTGAGCCTACGTAGGCTCTCTTCCACGTGGGACAAAGCGATTTCTGCCGGTGATGATTCCACATCAGGCCAGGCTTATCTGTAAGTTCGTGGAGCCAAGCATCGCCCAATTAGGTATCTGAAGCTGTCCAAACTTCTCATCGTGGGCATAGTTGAATGAGGCAAAATGTTTGAACTCGTCTAATGGATTCATAATAGAGTCTTCGCTAGATACATGGATATATTTTCGAGCCCACAGAGTCGCCCGCTTGTCCCCTCGGCCCCAATAACATCCATCCACATTGTCTCCCTAGGCGCGAACTCCGGGGCTCTCTTTATATGACAAGTTTTTGACGATCTGCCTCCCCTTCCCCGCTTCACACATACCGCTCATGCCTAACAAATCTGCCCACCCTTTGTACTAAACTGGGGAATCCCAAGTTTGACGAAAGACTCCATTTGCCGCCTGCCCCAACCACTGGCCACTAATTTAGACCAAAAAAAAACCACAAGACTCCTCAAGAGCCTAGTAGATTTCCTTGTTGCGTTGTTTTGAAACGAATAAGGGAAAGAGTAAAAAGGAACACTGTTTGCTGTCGGATATATACTGGTAGGCACACGCAACGGCTGAGGGCATGCCCGCGGGGGACAACCCAATGCAAAAAAAGGACGAACAGGGAAAAAACGAATAGATAAAAGGCTATATAATATCGCACCAAGAAGAGAAGAGTAACGATTGATGGGATCCAGCTTCTCCGGCATTGCTTTTCGTTCCTTTTCTTCTCGTGAGTAGTTTGGAATCGAGGGAAGCGGAAGCTCAAGAGACGTGCCACGAGACACGGTAGGGACGGATGACACGAGACGCGAGGTGGGACGGAAGCTGACGCTGGATAACACTGGAGTTGAGATTGCCTTGATGGCGTCTAGAAGTTTTCCTTGCCCCAAACAAAAGAGAATCTAATCTTGTTAGCTGTGAACTTATAACATGCTAAACTCATGATGTTATTACTTACCCAGGCTCGCTGTACTTATTGCAGAAGATGTGCAGCGTGCTTCCCAGGCCCTTAGGACCACAGAAGAAGACACCAGCCTCGGCGGGTGTGTGCAGCTTGCGGATACCCCTGAAGATCATGTCCCAGTTGGGCCTGCCGAAGTTGGTGGGCGAGCGGAGGCCGGTAATCGTGTCCTTGTCGGCGTTGGCGTCGTTAATCATAATGTTCGTGGCATCGTCCGCCTTGATCTTGGCGGTGAGGTACGTGTGAATCTCGATCCTGTTGTCAACATCCTGAGCCTCGATGGCGAGCAGGAGAGACCTGAACCACTCAAACGATCCGAAATCTCTGCAGATCCAGAAGAAGTAGACCTTGCTGAGTCGGGTTCGCTTCTTGGGGTAGTTCATGCGGTACCAGATGGACTTTAGAATCGAGGCGAAAGGCGTAACACCGATACCAGCACCCACGAGAACCGAAATCTCGTACTTGAACACATCCTCGGACGCGGAGCCGAAGGGGCCGTCGACATAGACTCGCGGGAGGACTCGTCGAAGAGCCGGGTCGACCTCGCTGTTTCCACCGTCAACACCGACAACCTGGCTAGTATCCTTCTTCTCCGAGGGAGCCTTCCTCTCAAACTCGCAACCAAGGGTCTTAGCAACAGCCTTGGTGAAGTCACCGACAACACGCATGTGAATGGAGATGTAGTCCTCCTCCGGAGCGCTAGTAAGAGTGAAGGGGTGATATTGCCACAGAGACACGGCGGGGCAGCAGAAGAAAATGTACTGTCCAGCTCTCGTCTTAGTATGCTCCTTCTTAATCTGAATCTCGCACACATTGCTGGGGTGCTGGATGACCTTGGAAATGTACGTCTTGTGCTTGCCTCGGACCTCACGAGCAATACGCTCGGCGAGGTAGGCGAATCCTCCGTACATCCAGTACTGCCAGAAGACGCCAATGGCAGAGGCACCAGTGGCGGTGCAGAAAGGTGCGAAATCGGGCTGGATCATGCAGAAAGCACCGTGGATCGACCAGAAGAAGAAGAAAATGATGAACATGTGGTGAGTATACCAGAATCGCTCGTAGTTGGCTCGGCGGGGCTTCTCGACTGAGGTGAAGACCATGCCCATGAGGGCCACTAACATGATGTATCCTGTCCAACCGGGACCGGAGACGAGGTTAGCCACAAGGAAGCCGTAGATTCCAAGGTTGTTCCTGGCAGCGGCCTGTCCGAAGTTGTTCCAATGGGCAATGGTATGTACCCAGGACCAGAAAACAATGGACCAGGCGGTGACCTTATGGAAGGTGATGTTCTTGTCGAATTGAATGATGCCATTGAGGGGCGTCTGGCGGGCGAGCGAGATGAGCGTCCTGCAGACAGGGAACAGAACCAAAGCGACGTCAACGTGCAGGACGAGAGCGGCCGATCGAGCAATCATAAACGTCGGACCGAATGTGTCTCGAGCTATTTGAAGGTTGTCCTTGGCGGCATAGTGGACGAAGCCAAAGGCAAACACAAGGGCGTGAACTAACGCGAAAACGAAGACGAATCTAAGCACCGAAAGTGTCAGTGGCCACCTACCCATTGGGAGGTCACCGTTCGAAAATGGTGGCAAGTATGAAGGGGTTAAACCTACACTCTCCGGTAGCCTTCGTTGACCATCCACCTATCAAACTTTTCCTTGCCGGACAGTTCCTTTTGCTTCTCCTGCGTCATTTCACCAGAGAGCAACATCCGTGTGAGGGGAGTCCATCTTGACCGCTCTGACTGCCTGGAGCCATAGCTATCCCTCTGACCATTGTAATACTCCATCTTGGGCGGCCAACCTAAGCTCCAATCGGAAAAGACAGCTTTCGGTTCGCCGTTTGGATTCTGGGATCCTTTTCTAGAATCCTGTCCTTCTTCTCGGACCTTACACGTTTCCGCCAAATCTCTGAGTGGGTATCGAACGGATCGTTTGTATTAAGGTCCGCAAGCCAGTGCCGAGAGTCAACCCAAAGAAGAAAAAAAATAAAATAAAAAAGAGGGAAACGCGTTATTCAGAGCCTGCTGAACGGGCAAAGTGAATGCATCGAGCAAAACGAGAGATCGGGATGAAGCAGCAAGTGTGGCTGTCGGCCTCGTTGAACCTGTGCGACCTTCCTCCGCTTCTCGTTCGATAGGCAAGATCGGATTCCTGTTCTCGATGTTCGGATTAAGAATGAATGAATGGGAGAGCCTAAACACCCGTCTGTTGAAAGGCCTGCGCCGTCTCGTCTGGCGGGTTAGCAAGACAACGCCTTTCGGAAACAGCGACAGAAAAGACAGCAAACAATGGGCGGAAGGGAAGGAAACGAAAAAGAAAAAGAGAGGGGATAAGAAGAAAATTGGCACAGCAAGTTGGCACGAAGACCGTTGATGGGAGAGGAAAAGGGAGGAGGGAAGAGAAAGGCAGAGAGACGGGTGGGTGGGAAGGGGAGTATTTTGGTACAAACTGGCAGCAGAGCCGGCCCTTGCCTAGATGTATGAGAATCCTGGGAAGATCATACCTGCACTCAAAATGCTCGCTCTAATACTTGTACACTGATGGGAGGGGGTGGGTCAAGTGTACGGCGAAGGCGGCACAGAGGATAATGCGGCGCTAGCAAATCCACGTACCTCTTTCGGAGAATAGAAGGAGGCAAAAGCGAGGAAAATGTACGGGAATCCGGGGCACTGAGACGGGAGGTGGGTACCTGAATTCTCTAACAGACTGTACAAGTCTCAGATCCCATACAAAGACCACAACATGGTGGATTAGGGGGGGCGTTCGGTGCGTCCGGGGGGTGTCTCCCATTGTCGGGGGTCGGTAACAGTGCACAGTCAGCGCCAGGGTGCTGGGAGATCACAGGGGAGCCACATTGAGTACTCCGTCTGCGGTGAGAACAGCAAAGAGTGACTTGAATGCCTCATAGAAAATCGAGTGTCGGGGACAGAGTGGAGCTTGACACTGGGACACTGGGATCTTCGCGTCGGTCCAAAGAATGTGGTCGTGGAAAGCACAGAGTGAGAGTCGACGAGGTCTCGACCCAAGGGCCTCGTCGCTCTTGAGGTGTGCTCCGGAGTGATGGGGCAGGGACAATGGCGCGAGGGAAGGAGGCCGATTTGCCGTTCCTCTTCTCAACATCAGTCCACGATCACTGCGATTGGTCTTTTAGGTAATCGATGGGCCCATATCGAAACAGTTGCCGCCGGCCGTGAATAGAAGCATTGCTTGTCTTGGAACGCTCACTGGCTCTCCGTTCACAGTCCTTAAATCCCCTCGCGCCACCTGTTCTATTAAACCATTTCCTCCTCCCCAGCGCTTAAAGTAGACATCAAGCACCTTCCATCCGAGCCATTCATCACAGATGAGGAATTCAAGCAAGCAGGCAGGACCCAATCTAGCCCAATGCACCCTCCCACATGCTGGCTTAACTGCCCACAGCCACCATTTTCAGGGGAAAGAGCTTCCTTCAAGGGAAGGACCCGAATGCCGCGCAGGGGAGCGTCCACTGTATTACTTTTTAGCGTCCGCTCACAGGCGCTACGCTATGCTTCAAGCCATTAAGGTAGGTGCCGCACAACCGCCCAGTGGGTCTAAGGCCCACTATCACGAGCCAAAGAGCCAGCGTTCCCTGGTTGCAACCGCCAATGCTATCATTGCTTCAGAAGGCAGCACCTTCCACTCCCTATCGAGAAGATGTCGTGGCCTCAGAACGTCGATTCGGGTACATTACGCGAGCATACTCCTTCCCTCATTCCTTGTGACAAACATTGCAGAGCGATGGCGCCGTTTGCCTGGGGTTTCCCGACCGCGGTGCAAGGACCCTAGAAAAGGGGGCCGACGAACAAGACCAGGAGGGTGAATTCGCTGGTGGTTAAAATTTCTCCTGCAAAGCTTCAGCGATTTGACAGGCCGCCAGTGGGTTCGGTCTTGGCACTTGGCGCAAAGGGTAAGCTGTGATTGGCTAGTTGTGGCGGGGGCACGCTGTCGGAACCACCCCATGTGCGTCACGGAGTGTTTCGTCAGGGGTCCTGATACAGGTCTGAGGGACGGGATCCACCTTCTTCGTTTATTCTTCACTTCCCTCGGGCGCTCGCCACCGTTCCATGCCGGCACAGCTCTCAATTACCAAGCCTCTGGAGCTCACGATATCCTGCATATGGCATATTCGATTCGATTCCCACGATAATTGAAAGTAGCTGACAACGACGGATCGAACGTCGGGTGTAGAGGACAACATGTTATATTTTGCCCTGATGGTTCGATTCGCTTTGAGCCTCAGTTTACGATTGCTGCGTTGCATTGTACCTGCAGCGCTCGACCATTGGCGGCCCAATCTATGCTTGCTCTTCAACGCTTTGGCTTTCTTCGTCTCCATCGATTACGAACACCTTTCCTCGCCCTGGCCACGTCCTCGTTTCTTTATCGCATTCAGGGAGCCCAGGTCAGGTTCCGATATCCAGATAATCTTCCTTGCGGTTTCCGATCTCTTTTAAGGCCCAGGGCTCTCTTGGACCGCGTTCTAGACCGGCATATCCCACCTCAAACCGTCTCAAACATTGACACTCATCATCCCCTCCCCCTTCACGGAAACCGATCGCCCTCGCAGCCCTCGCTCAAGCATCGTAGGCTAGCCAATTTACCCTCCTCCCTCCCCTCCCCTGTGGCGATCGGAATGTGCAAAAAAGCAGTGTCACTCTCACTCTCCTTAAAATAGACCCACTTATCCTGAACAGGCGAGAAGCAAAGCCATTGCCGTCGTTACCGCCGGTAGTCTTGCTCCCTCTGGCCTGGCCCTCCTCTAGGCGCGGCCCTTGCAGTTTCCTTTGCAGCCCATCCCTTCGGTAAGTGGCCCGCAGTTTGAGCTGGAGAAAACAGGTATGTTTAAACGAGTACGGGTCTAGAACAATCTGTGCTCATGTGACAGGTTCGCCAATAGCTGGTACGCTGAAGCCGAGATGAGGGAGGTTCAGTCAGCCCCTTGGTCCTTCCCTTTCCCTTTCAGCATTCCGGGTTCGGTTTCCTACCGGTGGCAAAAGCCCGCAGAGTCCGTCCTGGTGTGTCCATATTGGCCGGTTTCTCCGAAACTTCTTGACTCAGCAACAAGATTAGGCTTTTTGAGATTCGCTCATGCTTATTCACTATAGGGAAGCCCCCCACAAAGCAGATCCCTCGGATATTACATAGTTGCTGCATTAGTACTAATTGAATGGCGGGATTTCGTCGAGCACGTGATGACATCATCACCTGGAGACTCTCGGACAATTCGAGATCTCTTGTGTATTATTCTTCCGACACCGACATTGATAAGCCATCAATGACTTCAAGGTCTACATTAATAATGGACCATACAGCAGTACATGGTACACGCTGAGGCATTTTGAGCAAGGCATTCTCCAGCCTCCGCTTTCCGTGTCCAGCTGTCGAGGCGCGGTCCCATCCACCCATGGTGGCGGAAGAAATGCCGCCTCCAGTCTGTTGACTCATGCACACCGATCGGGATTTCTTTAGCATGGTGGCGGGCCCTCGAGGCCCAAGTCATACGAGACTTAAAGATGGAGGCCCAGTCGAATCCTACGTAGTCAAAGTGGAAGGCCCTACGAGGTTCCATAAGGAAAAACGAGTCGCCCCTGATGCAAATATGCAGAATCACCATGTATAGATATCATTCTGTAAATAACATGTCTGATTTTGAAAAGGAGGAGGCAAAGCAATGACTCCGCGATCCAGGACCCTGGGCACAAAGGGGAAAAGAAATCAAAAATGAACAAGTCCATGGAATGCTGCGCAATCTTGCAAAAGGTAAAGTGAAAGATGTGTAAAAGAAAGAATAGGGCCGTTTTGCTCCAAGCTGAATGTATTGATCCTCCTCCCTTCCCCTCCCTAGTATCGCTATTCGCTTTTTGCAAGGTACGCTCTTCTTCATCCTTCATCCTGACCGTTCATGGAGCACCGCGCCCACTTCTCGTGTGAGTCTAGCGGGAACATCTACAAGTAAACATGCAGTCGGGAAGAAAAAGGACAAGAAGATCAAGATGAGAGTGTGGTCTGAATCATCAAACAGGCAGAAAGGGAACAGGGGAATAGAAAAGCCCAACTTGGCAGCCACCAAAATCATGAATTTATGATGAGGCCAAGAAAAGACACGGCCAGCATAATTAGAATTTGCACGTATTGTCCACCACCACTATCTGCACCATCATCACTTCATCATCCGCCAAACCCCCAGCCTATCAAACTGCATACTTGCGAGTCCATTCCCTAGCTGTAGCCTCATACCTGGCTCGATCCGTCTTGTATACGTGGGCGATCTCGGGAACCAGGGGGTCGTCGGGGTTAGGGTCCGTAAGCATAGAGCAAATCGAAAGAAGTACTAAGTGCCATCAGTTAGCATCATGACCAGTCGCGATGTCGACGACCACTATCGCGGAGGTGGGAGGGCATAGATAGGGAACATACCCTTCGAGATGGTCAACGCCGGACTCCACTGGTCTCGAAGAATGTCGAGGCAAATGCTGCCATTAGAGTTGATGTTGGGATGGTAAATACGGGTGGTAAAGTTGACCTTAGGAGGCTTGAAGGGGTAGTCGGTAGGGAAGTGAATGGCGAGGAAGAAGACACCACCAGAGTAAGGAGAGTCGCCCTATGGATATCCACGTTAGTATATACTCATGAGAAATAAATTCACAAATGTGCAGAGTAGACAAAACACTTGTAACTTCTGGAGCGCTGTGGCTAGCATGTGAGGGGAGGAATGTGTCTCGAAATCGCGAAAAGTAGAATGAAAACAAGGTGAACTCACAGGTCCCATAATAGTCGCTTGCCAGTGGAACTATTTAAACAACAGTAGTTAGTAGAACCATTCGCAAGCAAAGATATATTTGCGGTCTTGTGCTCCATGCCTATTCCGGGATTGCCATCACAGGCATGGCGGGGTAGACGGCATCGTCAAGACAGACTGGGGTCGCATACCAGATCTTCGCCAACAGGGCCAGCAGAACAAGACGAGGGAGGGTCACTGCAAATAAAGTTAGCAAAAGCATTCCGACAACTGTATCATCAATCACTATCGTCAAGCCCGCGATGCCAGACACAAGATGCGCTCGACGAGGGTACGGCCAAACCCCGCTTCCCTGCCCCACCCAATCGTTTGGGCTGAGATGGCACGGCGAATGCGGTAATGATGTTCCCAGGCCAACCTCCAGGAAGAAAAGAAATTCGAGTAAGGGTGAAGACTTACCGGCCCAAGTCGGTGAGCTCCTTGTTAATTCTCTTAAGAGCCATTGCTGTTGATGGATTGGGAGTTATCTAGAAGAGTGGAAGGAGATCTCTGCTGTAGGCAGGATTTCGCAGAGTGTTAGCGGCTGCGAGATTCTTGCTCGTCAGGGCGGGGTCAACGCGATCTGAGAGGAAGTACGATGGCCAGTTGAGGAAGAAAAAGAAATTTATTTTGGGTATCGAAGATAGGGAGATGGACAGAGTCGTTGACAGAGGCAGTATTTGTGTACGTACGGAAGAGAGGAGTCGGGAGACGAGGCTTCGGGTCGAGACGTTCAAGGTGGGATCGGAAGGAAGAAGGTGGGGTGTTCTAGGATTGGGAGAAAATTTTGTAGGGTCGTCAAAGGAAAATGGAATATCCGAGTCACTACAAGAGCCCAAAAGAACGGACACATAGATAGTCAGCAATGGCTTATGGTTTGGGAATAAGGCTACGGAGGAGGCGAAGTTTACCTGGACTTGTGCCGTACTGGTTTAGAAAGCTTTTTATCGTTGATGTCACGAAGTGGCAGGAAAAGAAATGGAGGGGAAGAAATAGCGGGAAAGAAGTGGAAGTGCGAATGGATGGCAAAACGCTTCAGACAAGCGGCAAGAGGGGCTGACAAACAGGCTGGGGCGAGACCTAGCCCAGTCTGGCCCAGGGCTGGCTGCCCACTACTGATTGCTCCTTCCTCGCTCTCCCCGTAGGATACCTATTATCCTTTCACTATTCAGTAGACCAGGTGGTACTGTGGCAATCCCCCCCACTGTTATTGGGAAGGCGCCCAGTCGCCAGCCCGCCCAGTACAACAACCCCCAGTGGAGGCGCAGTCCAACTCATCTCTACACCAGTGGCCGAGCGGTAAAAGTCCACCTAACGCAAAATCTGCGAGAGGAACGTCACTCGCAACCTAAATGTACTTCGACACTAACACCGCATCTACCACGACGCCTCACTCTACTGTTAAGACACTCGAATCTTGGTGTGCCTGTAACAACTCCGCCAAACCCGGCTCGCTTCGGGTGTCTGTCGTCTGTTCTCAATGCAAGAGTATGCCGCCGGATTGAACCGATTGATACGCTTTGACAGGCGGAGGATCGCCGATCAGAAACCTGGATTAAGCAGTCTCCAGCGCTTAAAGAACATGGACTACAGCTTGTTGTATCTCGCCCCTAAGCGCTGAAGGAGATGGATCAAATCACAGATCCCCCTCAAACCCATGCCTGGTTGTCAGCCTTACAAGTCCCTTGGAACAAATCGCCACCTTTGGCAATGTCAGGTCCCACGAGCCGAAAGACAAACTAGCGACTGACCACCAACCAGCCTGACTTGCAAATGACCTTCTGGGTAAGGGCCGCCTCTGTGCTGTGGGGAATCAACAGGGTCGCAAACCACAGGTCACCCAATAAGAACGAGACACTATAGACGGAGTTGTCCGAGCGAACCAACGAGATGACGTCGTCGAGAGCGGGATCCCAATACGTTGCGCCGTACAGCGTCACGATTCACAAGTGAGCGGCTGGCCCGGGACACGAAGCGTGTGATTAGATGCACTATATATTGTTTTTGGTAAATCTCTACTTATGTGTAAGTTTGAGGTGAAGGCATTTCCATGCCTGAGGAATGCACACCATCTCTAACAGAAAGCCTGCACGCCGGTAATCGCCCGGCCCAAGATTAAAGCTACATCGAGGATAGGTTATTAATGATTCACGCTGAAAACTTGGGGAAATGAATGGGAGAAAATACGTACCGTGTATGTCACTCTGTCCCTCGTACGTCTGGGTGACAAAGAGGTTCGCAACATGCCTTCCAATCATGTACTCGTCGCTGACGGCATTTCCTCCAAAGATCTCTTGGAGCACGCGGGCATTGTGTAGCGCCCGGTCGCAGTTTTGCCTTTTGACCATGCTAATCATTTCGGGGGTAGCAAGGCCTTGGTCCTTTAGGCGGCCGACTTGAATAGCAGCAAGGGTACCGTAGGCCGCGTCGGTTGCGGCATCGGCCAGCTTCTTCTGGATGAGCTGGTACTTCGCCAGGGGATTTCCCTTGAACTGCTTCCGCTCCAAGGAATATTCTCTAGCCCTCGCGAGGCAGTCTTCGAGCGCACCCATGACGCCGAGTGAGATGCCATACCTAGCGCTGTTTAGGCAGCTAAAGGGACCTCGGAGACCTTCGACGTGCGGAAACATATTCGCCTCTGGGACAGGACATCCGTCAAGATGTATCATACCGGTAATCGATGCCCTGAGCCCATTCTTGTCCTTGATAGCAGGAGTCTCGAGGGTTCCAGGAGGGCAGGCATCGCGATCGATTAAAAACCCCCGGATCTTACCCGTCTCCTGTAACTTGGCCCATACCAGGAGGACATCGGCGATAGGGGAGTTGGTGATCCAGGTCTTGGAGCCAGAGATAGAATAGTACCCGGACTTGGTGGGATGAGGCTTGGCTACTGTCTCCATTGATCCAGGGTCACTACCGTGGTTTGGTTCCGTGAGGCCGAAAGCGCCAATGAGCTTGCCCTTGGCCATCTGGGGCAGGTACTTCTCCTTCTGCTCCTCTGTGCCCATCTCGTAGATCCCACCCATCACTAGCGATGACTGCACGGACATTCCAGAGCGGTAACCACTGTCTACACGCTCGACGGCCTTGGTGATGAGGCCGCTAGCTACAGAGGATACGCCCGCGCATCCGTAGCCTTGTATCGTAGCTCCCAGCAGGCCCATGTCACCCATCTCCTCGAGTATCTTGGGGTCATAATTCTCATCACGGTAAGCCTCTGGAGAGTATAATTCACGTTAGTTCGCATTCACTAGAAAAGTGACTAGTCAATTGAGGGCTTAGAGGGAATTAGGAGGAGAGTACAGACGTAGAACCCGAGGAAGAAGCTGCTCCTGGCAATACTTTTCTGCGGTCTCGGATATCGCCACCTCTTCCTCAGTGAGAAATGCCTTGGCTGCCAAGGGGTCTTCCCAATTGAATACAGGGCCACCCGTAGCTGTGCTCATCGGCCTGGAAACCCCGAGGCCGGCTCTCGGGCGGATAGTAGCCACCCGGCGAACAGCTCGCTGGGCGAGGAGGCGGGATGTGTGAATCGCCATGCTGGTCTTGTGAGCTACGAAAATAGTCTCTAGATCTTGAAATAAGGAAAAAAAGCTAGTAGTGAGCGTGGTCACTGCTCTGGGAGCTGTATCAGGTGTGTGACCGTCGTCTGGAGTATTAAATGAGAGGAGAAACGCCCAAGCTCAGAGCGAGAAACGGCGTTGACGCAGATCTCGCCGTTGGTAACCGAGGCATGTCGGGGGGTTTCTCCGTCGGTCGTGACTAATCCGGGGGTTCTGTGGGGTACTTGGGCGCCAGCCCAAAGAGAGTGCGCTGTGGAAGCGGGTCCTTCAATGGCACCGTTCCGTCATTTTCGGCAGGAGCTGACGACTACGGCAGCTCAGAGCGCCGGAAGGCGCAACTAACACGTTCGGTTCTGGCATTCCAGGTCGAAATACATAATCGACTGCGTCGCCTTGCAATTCAAATGCCAGAACTCTACCTAGCCTTAAGTGCTGTTTGTGAGGTTGATTTGCTGTATGGGCCCACCAACGAGTTCACGTAGAAGTAACCAGGTTTGTCACAGGCATTGGTCTATAATCTCAATCAGGGAAGAGTAGGACCATTCAAATCTATCTATCCAAGGAAAATATCTCGTAGGGAAGTCGAGATTCTACCTTCCCATTTATTGCTGGCTTGATCGCGTGGCCTGATGAGGGACATTGTCCTCCATCTGAGTTGTCTACATACCCTCAATTCGCTAACACCCATCATGTCATTCTCTTTAGACCTACGAGTTGAATCCGATGAATCAGTCCTGCCAATGAACAGAGATACGCTTTATCCTGTGTCTGAATATTCCATATCATTTCTTCACTATGCTGCGGCCCCTATCTCCTGAGCAACCCATTCCCATCCCCATTGCCCCCATTGGGAGACAGCAGGGCGCCCGTTGTCTTGGGACTGTCCGCGAGTCCGCCGCCCGTTTTCCGGTGCCGCGGAACTCGAGAGTACTCGGCTCACGGCTTTACTCGGGATTCGAGGATCTAGAATAGAATTCGGGGTTCGAAACTAATGGCCCTTTTAACGCACTCTCGGAGCCAACTCATGAACCTGTCATTGACCTTGCGCTCTATCGCCGTCCGCACATGAGGGCCAGAGGCCTCGCGGCATCCTCTCCCTTCCCGATCAAAAGATCAGAGTCTTTTCTAAGCCAACGAAATGCTCCACGGATAAAGGCCGATCGGTCTGTAACCGTGGATGTCTCGCAAATCGGGGGCATCGCTGAGACTTCCATGACTCGATTGCGCTACTCTCCTCGAACAGATGAGGAAGGATGGGGTCCAGTCGACAAGGAGGAAGGCGGCGAACAAATTGAAACCACGGTGTCCCAATAGACCGGATTTTGTTCGGCGGGAGATATCGAGCAAAGAACACACCTGCGCCGACCACCGTACCCTGTCTAGGACTTGGGCCGTCTCTCAATGGATCTTATCCTTCCAATGAACGACTAGATAAAGTAGAAGAAGTGTCTGTGGCATCTCCTTCATCTACTTTGCAAGCGTTTAACCCTATCTGCGTCTAGGAGCGCCTTCTGGACAACTGGGGTCGGGTTCTGTTAATTTGACCGAGCTAGACTCTGATATGAGGACCGGCGTATTCTCAACTAAAGAGAACTATGGGTTAAAAGCCCGCTCTATAGTCCTTATGAAGACTGTGTCTCGACAGACGAGCGTCATCTGTGAAAACAAATGTTATCACTGGGCTTGCTTTGCGGTTGTTGGCTCCTGGTGAGGTTTGCCCTCAGCAAGCGACTTTGTTATGGGAATGCTCTCTGAAATGTAGCTTGTACGGTGGCTATAGCATGGTGTGTATTGACTTGATAACAGCGGCCGAGCGAAGAGATAGACGTTAACCTTTGATAAGGGTTGACATCTTACAATAATAACATGCGCTCGACGCAAATGTCGTAGGTGAAGTCTTCAAATGTCGGGTACAAAGCAATGTTTCCAACCTGTGGCATTGCGTAGCAGGTCAGAACTGATGGGAATGAGGCGCAGAGACGGGCTACAACATTAAAGGGAAGCCGGCCCAGAGGCAAGCTGTACGCTCACGATCCTGTAATCGAAAACCCGACTTTGACGGGACAAAATTCCTAGCTCGAGCCATGCCTGCGAGAACACATCCGCATGTGTTACGTTTGGTGAAACACGGTCATTCATGACATTTACACGTTCTTGATCAAACGATGAATTATTTCACCATGAGGAGACTGGAGGTGGCCGCCGTAAGGCCCTGTCAGACTCGACAGCTCATCTGAGTCATGGAAAATAAAACGGCATGTTTGGCTGACATGGCAGCCAGAAAAAAATAAATATCGCGAGTAGCAAATTGAGACATTTGAGGGATGGGTGTCAGTCGCGGTAGTTGGGCAGAGGTCCATGATAGTCATCATTCATTATTTTTCCTCCAGTGTGAATGGTGACCAACTTCACAGGGTCCGCGAACATTTTGATCAGGACAGCGACGAAGCCTTGATTGTAGATGTTTCCTTTAGGGCGTCAAGCGTGCACTTCTCAGACAGTATCGTCACAACACGAGTCGAGTCGAGGGAGACATGCAGGTTTGGTGGCAGGCAGCGTCAAGTGCAAAAGAGAGTAGATTCAGGGTGTCGATTGGATGATATTACGGGGTCTCGGCAGCGGTTCTATATTTGAACCTGTTGGACGGGATGGCTTGAAGGAGGGTGCCGAATAAGCGGCTTGGGAGCGTGGGACGGGGGATCGAGTCGCAATCAAAGGTGGGACATGTCGGCTTGGCGATCTTGGCGTCTTTCTGCATGCGGCAGACGTTGCTGTGGGAGGGAGCCTATCAGTCCTGGTGACTTCAATGATTGCTATCGTGAAGGTTGTTCGGAGATAATGAGTTGGGTGCTCTTGAGCTTCCCAGATCGGAAGGTTTCTTGGTACCTGATCGTCTGCTCGATAGAGCCCTTTCGTATTAACCGGCTTGCAGAAGACGGAAGATGCAGGCTCCTCATGCAGCAGGCAGTGCTCTGGGCCCGCCCGAGGAGGGTACATGGATTGTGCACATATCAATGGATGGAAAGTACCAGGAGCAACGATTTGGACACACGCGGCGAAACCAGGGAATCTTGGGGGCTGAATTTAGAGGTGCACACTACAGCAATTTAGTTTCCGGGATAAAGTTTGGCAAGCGTCAATCGATTGGTGCTTTTTGACAGGCGGTTTACTTGGAATCAAGTAAAAAGTAAAGTTGGCAATAAACGCAAACGTAAAAGAAGAAACTTCTCCCCTCGCTAGGTTCTTTTCACCTTCTGCGAATGTCGTCTTTTTGTGAGATAGGACAAATATCAGAGGTCGAGTTGGTGCCCATTACGATCTCTGCTATGAGCGACGTGGATCGCCACCGGAGGGTGCGAGGCTCGAGAGCGAATCAAGGTTCTGGTGTTGGCCGTTGTTGATGTAATTAGCCAGCCCTGATAACTCTGTTCATAAGTGTTCTTCTCCATACAGTACAAGCACGTGAAATCTTTCTGGCTCATCCAAGTTTTATGCCTTTTCCGCTTCCTGTCTCTCCGATCTTGATCTTTGGTGAAGGGTTTACGTTGAGACATGGTTCTACATAGGCATTCAGGCCCTGTGATGTTTGTAGCAGTCTCCAGTCCGAAAGGGGGGATAAGAGCGTTCTTTCCCATTTTGGCACCCGGGGAGGGATGCTGTCATTTGATGTCAAAGTCAACTCGGGAGAACGAATGGCACATGGGGTATAAACAAGGAGATTCGTGGAATTCTGGCCATTTTTGTGAGTGTCTGTTGTATCGAGGGATCGGGACACCCCTGTCTCCGGCTTCAATAGTGCGCGCTAGACTCGGTGGGACAGCCGTGGAACGGGGGGTCGTCGACGAGGCGATCAAAGCGAAGCATGTTCCCGGGGATCCGGGCTCGATTGCTGGCTGGATGGGTACTATAATTAGTGGAGAGAGAGAGGGAAATGGAAGATCACAGGGTCCATGTCAAGGAGGGGAATGGCATTGGTGAGGCGAGCCTGCAGCAACGGCTGTGCAGGAGTGATGGTCCGACCAGATTTGAGCGAGAGGGGCTGATTCCAGCATTCCTTCAGCTTTCACGAGCCCTGTGCGGATGTGAAGGGCCAGCAGAGCAGCTTGTGTCGTGTGCGTGCAGCGCTGGTCTCCTTTAATATCCTCTTGGTCACTCGGGGAGAATGTAGCACCAGACGTACGTTTGCGGGACCCATCGATCCAGCCTGCCAAGCTGTAGCAACGCGTATGGGAGTACGAATACCGCACCATACGTTCCCTTCTGTCAATCCTCTCAAGAGGAAATAGGGGACCTCTTGTTCATATCAGGAGAAGCAACGAGGACCTGTCCCTGTAATCCGGGTTTCATGAATCGTCGTTGTGGATGACGGATTGACGGGCCTGGGGACTTCGCCAATGCCGATCAGGTCTTTTTGGGCGTGTGAAATGGGAAATGTGCGGCGAGCCAAAGCAAAGTCGTCAGCACCCCTCTGGCTGGCTGAAACGAGTTAGAGGAGCTGACGAAGACTCGACTCTTGGCTCTGGGCGGCTTCTGGGCGAATACTGGAAGGGGATTTGGGCTGACGGCCCTGCAGAGCAACGCCTGGCCCAGTGGGTGCAGATGCATCGCTGGCTGGCGCTGGGATTGCGTGGAGGCGCAGAGTACATCCAAGAAGTGCTGGACTGGAATTCGGGCTGGGAGTGGCTGTGTGAGTTGTCCTGTTGTACCCTTGATATCCCTCGCTCTGAAAAAGCTCGCTGGCTCTTCCATGTCGACAAAAGGACCATATTGCATAAATCACACTGTATTGACAAGTAGAAGGCACGGCAAGTACAAGTAGAAAGGCCGGGTCGAATTCTGTCCGAGGCGGGACGTCGCTGGTTCATACAGTGTGGGGTTATGGCTGGTGTTGTCTTCATCTCTCTGCTCCCCACAGTATTCTGATTACCCGTCTGTATCTTTTCCTAGTCTCCCAGGCGAGAGGATACCCAACGCTGAACCCTTTCCATATCCAGCCCAGGCCCGGACCCAGTCTCTGTCTGTCTGTCCCAGCCCCAGCCCACTGTTCAGGGTCTATTCCCAGTACGGCCCAGCGCCGTGTCGGTCTTTCGCCAGCCACTGGAGAGTCCCACTGTTCCCGTCCCAGGCCTGGCCAGCCAACATCACATTGATCAATGGATTATTAGGCCGTGAAACCGAGCAGCACGCAACATTGAAGCCAGCCAGGCTAGTCCTCGCCAGGAGCCAGCCCCACTGCTGGCGAGGGTGGTTCATGTTGTTGTCGACCTCGCATCCTGCCCCAAAATACCTCCTCCTTGTCTTTCAATCTATCCCCCAAATCAATCAATCAATCCAAAATCCTCGTTCCTCCTGAGCGCAACAACCTGCCATCTCCGAAATCATGACCGACGACTTTTGAACACGTTCGACATTTTGCTCGAAATTCTCTCTTCGCTCGACTCGATTATTTTTCCTCCCTCTTTACCTCTTGCCGGCCGCGGTGAATTTTCGCTACTTGTGTCGGGGGAACGAATTATTCCCTTCCCCCACACCTTGCGTATCCTTGGCGACCCAACCGCCGGTCAATCCTGCTCGTCCTGCCTGGTTTTGCCCCCTTCCTCCAACCACGCAACCTCGACGACGACACCCCGAAAATTCCTCTGCCGCCCCAGCGAACCTTTCGTCTTCGATATGCCCGCGTATCTATCGGACGGGAACGCCTCTATTTACCATACCGCTCACCACGTTATTGATCTCGACCCTGCACGGTTAGGTCTCGCTTCCCATAAGCATATTTCCCTTGATGGGTCAGACATTCAACCTGCCGCCCGGCCCGACACAACCAATGCCAGCTTCGACGATACGTCTTCGTCTACGGCGTCATCCTCCTCTCAATCCGACCTGTCCGACGCTAGCCAGCCGGTGCCCATGAACGGCAACAGAACGAGGACACGCCAGACGAGCATGACTTCCATCTCCAATGGACAGTCGGTCCACCCCGGCCTTCCTGTCGAGCACCCCAAACCCATGACGAATGGCTCGGCAACCTTGGTGGATAGGACAGTGCCTTCTGCTAAGCAGCAAGCGTTGACCACACCCCAATACCCCGACTATCGTGACCAGGCCGTAGAATACCAAGACGACACCGAGTTGGAGGCTACGCCGACGTTAGGGTCGTCACCCTTCCCTGCGGTCGATGCGTCATCAACATACTCTTACCAACAAACCACTCCTCTCCCCGTTCCTAATTCTATAGGGTCCTCGACTTCTTCCATGCCTTACCACTCGCCGCCCGTACCCCCTCCAACACGTGTAGTTACTCCTGCTTCTCCACCAACTTCACCTCCGCCAATCCCGACGGCTTCTCTTGAAGTAGCACCTAGTCCCCGAACCTCGGACGCACCTGCACCACATCGTCTCTCCTCTCCTCCTCAGTATAACCCCTCAAATTCGTCTCCGACCCTCACTACCACACAACCACCTCCCGGCCCCGGCCAGCTGAGGCAACGCCATACCCTCGAAGTCCCTAGGAAACAACCTAGAGGCTCCAAGGATGGACCCGAGGCTGCCTTTGCTAGCGGCCGGTTTTCACCTACCGCATCGGGTGGCCCCGGTCCTGCCTTGTCTGTTCGTAGAGCCTCCCTTAGCCTGGCCCGACGCGCCACCCGATCCATCCAGTCCGACTTCCCCCGAGACGAGATAGCCCCTGATGAAGATGCTCTCCACTGGGCCGAAGTTTATCGGCAAAAGCGTGCCAGCAAGAAGAGGAGGAGAGAAGAGGAAGATGATGACAGGGTCTTGGTTGGAACTAAGGTCGACGAGCATCACGTCAACTGGGTCACCGCCTATAACATGCTGACGGGAATTCGTGTATCCGTCTCCCGAACTAATGCCAAGCTTGACCGCGAGCTTACAGACGCCGACTTCGAGGCCAAGCAAAAGTCGACTTTCGATATGTGAGTTGTGATATTGACATGGCTGACGATTCATTCATGAATTCTTGTTTTGTAGTATTCTAATGTCATTGGTCTAGTGCTGGAAACGAATTGGTGCCCTCTGCCAAGTACGACTTCAAGTTCAAGGACTACGCTCCTTGGGTTTTTCGACGACTACGAGCACTCTTCAGACTCGACCCGGCCGACTACCTCATGTCTCTCACTGGAAAGTACATCCTCTCCGAGCTTGGTTCGCCCGGCAAGAGCGGCAGTTTTTTCTACTTCTCCCGAGACTACAAATACATCATCAAAACTATTCATCATGCCGAACACAAGTTTCTTCGCAAGATTCTCAAAGATTACTATCAACATGTTATGGACAATCCCAACACCCTGCTCTCGCAGTTTTACGGCCTACACCGCGTCAAGATGCCCTACGGCAAGAAGATCCATTTTGTTGTCATGAACAATCTCTTCCCACCCCACCGCGATATTCACCACACCTATGATCTGAAGGGTTCGACTGTTGGCAGAGATTATCCGGAGAGCAAGCTCGAGGAAAACCCTCGTGCTACTCTTAAAGATCTAAATTGGCTGAGGAGGAAACGCGCTCTAGAACTTGGCATCGAGAAGAAGCGTCTGTTCCTGGGTCAGCTGCAGCGAGATGTTCAATTGCTCAAGCGGCTCCAGATTATGGACTACTCGCTTCTTATCGGTATTCATGACCTCCAAAAGGGTAATGAGGAGAACCTGAGGGACAAGACCTTGCGAGTCTTCAACCCTGGTGGCGAGCGGCAGTCTGAGGAGCCCGAAGTTTCTGTGCTTCTCCGTACGCCCAGCAAACTGGAGAATGCAAAGAAGGCGAGGGAACTCCGACAGATGTTGCGCCAAGAGCGCCCCGTCCCGATGGATCAAACGGCGAGTAGGATGCCCGACGAGCTTGATGAAGGCAATAGTCGAAGTGGCTTTGTGTTCAACCAGGATGACGGCGGATTTCGGGCGACGAACGAGGATAATACACCGGCCGATGAGGTGTATTATCTCGGTGTTATTGACTGCTTGACTCACGTAAGTATCACTCGTTTACGTAGCTGTAATCGCTTTGCTAATTTCTATATTCAGTACGGTGTCATCAAGAAGATCGAACATTTCTGGAAGGGTCTATCCAACGATCGCACGCAGATCTCGGCCCTGCCTCCAGATCAATACGGTGACCGATTTTACGAGTTCGTCGAGGGCGTCACGATGTCGGCGCAGGAGGCACAAAGGAAAGAACTCGCTGAAGCCGAAGCTGCGAGAAACGCGGCCCTTGCTGGGGAACCTGCTGAAGAGGTTCATGAGAGCCATGGAGTGTGTCCGCCGTGGGGATCCCATCATCGAAGCTCCTCCGCCGTACCAGCCATGCCTACGTATGCGCCGCCACCGCCGCCGCCGCTGGACCATCTGCCCCCGAACGTAGAGGTGGCCAATGAAAAAAATACGGCCGACGGCGAACTGAACGAAAAGAGTGGGCATGCCATCCGCTACACCAACGGATCATCGCACGTCCACGATGGAGAGTCTGCACATGGACAGTCTTTGCCGGTGGTGGATGAGGCTGCCGAGGCTTCTTCCTCAGGTGCTAGGAGTGCTCGTAGTGGCCGGAGCATTCGAAGCCAAATCAACGATGAAGAGCGCCCGCCGACGCCTCGCAAAGATCGACCTGTGACACCGCACAAGACTGTTCCTCGAAGTCGCGGTGGACCGCCCACCCCGCCTAAATACCTGAAGCCCGAAAGTGCGGATAGCGGATATGGTGGCATCAACGGGACTGGTACTGACAGTCGGGAAGGATCTCTAAGGCTTGCACGAAAGATTAGCCGTGACTCTTTGAACAAGGACCTTCCACCCCTTCCTCGCAGTGACCAGGCCCTGAGTCTGTCTGTTGGATGAGAGTAAGAGAAGAGGAATGTGTTTGGCCAGTGGAGCAGGCTGGTAGGGGAGGTAAAGCGAAGTGGAGGAAATTTCCTTTCTGTGTAGGACAGAATGAAGCAGGACATGATGAACGCATTTGCATTTTCCTATTGGCATGGTTTGCCCACCCTAAAACCCTTCGCTGCACTCATCTCCTTTGTCCACTGGCGAGAATGGCCGAGTTTTGCGAATTTCGTTTTCCGGGCTCTGCTTTTGCCCTCGACATTATATCACTATATCTCTCTCTTCTCTTCTGCTGTTTATTCTTGTCCTCTCAGAGGACGCTTCCTTTCCTCTTACTTTTTTCTTCCGCTTTCCTGTCACTGTCTCCTCCTTGTTTCCTCTCAAAACGACTGGAGGCAGTGATGCTCTTTGCCTTTTTCTTTCTTCTTTTTTATTTTTATTCTCTTTTTTGGCTTTGCCAACCAAAAAACCAAGCTGAATGGGAGAGCAACCATAGATGATACCACGGCATTGTGTAGAGCATCGCGAGATTATATAGAGATTCGAATCGTTTTATGTTATATTCAGGAAGCCTACTGTTGCGTTTGAAGTCTTGAAGCTGGTGACTGTGAAAGGAACCGCGAAGACTTACCTTGGGAGGACTGAAAGGATGATATGCCTGTATTGCCAAGTGTATATACAGATTATGGGATAGATTCGGATAGCAAACATGAATTCGGGTCTCTGTGGCGTTTTGACTACCTGTGTGATGAAGTGTAGCATTATCTGAGATTACAGCCTAAGAAACGTAGAGTCAAGATTGGTCGTATTTCGTCGTTTGCAAGGCTAGCATGCCTCGTCCGTGGATGTATTTACATATAATGTACAGTTTATCTTTACCCAATGTTCCCGAATATCCGCCTAAGCCGTCTATTTTCGATCTCAGAAAGCGTCATTGATCGTTTTCTGCTTCTTCTCTCGTACATCCCAAATTCACAATTCCATTGCCGAAAAAACCACCCCATCAGCTCTTCTTCTCAATCCCAAACTCAGGCTTAACATCCATCTTAACAGCGCCCTCCCTCTCAAGCTGCTCAATCTTGGCCCTCCGCTTGGCATCCATGACCCTCCAGTCCTTGAAGTAGGCCACCCACTTGGCGGCGCAGTCGCGCTCGAACTCGGCCGTCTGCTGAGGGCAGGCGCGCTTTGTGGCGGCGGGGTCCGCGTTGGCGTCGGTGATGTTGTGGGCGTCGAGGCAGGCGAAGTAAGCGTCGCGAGAGGCCCAGCATTGGAGGCGTTCGGCGCGGGTTGGGACGACGGCGCCGGTGCGGACTTGGGTCGCGCGGTCGGGGGTGAAGAGGCCCATTGTGGTGGAGGTTTGTGGAGGTGAGCCCTTGTGATGATGCGGTCGGCGGAGAGGGGTGGGCTTTGACTTGGCTGGCGATTAAGCTGCGGCTCAAGCTTGAATTAAAGAATGGTGGGGGAATTGCCGAGGTCTGGATAGGACGAGTGGAATAGAAGTCGATGGAGGAGAACAAGCTGGTGATGAATTCTCAATTCCACCACCGGTTCGTCATCAGATGCTTGGTGGTGGGTAGAATTTGGTCCGGCAGAATCTGGGCGGTGAAAGTCCGGCAATTTGGCAGGAGTGGCCTGGCTGGGATTGGTTCTTGGTGCACGGAGAAGGTACGTTCCAGGGGTGGCTCATGACGGAAACATTCTGTGCTGGATCATCGACTGGACCACATCTCCTCCCAGGCTTCCACATTTCTTTTCAACAGAAAACTACTGCGACGACACCGCCGAGTCATTCAGAAAGGCATTTCGATTTAGCGTTGTAGATTATCTTGTTTTCGCGATAATTCAGCGACTTCATTAGCTGTTGTTTGTTTTATTCCGTTCGCGACGAGATCGAGATCGTTGGGCTGAGCTGCCCAGCCACCAACACGCAGGCAGCTTCTTTTCGACCGAGACTGCACTGGATGACGGCGTAGCGAATCTCCATGACTTGACGGACTCGAAAGAAAAAATACAAACTTTTCAGCTACTTTTCAGCACATTCCATCTCGACGCACACGATGCCGCGACGTCGCCGGCTCCGCAGGCCGGGTGCCTTGACTGAGCTCCCTCCGCTCCGAATCGTTACCCAGATCGCCGCCTTACAAGCAGTATACTACTCTGCCGCACTACTTCTCACCCTTTTCACCTCGCTCGTGGCCGGGACAAAGTTTGGCTTCGATCTCGTCTTTGGATGGGAGGCCGTAAGGGGGGACACGACGCAGGGGTGGTTGATGTCGTTTGTCTGGGTTTTGACGGGTGGATTGTGCTTGTATGTGGTCGCGCTCTATCATACCATATTGCTTTTGGGGGGGCTCTTGCTAACGTTTCTAGGGGCGCGGCCATTGTCATTCTCGTTACTCGAAGCAAACTCGTCCCCGACTTTGCGCTTACGGCGCACTTCATACACCTCGTCATATGCACGTTCTACACTGGCCTCATTCCGCGAAATGCCATGTGGTGGGGGACGATGGGGGCGTCGAGTGCCGTGGCTATCGGCCTAGGTGTTTGGGGATGCAGATACCGTGAACTACAACCTATCTCCTTTGGTGGAACTGCCAGGAGGGACGTTGAAAATACCGCCGGAGCGGACGACGAGCCTGGAGAGCAGGATGACGGCGAGGGATACTCACGCGGTAGAGGGAGGGGCCGGGGACGAGATGGTGCAGGAGAATACGAACTCACGAGGATGGGAGAGGATCCTCGGTTGAAGTAGCGGACAATTTCCCACCGCTTGACAGACTACGATTTTCGCTTTTTTTTTTCTTTCTTTTCTTCCCTTTTTTTTCTTTTTGCTCGCTGTGTATGGACACGAGGACCTGGCTTTTGCGAGCCTTCTTGTATGCGCTGATGTCGACGCTTATTGGGTGGGAATTTAGCATCGCTTTGGAGTTTCTGGGTATGGCGAGGTCTAATGACGGCGTCCACTCTGCTTTGTTGGAGGACATCTCCTTGTATTATTATTATAATTCTTTCTTGGGTGGTTCTGTCATGTCATTAATAGACGGAGAGAATGGAGTTTTTGCTATCATGCCGGGTCCCTGCCGAAGGGTTGCTTAGACCGGCGATGTTGACGACCAGCCGGATTCAGGTCCCCTTGCGCTAAGGTGGGTGGATGGAGATGGCAGAGGTCGTCGGCATCTTCTCGGGATATCTGAGTTGATCTGCATACTCAGGTGTAGCCTATTCCGGACATTGCTAATTGGAGCGTCCAGAGAACGTCGTCTACATCCATGCGGGCAAGCTTCGTTTTCGCCGCACGGGACCATGTAAGGGGCGTGTTGGCTCTGGGCCTAGGGTAACCTCGCCTGTTCTTAGAGCTTTGGGACAAGACAGTACTTTTTTACGAACAACAACTGCTGTTAGGCTTTTATATCATCCATCATTTGTTTTGGGGCCAGGAGCGTGCGAGGGTACCAAGGGTCTGTAGAGCTCTCTAGCTACTCTTGGTCACCCTCCGATTTAGTGTGCAATGCAGAGGGTGGATCTCTGGCGAGGAAATAGATCCCAACGGGGCTCGCTAGCTACATCTCCTCTCTCCTACATAATAACTTGAATTTCACGACATAAATGGTGCAAAATCACGATCGGCCCATATTGTCCTCCGGATGGTCCCGGCTCCGCTTCGCTCTTGAGATACGCGAGGGCCGGCTACCAGCTACTGGTGTCCTCCGAGTCCGGCATAAGGGGCAATACAACTGGTCCAAAGGAAGTCGACAGTGACGGTCTTACCCGAGATTGTTGACGTAGCGAGAGTCAAAATGCTTCGGGATGCTGGTCACGGAAGAGTCGAGTCACGATACCACATACATTTTTCTCGACCACTCTCCGGCTTCGCACGGAACGGAACGGCCAAGGGTTTCTCGGATTGAGTGAAGAAAGGCGTGAGTGGCGTATCAAGTAGTTGGCCAGAAGGAATGTCGCAGTCATCTACGTACAAGTAGGTGCACAGCAGGATCCCCATAGGAGCACTGGAATGCAGTGTTATACTGCTGTCGCTCGTCTTTCGTATGCATTGTGAATTTCCCCCAGTCCCAGCATGACAGAGGAACCGGATAAGCTCAAAAGATCCCTGGAAGGAGGGCAATTATAGCCACAGCAAAGGTATTGATGGAGTTGGCGGCCTGAAGTTGGGTCATGGAATGATCGTATGTCGAGAGCCTCTCGCAGTTTGTCTCTTAAAGAGGGGAAGAGTTCTTGTGAACCCCCACGCCGTATTATAATCGGTTCTCGGAACCAAGATTCACTTTGGAATGCCTCATCTCCAACAGCTGAGCCTGGGTTGGGCTGGGGAAGGTGGTCATTAGTGAGGCACAGGGTAGCGCTCCTGGAACGCCGCCCTTGTCCTACTTGAATCACTCAGTAGGAGACTGACGACTGATGACTCGGAGAAAGCTTGATTGCTTCAGCTTGGAATCCGAGCCGAGCGGCTGAGACTGCAGCCAATCTAGTGTATCGTCGTCACCCAGAGGGATTAGGAATCAGTTAGATGCTATGATCTCTAAATTCGGCTTGGATCGTGCCGTAAATAGAACGGTGTTCCATTGGTAGGTATCGTCAGTTGATGACATGTCGTGTTTGGGACATCAGTAAGCGTCCGGCCAATGCCCAGTGCAACGCGATGCGATGCGAGATGCTTACTCCCATTCAGAGCACTTCCAACTCGCCGCAAGAAAAAAAGAAAAAGAAAAAGAAAAAGGAAAACCGACAGCTACGGCCAAGTTGTCGGATTACCAGCAAAATGATTGGGACTCACGGCCACCCGAGCCAGCATCGAGTCCGTGTCTCTGCTGGAAGCCACCGAGGTAGAGGAGCCTCGCTTTTCAGCAGCCTGGCCGTCCCTCTTCTTCCATTTTCGTCTTTTCGGTTTCGCATGCATGAATCATGAATCCATGAATGGCGTCGTCAGCACACCCAAACGAGAATTTGCATCAGTAATAGCCGGCACCTCTTCCCATCCTTGCTCCGGCAAAGTACTCAGCTCACCAGCGCCACCTGAACGATCAGCGGCAGGGATCTCATTTTAGCGACGGATTGGCAGAAAGAACAGGGATTAATTCCAATTCCCGCTCCCAAAGGGTCATTTTCTGCCCCTCAACCTCTGCCTCAAGCTAGCTGTTTCGCCGAGCCGTTATTATCGTGAGCCTGGGCACGGCTGACAGTCACCGAACGTGGCACTTTTGCTTAACAGTGCACGCTTTTGTCCACGCCACAGAACGGCGCTAGACTTAGGGGATTGAAGAATTAAGAGTACATCGGTAGAATTCGTCACTAAGACCTGATGATCCTGCGCAATATCGTTCCAGTTACCAGTAGTTCGGGATCTGGATCGTGTGGTGATCAGCCGTCTCGATGATCTAGATGAAGTCCCCAGATCAACACAATAACTTACCCCATTCTATCACTGCCTCTCGGGACTATCGATAAAGGATATACTAGTGCCTCACGTCATAATAATCTGCAAAGTGTATCAAGCCCAACCTGGAAGCACGGCCATTACTGAACACCTGCCCCCTGCCCCCCCCGCGGTCGGCAAACTCGGTGAGCCCAAGCCAGCTTCCCAACCTTGGCCCGGCACTCCGGAGGGTGGTATTGCTTAACCCCCATGCATGGCGGCGATGACTGACCAGCGCACCCACAACTGGTCCCGCCGTAGGAGCTGATGCCGTTCAGGGAACGCAACCCTTTTGAGCTCCCCTTTCTTTATCAAGCGGGGGGATTATTAGTGGATCTTGGAACACGGATGGTATTAGATGAAGACAGCCATTCTCCCCTCCGCAATTCGTGGAAAACTTAAAACTTTAATCGTTGATCCCCTCATCCTGGTTCTTCTCCTTCTCTATTACCCTCGCCCAGTCTCGCCGAGTCTTGAATAACACTCGTTAGCCTAACCAAGTCGAACTATGGCCTCATCCAACCCGATGGCTCGGTAATAACGATGTTGAGTCATAGCTCCTTCAATCTTTAGGGGTTGAGTTCCTAGTCTAGCCGTTTCTTCCAAGTCATCTTACGCGAGATATACGTGATATTCTTTGCTATATGCTATTACAAGCACACACTCTTTGATCTCGACGACGTCTCTCTTTCAAACGGCACCATGGATTCGGAATCTCTCGTGGAGGATGATATTCGGAGCGATGCCGGCGTCTTTCTTACCATTGCTGCGATAATGACTAGCCTTGGCGTCCTGTTCGTGGCAGCTAGGATTTGCAGCAGAGCTATCTCCATTAGAAAATATGGTGCCGATGACTATCTCTGCCTGGTCACAGTTGTGAGTCCTAATTACTTAATCCTTGATTGTCCACGTTCGTTGTATATAGCAACTAAATCAAGTGTAACAGGCAGTTAGCCTGCTATATCTTGCCCTCGTCTCTGCCGCAATCACTTTGGGAGGCGAGAAGCATGTAAAGACCCTCACACGGGAACAACACGGCAATGTCCTCTTCTTCACAATCATATCCTTCGTCCCCGGCGTTCTCTCCTTTGCGATACCGAAATTCGCCGTCGTTATTCTCCTCGTCAAAGCGCTCCAGCCCGGCGCACTCCATCGAACAATTATGTGGATAGTGTCGGTCGTTTACGGCCTAGGCGTTGCCGTCATGCTCATTCTAAACTTTGTGCAGTGCTCTCCCGTCCAAACGCAATGGCTGGGAGCAGACGGGACGTGCTGGGATGGAAAGATCCTAGTTACTTATGGACTCGTTGTCGGGGGTAGGTGACCTTCTCTCCTGGACTGCCACTGGAGTGGCGCGCGGAGATAATATTGACGCGTGGTTGAACATAATAGTACTCTCGGTCGTTTTCGACTTTTACCTCGCTTTATATCCTACAATCGTTATTGCGAGGCTTACTATGAATTGGGAGAAGAAGCTGGCGCTTTCCTCTTCTCTTGGCTTCGGCTATTGGTAGGATGCTGGACAACGCTTTGCAACGTCATAGCCTAACGGGAGTAATATAGTGCCGGCGCAGTTGCAATTTACAAATGTACCACCATCACCGACATCTTGGGCCAGAAGGAATTCCCTTGTACGTCACGCCACGAATTTGCATGATGACCTTGGCTGACTCTCAACGCAGTTGCTCTCAACGACATTATGCTATGGACAAAGTATGTATCAGATCTCCCTATATATAAGAGTCATAAGAAAACCAACGGCCTCTGCAGTATCGAAGCAAATTGTGTTCTCATTGGGGCCTGCATCCCAACCCTCTACCCCTTGATCGTTCGGATCTTCGGTGTCTCTGCCCTCGGCGGAACAGTGCCCTTCTACCAGGCGCGTCGACCGCCCCGGCCGCCACGGGATCCTACCGGCGAGCAACTGCATGTCCTCACCATAGGCTCGCACTCGATGCGGAAGAAGCCTACAGCGGATGAACTGGAAAGCGTTGACGGGAATGATAGCGGCGATGCGGTGCGCGGGGTGACGTATCCTGCCAGCGCTTATTCGGGGACGAGTGGGAGGGTGAGTGGCTCCGAGGTTGATATTGAAGGCGATAGGCCGATGAGGTATCGAGAGGGAGACTGGATATGACTGCAATGGAGATTTGAAAAACTAATACATACTCTCCCCTTTCTGTCACTTACACTGCTTTGTTTTGGGAATGGGAAAGGCGTTGCGGGGTGGATAGGGTTAGGAAATGAAACAATTACATGAGCATCTGAAAAATATAAGTAGACCTTTTCATAAGACACCAAATGGGCGCTTTCTGATATCCGTTTCTCCTCGTTCTCTCGCGCATGTGGATGAGAAGTGATGCTTTGAGCAAGTGTTTTCATGTTTACAGGGTATTATTGCATAAATATCCATCTATTGGGCTGGTAACTACCGGGTGTTACATAATCATCTATTGTGATCGGGTTCCCCTGCTCACGAATCCATCCACCTAATTCAAGTATCCGAGCAAGCTGGGAGTGCTGCGACTCTCCAATCCCGGTCTAATGCTGAGGCGATCTGTGTTGGGAAGGTGCTCCGGGTTGCTGAGGCCTTTCAAGATGAACCAATTTTCCCGGGATGTGAGTACTGGTACCGCGAATGGTTACGACCGCATTCACATCCTCGGCGTCGGCAACTTGGGAAAGCTCGTCGCGTACCACTTGGTCAAGCAGGATCCTCAGACTCGCGTGACGCTGCTCTTTCACCGACAGAGTCTAGTCACTGAGTGGGATGCAGCTGGGAGGAAGATTGAGTGTGTCACTGATGGACAGGCGCATAGTGCATCTGGAATTGATGCCGAGGTTGTGTCGAGCGCGGAATCAAGGCCAATCAAGAATTTGATTGTAGCTTGCAAGACGTTCATGACGACCACCGCACTGAGCCAGGTTAAGGACAGGCTTGATGGCGAGTCCACTCTACTGTTTATTCAAAATGGCATGGGTATGTCGGTGTTGATTGCACGATAGGCTTGCATAATACTGATGGGCCCTAGGTACTACCGAGGAGGTGACGTCGAAGCTCTTCCCTGAGGCGGAATCACGCCCGTCATACTGGGCTGGAATAAGTATTGCTGGAGTCTACAATACAAAACCTTTCTCGGTCGTCCATGCTGGAAAAGGACCGCTTATCCTCGGGCCAGTTCCCAACGATCGCCAAGACATATTACCCTCCCAGAGGACAGGCAACGTCTCGCCCAATCCCAAAGCCAACTACATGATTGAGAAACTGGTTGGCGCAATCAATCTCCAAGCCACCGTCACTTCCGCAGCCGAACTTCGAAAAGCCCAGCTCCAGAAACTCACAGCCAACGCCATCATCAACCCCCTCACCGCCATCTTTGACTGCAAAAACGGAGAACTCCTGGACAACGGTGCAAAGCAGGCTCTAATTGAGGTCTTGGTGAGTGAGATGGGACCCGTCATAAGAGCGTTGTTGCCTCCCGTCGAGTCGCAGCCGGATGCGAACTTGGCGGATTTCTCGGACGAAAAGTTGCTTGCGTATGTGCATATGGTGATAGACAAGACGGGGAAGAATACGAGTTCGATGCTACAGGATGTCAAGGCTCGAAGGCCGACTGAGATAGATTATATTAATGGTTTCATAGCTGCCAGAGGGGAGGCTTTTGGGTTGGCGTGCCCGAAGCATGCGTCCCTAGTGAAGATGGTCAAGGAGGCGCGGGTGATTGGAGATGGCGATATCCAGGACTCCATACTGGCCAAGCCATAGCCACAACATTTAATAGCGGAAATAAAGTATAAGGGCCAGTAAACAGGCTTGCGAAGTTGGGAGCGAGTCGTGGATGGAGTCGTGTCAGACATGACTTCTCTCGGGAGATATTAAGGAGTGACATCATCAATATCCAAGGAAGAATTTGGACTATCTAAAGCGCTCTTCAGCTTGATATTGCCTACTTCAACCCTACTCGATCTTCTCCGACGATATTCAACTCAACCTCGTTAGTCCGAACCACAGCAACCGTAGTTGATATCGAAACAGCCATCGTTGGACCGGCTAGGCAAATACTCCCGGCAGAGAGACGTCGTCCAGGACACGTTCACGGTCAAGCCACCAACATGAAGCTCGAGACAACGACGCTGCTCGTGCCATAGGATCTGGAAGCTATCAGGTAGATACTGGGGGATCGAGTCGATGCCGTTCTGTACGCGTTTTGGAAGATGTGATAACGAATGGTGCTCGGCTTGACAGACACGATTGTCCGTTCGCTTGTCGCTATCGAACTTCGGCATCCTGTACGCCATTCTCGAAGAAAGTTGGGCCCTCTCCGATTTGGCCTGCTTTGAAGTGTCAGAGGATTGTAAAATTCACACCCCTGGGCTTGGAGACTCTATGGCGTCTTGAGGTGAATTTAATCGGTGTGGAGGAAGCGAAAGCGAGACTGAGAGAGTTACCTCGAAGCGACCCATCCTTCAAGTATTACCATGTAAACCCCAGGGGCGAAGATTCTTTTGATGTAATTACCTTCCCTTCCACCCTCGGCGTTATGGGTCCAACATCCAACGCACTGATGTTATTAGACGTTGCTCTCAGGCTGTTCTCTCGTGAAAGACGACGATATGACGATAGGTCTATTGGCACATACGCCGAACCTCGGTACGGGTTTCGGCATCTGTTTCTCGTCGGCCATGTACTCGAGGCTGGGTTTGATTCACTTTGTAAAGACCTCCCTCATTTTATTACTCAATGGCCATCATCGTTATTCGGGCGGCCTCAGTATTATGGGCTCTCCCAGGACGTCTTCTTTCATCGAGCTCTTTAGAGGTTTAATAGCCCAAGGGAACGCTGGTTTGTGCAACATGGTATAGAAATAACTTGAAAAGAGTTTTCTTTTTTTTTCTTTTTTCGCTAACTATGCAAGTAGGGTGTTTTGATTTCCACCCGCTTCATGAAGCTGTTCTAGCCAACATGACAGAGAAGGTCACAGACTTGATTTCTTCTTTGAGGACTGGCCTTGATGAAACACGCAGGGCACGAATTGAATGTCGTCGACTGTTGGGGATGAACATTATTGATGTACGCTTCGGCAGGCGGTTACACTTCCACAGCGATCCCGCTGACAGCTCGCGGTCACGTCTCCTGAACACGATCGCACCTTTCTTTCTCTCTCTCTCTCTCTCTCTCTCTCTCTCTGTCTCCATCCAATTTTTCCATCACAACTTTGCGCTTCAGACGCTCCGCAAAATTAAAACGCAGTGCGACGAAAAGCGTCTTTCTGTCCTCGGTATGGAAATCACTCTTCGCGGTAGGTGATCGTGAGTGTCATCCTACCTGGATGGCAGCGGAGAATCTAGCCTCCCGCAGAGAGTTGTTTGACTATCTTGTACGAAATTGCGGGAATGTCAATCAAAGCTTCAGCACAGAGTATTACATACAAGGTATCAGATATGAACTTGATGCATTGGGTCGCAGATATAACGACGGCCAAGACTATCGTTGAGCTTGGCTATGCTAGGCTTAATTCCTCCAACAAGTGAGGGAAAATTCGCAATACACGCGGTTGCTCGTCGGATGGACGTCGAACTGCTACGGTATTGTCTACCTAGCGGGGCTGATGTAAACCACAAAAACCGCGGGGGTCATTTGGTACTCACCTATATTATCGATAGTACTCGTCCCTCTTTCTGGCATCGATATGGGGAGGGCCGTGGACTGTATCACGTCTTGTCTTGAGTACGACGCAGATATCTTGACTGCAGATGAATGCCAGTGTGTATGTGAATAGATGGCTGCTCTATAACTTCACTATTTCAAACAAACCACAAGGGTTATTTTTCAGCTAGCCTCGTGTGAATGAATAGAATGAGGTCTCCTTGTCCAGGAATTCTACGGAGACAGTACCACCAAGTTGGTACTTCGGTCATTTATCCGCCGACAGCTCGAGGGTTGGGATGCCATTGGAATCACACATGTTTGCGGCCGTGGGAGAAAGGGTGTTATTATCCTGGAGGACAATGTGGTGAAAATACTGGATGAGGAGGAAGCGCTTACAGCGGCCTTGGACGAAGAAATGACCCGGCGAGCACCGGAGTCGAGCAGCATCAGGGAGCTGCAATCACAATCAACCATGTTGTTAGGAGAGAGCTATAAAGCATTTCTCTGCGAGCTTGGAGAAGACGTTGCAGAAGACGCTAGGCAGGAGTCTAGAAGTTAATATTGCTCGGTAAGTAATATAAACTCGAGACGAATCCCTTTTCCGGCTAGGGCTAAACTCCTAACCGCTGGGTAGTTCTTGGAAGTCGACTATGCGAACGAAATGTACGTCGATAATTATCAATACGCTTCGCTCGAGCGGTGTGTTTTAGAGTATATACTAAACATCGCTGCCTATACTCTCTGGCTTGAGCACGAACTTGTCCGAAGGCGGTCCTCACACACAAGAGGTATTAGTGAAGTCGAAGATTGGTATCAAAAGCGTGTCCTCAAACTTATAGAGTTGTTATTAACAAGCTACTGGTATCGCGTTAGAGAACGTTGCACGGGAGATGAGGAGGATGTAATATGTGGAAACGACAAGAACAGACAAAGTGAACGTGGTTGCTTGCTCTCGACACTTTTTGAAGAAAGCCAGATTGTTAAAAACTATCATGGATACGAAGGGCATCTTTTTAAATGAATCAGGAGGGTGATTCCACGTATAAATTTTGTGCCCTACCTGCTAGGGAGCTTCTTTTGTCTATGGAAGTGGTCCATGATCGTTCTTGACTGGCATCAAATCATTCCTTCTCAAGCAGCCCATCGAGCAACTGACAGCAGCACTTCTCTCATTTTCCAAGTAAGCCATTGCCATAGTACAAGACTCGAGCAAGCTGTACCTAGACTGACTCCCAGCCACTAAGAAGCCATCGTCCACCACCGACAAAATGAGAGACTCTGCCATCGTCTTCGTCACCGCCCTCTTCTCCGGCGTCACCGTTGACCCCGCAGCTGAGAGCTCCGAGTACTTCTTCCAGCTCGAGACCAGTGTAGCCTGCTGCTACTCCAGCGACTACAGCTGGGTTTCTGCGGCACCAAATGCAACAAGGACTGCCGTGGGGCCAACACGTTGATATTGGCCACGTGGAGAAGTGCAACCTCCTTAACCAAAAGCGATGCTGCTGCGCTATTTGAAACGATGTCTTTTTACTATGGCTTGTGCTCTTGTCGTAGGAAGTGGTTGATATTCAGGAATCGAGAAGTTCTTGTGATTGACGCTGTTTAGGAAGCGATACTTTCATGATAGCTTTTCAAGTTTCTCTGCAGCAGATATCTAGAAGCTAGATCGGCTGGGTTTACACTAGGTACTTATGGGGCGCCAAATTAAATGGGGTTTCCGTTGGTGATACTGGAGTTTCTGGGTGCGTTTGAATAAGTACCTACTTTTGGCGCCATATTATGATCAATCCAACTTATCGAGCTGAGCACACAAAATTTTCCTTGTCAACCTCGTGTATGACCTACTATGTGAAGACACCAGGAAAGAGACAGGGTGTTCTTTAAGTGTAATAAGGTTGACATTTACAGGTATCCCGTCAAATTATCCTTGGTCGAGACATTTGGGGAAAGACGTCGTCTTCAGTGGCTTTCGCGCAGTGATGATGTTATGTCGTCAGCATCGTCGGGCTCGGGCTGATCTCGTTCGGCCCCACCAAGCTCCGGTCGCCGAGCCGGGCGGGTCTTGGAACCTCGTGCAAAAGGGTTGTGCTTGAACCCGACGATAAATCACACGGGATGGCCACTTCAGGCTCCGGGGTCATTATGGTTGAACGATCATGGACTAGTGGTCATTGCGACACTGGAGGTACATCCACACGAAACCCCCAATCCTGGCGTGTCGCTTGGGTATTAGGAATCATTGCCGACGCATGGGAACGATCTGAGGTGAACTCCGATAACATAGGACCCAGATTTCCGCAGAGAGTTTAAGCTCGCGGCGGGATGATAGGGCTGGGTCTGCAGGAGGGTTGGTACAAAGCTCCCAAACGTTGCTGGCTATTTCAAGCCATACGCTCCCCCATCATAGTGTTCCATCTGGTGATATCTTCAAATACAAAACGTGCATAACCCGACCCCGCGTCCAGACGGAACTGCCACCCGGATGACGGAACCCAGATTTGCGAACCTTGCACCAATTTGCGCGAAAGCTCAATCAGGCCTCTCGCCCAACTTATCCGTAATATATTTCAAATTGCATTGTGCGCAAACATATTCAACTGCCGAGGAATTTAGAGATGAGTTTCCGGATTTGGCCCGGGGCCCGGGGCCCGGAGCCAATGACTCCAGAGCTTCCGTTGCGGTTCAATTTCAGATTAATCTATCAACCCCACATGGACACATGACAGCATCCGGGTTGATGGCCCGGCCGTTCAAATACCTGGCCTGGTGTTTACTCGACATGGAGATGGCTTTTAAAATCCTTCAACGTTCCAGGTCCGTCGCGACAGCTGACTTGACGTCCCGATCCCGCTCTCCTGCCTCGACAACTCAACCCGGGGTTTTTTTTTTTTTTTTTGGTTTCGAACGAGACGCTTCCCGACCAAACCGCCCTCGCGTACTCTAGTAGCTCCATCATGAGGTCCTTGGCCAGTCTCTTCGTGGCGTCCGCCGTCGCGGTGAATAACGTGGCCGCCCACTACATCTTTCAGCAGTTCTCCTCCGACGGAACGCAGTACCCGGCGTGGCAGTACATTCGCCGAAACCCGAGCCCCGAATGGCTCCAGAACTCTCCGGTGACGGACCTCGCTTCCAAGGACCTGCGGTGCAACGTTGGCGGAGATGTTTCCAACGGGACGGAGACGCTTACGGTGAAGGCTGGCTCCGAGTTTACTTTTACTCTTGATACGGCGGTGTATCATCAGGGACCTATTTCGCTGTACGATCGACCGGTCGGAGAATGGATGACAAGGTCGAAGGGATTCTGTGACTGACGGTTTATTAGCTACATGTCGAAGGCGCCGGGCGCGGTGGAGGATTACGATGGTAGCGGCCCTTGGTTTAAAATCTTCGATTGGGGTACGTGATGTGAACAGGACCGAACCAAAATGGATATATTATTGGCGGCTTCCACGAGTTACTAACCGCTCCTAGGCCCGTCCGGCGGCAACTGGCCGATGAGGAGTAAGTCGTGATGATGCACTAATAGGCCCATCACTCCGGAGCGTCGCTGACCAGGTTCCCCTACAGTCTCGTACACCCAAAACATCCCTACATGCATCCCCGACGGCGAATACCTCCTCCGAATCCAGTCCCTCGGCATCCACAACCCCGGCGCCCCGCCACAGGCAAGCAAGCCACGCAAGGCCCCCCTGGCCACTGTTTTGACGAATTCTAACGCTGGCCCACAGTTCTACATCAGCTGCGCGCAGATCAACGTCATCGACGGCGGTAGCAAGGAGCCGTCTCCTACTGCCCTCATCCCTGGCGCATTCAAGGCTACCGATCCTGGATATACGGCTAACGTGAGTGTTTGGAAAGCCACGGCACTTGCGTGGGCCTGATTACTCTAACGCGGAGTGCAGATCTACAGCGGCGATATGAGCGGCTACGTCGTTCCTGGCCCTTCAGTGGTGCGTTGGACCTATTCTTCGGTGCAGTGTCGGGAGACGAAAAAAGAAATACTAACAGGTATACATAGTTCTCGTGCTAAATAGTTTTTTGTATTTTCTTACAATCTCGTGGGACTAGGGGCGTAGCGCAGAGCTTGTTTTAGATCTGTAGCCCCGGCGGTGGGTATAAAGATAAAACGCCCAGCCCACTACACAAGACCTTTTGAGTGGATAATTTCCGATACGTGGTTGTTCCTAAGGCCTTGTATAAAGTCATGGGTAGCTAGCTCTCTGGTCACAGTTTGGTCCACTCTGTACTCCACGTAGTTTGCGTATAACGTCTTTGGAAGATTGGAAGCCGATATCCGAATGGCAATGGTACAATTCTAAGTTCCAAGCGCTATTAAATAGCCAAAGCCGACAATCATGAATCATAAGTTGGTATTCAGTAATAAGTTGCGACGGGCCCTTAGGACTCCTCAGTTGGCTGAGTTCCGGGTGGGGAAACGGGCGATCCGACGGTGGGCGAGGTGCCGGCATCCTCGGGCTTCTGTCCGTAAACGGTGATGCTGCACAAAGGAGATTTGATTAGTAACGATACACAGGGTAATTGGGGAATGCAAAGCTTTACATGTAGTAGTACGTGTGCATGTGCACGTTCTTCATATCCTTCCTCACGCCCGTGAGGAACACCTCAACTTCCTGCGCGGTCCAGCCTAAGCCCCTGGTAAAGAGGGCCATGCTCAGACCCGATGCACCGCCCGCGATATTCTCGCAAGCCCAGGTCCCTACAAGACGGGAGGTGGTTAGTCTAGCATGCCCGGATGTCGCGACGGGGTAAAACCCCCTACTCACCGAGCTCCTTGTACTTCCGGTGCTTGGGCCAGTGGTTATGAGGCCACTTGAACCTCTTTTCGACAACGTTCACGAAGCCGGCCTCCTCCAGCTGCTTCTTGTACGAGTAAGCGCTATCGAGAGGGCGCTGGAGATTCCGCGAGGATTCCAGCATGAGATCGGACCACTTGTTGAGGTCCGACTTCTCGGGGAAGGTATCGTCGTCACACTGGATGGGGAAGGTGATGTCGGAGACTTCCAACCAACCGCCCGGCTCGAGGTTACTGGACAAGGGTTAGGAAAACACGTTGGGTTATGCTACTCCCGCGGCCGCGCCGGTGGGTGTGGAGTGTGGAGGCAAGATGCAGGTAGAGACAGGGATTGTACATACTCGAAGCTCTGTTGGAAGAGCCGGGGCCAGTTGGCGATGGAACCTGTAAGCATGCGGACGTGGATGAAGTCGAACTTGGACGAGTAGACCCAGTCTTCCTCTAGGTCGTCGACATAGAAGTTTACATTGGGAGGGACGCTGGATATCACGTGTTAATAGTTGTTGGGTTGGTGTATGGACCGGCAGCGGGGAAGAGTCTCGTACAATGCGGGCTGAGTCGGGCTCAAGTCGACTCCGATAACCTGGGTGGTAGAGTTAGATTACCGGTCCGGGTCCGGGTCTGCCATGGACGGGCTTGCTTACCGCAGATTCCGGGTTCTCATCGGCTACAGGATGGTTCAAGATTTAGCAAAATCGAAAGAGATAATGACAGACAGTCAAGTCGCGCGTACCAAAGTCTATCGCCCAGGCGCCGGTACCGGTTCCGCAATCGAGCACACGGCTAACGGGCTTGTCCCTTGCCGCGGGGCAGACGTAGAGCTGGCCATCGTACGTCAACGTGAACATATGATGCTGCAGTTCTATGCGCCATTTCAATTAGCCCAGAGAAGCAACGCAACGAAAGTGAGACAAGGGCGGTGAGGACATACCCAGCCTCAGGCTCTCATCCTAATCGTGGGGCGAATATTGGCTGTCAGCACGAGAATCCCAAACGACGAGTAGGCAGGGGGGCAAGATCACCTCGTCATTAGGGAGGACGTATTCTGCCGGGTGCGCAAGAAGGGGGCGGGTCAGTGCCAAGTTCTCTCGCACGGTTTGGGATATAGAAACAGGTCGGGTGATGACGAGCACTCACTCCCTTCTTTGTAGGCGTGATAGCGGCGGCCATTTTCCATGCGATGCCTTAGGATGCTGGAGGAGAGAGAGGTTGAATCGCTGGCGATACTCGCCTACATTGGAGCCAGATCGCTTGTAAGAGTTTCATTCAATGAGGCTCTGGTGATGGCCTACTTACCGCGCCGTAGGTGGAATCGGCGTCATCATCGCGTTCCTGCTGGTCCTGTGGTGGGCGGGGGGGCCATTAAATGAGCGCTGGTTCTAATATCTTAACCCCGATCCTTACGCGGGTCTGGGGTGGGGAGATGAACAGAACGAGGGACCCAAAAAAAGCAATCGGAAGGAATGTGCCAAACATACATCAGGATGAATCACTGCTGGCTCGTCTGCCGGGGGCCCAGTCATGATGATTTGCGTGCAAGGAGCAAGCCTACTCGTAGAACACGTTCAAGCTTGGGGGAATTTTTGTGGTTGGTGATGGACTTCGGAGATGACGAGAGTTGAATCCCGAAGGCAAGAAAAGGGGATTTAATGTCCGTCTTTTTTTTTTCCTTTTTTTTCCTCTTTTTTTTTCTCTCTTTTTTTCTTTTTTCTTTTTTCCTTCTTCCCTCGTTATGTCCGATTGCTTGGATGCGGGCCGAGATGAGAGGGAAAGGAAATCGGGTAGGATGGAGGGGGACAGTTACGTGTAATGTACCATGCGACCAACTGCCTGGCGTGTTCTGCTGGCGCACTGGCTCCCTTTTTCTTTTTCTTTTTTTCTTCAGTCTCTCCCCATTCCAATTGCGACGCACATCACATTCGGACATAATATAATATTATTACAGATCAGATGGGGGAAACCCAGTTTCAGTGGGGCATGGGAACACCAGCACAGAGGGATACGAGCCAGCGCTAGTGTTCTGAATGAACAGTTGGTTGGTCGCCCGTATTACTGGTAGGTGGCACAATCCCATGCACCTGGGTCTGAGGACTGTCTGTGTCAGGGGGTGTTTTTTAGGGACACAGGATAATTGCAATTCTTGAACTAATTTAATACTGCTGGCATTTGCCGGGTTGCTGGACGGCCTAGGCGACTTCCAGTCTATCCATCGGTGATAACGCGCGCGGGCTGCAAGATGGGACGGCAAGTAGGCAGGCAGGCAGGCGAAAGCCAAAAAAAAGCAAAAAATAAAAAAAAAGTAATCGTGAACCACTGGAAAACACTGGAGATAATCGTGGACAAGATCCCCTATTTACCCAGCGCTCTAGTCCGGATGCAGCGAGGGGTGTCTCGACTCTTGACGTCCGAAAAAGGGCTCGCAGAGCTCTCCAGTGGATTGGAACCGAGACAAAGCCAGCCAGCCAGGAAGCCAACCCAGCGTGGGGTGTGATGCAAGGGATGTGAGTGCACCGCACCGGGATGCAAGAAGAGGTCCGCGTGCATCGTAAAAGGGTCAATGTTCAATGCCAAGAACAGTGACAGGTCATCTGCAACTACGGAGCCCGGCACCATTCCGCGATCCTGGTGATTGGCCGGATGAAGCAGGCCTGGCACCGGGAACGCGAGCTAGCCAGCAGGCGGATTGTCTGGACCCATCGTTGATGCTTGCTGGCTGGCCGCGGGTTGAACTTAGGGCCTGCCGAGCCAGCGAATCGCCAGGCGCGCTGCAAAAGGCATCCAGGCAATGGAAATGGCGGGTGGTTGCGTCTCCACTTCAAGACGATGGAGAGACATCAAATTCATGACAGGTGGACTGGACTTTACTATTAGTACACCGAGGAGCGGGACAAAGTGTTTGCATGTTCTCCCACAGAGAAATGGACTGAAAGCCAACAACCCTCCAGGGTTGACCGGGGCCTAGCAGCTTTATATTTGGATTTGCTCGGAATCCATCGATTTCACTTCACGACCGCTCGAGAAAACCCAGTGGCTGGCCTAGGTAACTGTACCATGACATCTCAAGTGCTCCAGTCCGGTCGATGCTGGCTCCTTGCTCCCCTGCTCTAATCAAAACCCCGCTTCAAATGACACTTTAACGCGTGGCTGCTGGTTAGTACTAGAGTACATACATCAATTCATCCATCGATCCATTGTACCTGCTCTACCTTCGTACAGCCGCACCCGTCAATGATGATGTTCGCAATCTTGCACTAAAAGACAAGGAACACACCCAGATGATTACAGTTGCATTATTAGTATGTATGAGGTATGAGGCGGGCTTGAGGCGAAGCGAATCTCATCCAGAGTGTTCGTAGTCGGAACAAACCGCCAACAGTCCCGTCAGTTGATCGCGGGGCCCGAAAGGTGTGTCCGACTATTCCGGGCCTCATGCAGCCACTACTACACGTAGTAGAAAGTCAGTCGGACTGAGTACTTCCACAAATTTCTTCGCCTATCCCACTCTCACCGGAGGCAACGAGTCGCACCGTGGCTGCATTGCAGGCATTGTCCACTAGTTCAGCCCGCATGCCTGCCCGCCCGCTGGCTTCCAGAGCCTTGGCAAGCCCCTGTTTTCCAAGCCGGATTCTTCTCCATTTACAGCTACTTATAATATCACTCACTTGGCTGGCAAAGTCGGTCGCACATCCATTCACACTGCATCGGTGACATGGGGTGGCACAGTGGAAGAATGTCTAGTGGACTCGAATGCTTCCATGAAGAAATCCGCCGGTCCATGGACAAACGATCGATCTCGATTTCACACCATGACTTATTCCCTCCCCCACCCCTCAACTTTTGGCGTTGACAAGTTCCTGATAACTTCACTGAAGCAAGGGTTCGTCCTGTCCTGGTAGATCATTGCTGTTTTTTGACAGCTGTCCAAACGCACGCTCCCCGCGAACCTCGCCTCCCCCGTGGATAGGGTTGTCCAACGTGCCGGGCCGGTGCGTTAGTAGCTCCTCGCCAGGCTAGCACGCACCGTCCACGTCCTAGTGTAGCTGGCTGGCTAGATAAATATCCATCCCTCGGAGCAATCTCAGGCCATTTTTCTACTTGTACTTGTGCCACTGGGGGGAAAATAACGGAACCCACCCTGACTTTGGAGAGCTCGCTTTTCCCAATTTCCCAATCTGGTATGGACCGGTATACCTTGGTATTGGTGGATACTTTTGAGAGCAAAAAATCGAAAACTAATAGCGCAGAGCTTGTCCGTTGAGCCAGCAAAGGAAGTTCCCCCCAACCAACCATCCATGCCAGCTTGAATTGGGGGTCTCAGTCTCGCAGGTGGAGTGACCAAAGGTCATGTCAATCCCACTCAATCCTTGTCTGGGCGCTCGCTGGCTAGGCTGTGGCTGTCGCCGTTACCTGCGAGCCAGCTGCTAGTAACGCCTCGGTGCACCTCTCCACAACGGGAAGCGTCCGGCCAAGCTGTCCCTCACCCCTAATCCATACATAATAACGCCTGGCTTCCCCCGACGCCCCCTTTGTGGCCATCATTCCCCGCCTTTATTTCCCCCAATCTTCCGCGAATCCTGATCTCTGGAATTCCAAGCGTCTTCCTCCCCCCCCAATCCAGGAGTTTGTGAACCAACGCCGCGGGTCCAGAGCTGGGTCGCAATCGAGAGAGGGCAACGGAAACGGCAACGGCAGAAAACAAAAGGACAAGAAAAAAAGCAATTCACAGCGTCCCTTCGCCTCCTCCTTCCCCTCCTTGCGCACGCTTCTGTTCTTCACTTTTGTCAGTTCTCGTAAAAACAATTACTAGATTAAAAAAGAAAGAAAAAAAGAACCAGAAGACGCCAGCCTTCGCCAGCAATGGCCACTCTCATGCTAGCGAATTGGCGAACAGCCCTCCTGGCGAATTGGCGCGCTGTGCTAGGCCTCCTTGTCCTCGGTTCCATCACCTCGTCCGTAACCCGTCGAATCTATGCGTGGTATCGCCTTCGCCATATCAAGGGGCCTTTCTGGGCCGCCTTCTCGCGCTGGTGGCTTGTTCGACATGTTTCGGGCGGGACAATGCACACAGACCTGTATGAGGTCAATGAGAAATATGGTGAGTGTTTCCTCCCTGATTGGCTGGCTACACAGGAACAAAGGCAAAAGGGCGAGAGACGGCAGAGCCGGTGGGATGAACCCGGGTTGTTTCTTCTGGCGTCTTTGTCCTAGGTGAAAATGAAGGGAAAGGAGGGGGAGGTGGAAAATGAAGATTACTGTGCGCTTGCTGACCGTTGCTTTCTCCCTTGTTCCTAGGCCCCCTCGCCCGCATCGGCCCCGACACTCTCGTGACGTGTGACCCCGACCTGCTCCGCCGGATGCTCGGGGTCCGCACAAACTATCGCCGGTCCGACTGGTACGTCGCCATGCGATTGGACCCATCACGGGATAATGTCTTGTCCCAGAGGGATGATACTAGGCATAATGAACTTCGTGCCAAGATGGCCGCTGGTGTACGTCGCCCCCGGAACTTTGGTTCTGGTTCGCCCCGTCTTCCCTCCCTTGCATCCCCTCCCCCCACCCCGCGCCCCCGCCCCTGATCTCCCTGCCTAGGTCTTCTGCGGTGTAGCTAATGGGATACCAATTGGTGTTTGGATAATAATAGTACTCTGGCAAGGAAGTCGAGAACCTGGAGAAGCGGATCGACCACTGCGTCCTCAAACTGGTCGACCTCATCGAGCGCAAGTACATCTCCACCGATTCCGAATACAAGCCTCTCGACTTTGGCCGCAAAGCGCAGTACTTCACCCTTGACGTCATCTCCAACGTAGCTTTCGGCGAACCCTTTGGCTTCCTCGAGAGCGATTCCGATGTCCACAGGTACATCCAGACCACCGAGGAGAACTTGCCCGCCATCATCCTAGTTAGCGTGCTGCCATGGCTCAACGGCGCCCTGCAGTCGCCGCTCCTGAAGAGCTTGCTCCCCTCGGAGAAGGACCCCATCGGCCTCGGAAAGATTATCGGGTGCGTGTTTTCCGTGCCTGGCTTGCCTTTCTCTTTGATCCACTGGTATCTAACTGACCCCGCCGTGCTCTGTAGAATCGCCAAGAAAGTCGTCGCCGAGCGATTCGGACCTGACAGGAAGGTCCAGCGCGACATGCTTGGTTCCTTCATTGCCCACGGTCTCACCCAGAGGGAAGCCGAGTCAGAGACTCTAGTCCAAATGTACGTTGCGCGACGCTACCCGTCCTAGTCCACGCTAACGCAAGAAAAACCCCCCTTCCCCCCAAAAAAGTCTCGCTGGCTCTGACACAACCGCCACTGCCCTCCGCGGTACCCTGCTCCACATCCTCACGAGCCCGCGCGTCCACGCCCGCCTCCTGGCCGAGATCGAAAGCGCCCGACCCTCGACCCCGATCCGGGACACCGAGGCCAAACAGATGCCCTACCTTCAGGCCGTCATCAAGGAAGGCCTCCGCATCTTCCCTCCCGTGACCGGTCTCATGTCCAAGGATGTGCCCAAGGGCGGCGATACCTTCAACGGGCTTTACATCCCCGATGGAACCAAGATTGGATACTGCGCGTGGGGTCTCTTCCGTAACAAGGACATTTGGGGCGAGGATGCCGCCGTGTTTAGGCCGGAGAGGTGGCTCGAGGCTGCGCCCGAGAAGATTCGCGAGAGGGAGGCCACGCTGGAATTGGTGTTTAGCTATGGTCGGTGGCAGTGCCTTGGGAAGAACGTTGCGCTGATTGAGCTGAACAAGGTCTACGTCGAGGTGAGTTCTGGGGATTGCTGGGCTAAGCCGGTGCGGGCGCGGAAATTGATGTGCTAATAACGACTTTGCTAGCTCTTGAGGAGGTTCGACCTCTGCGTCGCCGACCCTACGAATCCGTGGAAATCGTTCAACACTGGCATCTTTATGCAGTCTGAGATGTGGATACGCGCCAGTAAGAAGGCTGACGCGTGAGCATGAAGTCGGTGGGAGGACCGTTGGTTGGGTTGCTTTGATGCCTTTTATTTTATTTTATTTTTCTTGTTTCGTTCCATACCCGTGCTGCACTTTGGAATCATGGAGATTTAACTTTTACTTGAGGATAATCAAATAATGTTGATGGCTTGTGGAGCATTTCCCATGGATTTCCTATCCTTTTACACACTAGGTAGGGTATCAACTATTATGGAATGCGCAGTGACGAAAGCGACCATGGGATGATGAATGTAAATATCATCCCAGGGACAAGGGAACACAATTCTTCAAAGGAATGTTGGTTGCTAAAACTGTATCCCGAGTTTTTGCTACCTTTCTTTTCTCACTGCTGCTCTAGCTCTAAATCTAAGCAACTGTACTTACTTCCAAATCCGGAGGCATACCGGATCAGAGGGCTGTCGACGGGATTGGCAACACCGACGCCGCCCTCTGCTTCCTTGGACTCGGCGATGAACTCATCCATGGCCAGCGCGATCCTTTCCGCCGCGAGCTTGGCGCCTCCGATATTCGGTGACGCAGGCCCGATTTGCAGGGCCGCGAGACGACCTGCCAAATAGAGCGGCACTCCATCCTTCCACATGAGTCTATCGTTGATGCAAGGAAAGCCTCCATGGCCGTGGATGGGATGAGACTGTAACATGGACTGCAGGTATGGCAGCGCCTCATAATCAGTCTGAATGCCCGTGGCGAAGTAGATGTAATCCATCATCGGCAAATCAGCAATGGGCGGGTCCGTCGTGATCTTCCAGCATCCGCCCTCGAACCCTGGAGCGGCTCCCTCCACGAACCGGGCGTCGATTACCTGCGTAAAGGTTCTCAGGTCCAGACGGCCTGCGGCGACATGACGCCTGAGTTTTGCGTTGTAACGACTGGTGATGCTACCTCCTCCCCGAGCATCCATCATCAGCTGGTAGCGCTCGGCCTCGGTATCGGCCGTCCAGAACCTAGCCTGTTCTGAGTTTTTGTATTTTCCCATCCACGAGAGATCGACATCGAACGCCTTGATCTTGCAAGGTCCCCGCATAAAGTGCCACACTTTACTAACGCCCTTGTGAATCGCAAGGTCTGTGATCTGAGCCGATGTAAGACCGCCTCCAATCACAAGGACATTAGTCCTCCTGTTGGCACTAATGCGAGCCTGCACAGTCTCATCCGGTATAGACTTGATATGGAAGCTGTGGCAACTCTGGTACCGTCCACCGAACACGGGATACCTCGCGTCTTCCGGCATACCGTTTATTCTCGGGATGGTAGCGCTGTTGGCCGGCCCGACTGCGAGGACGGCGGCTCTGGTGTACCGGATGGACTTGTTGGTCGTGATGGTGAATAGCTTTTCGTCATTGATGGAGATGCCGCGGACCACGTCGTATGTGATGTCCAGAACGGTTTCTTTATGGACTATTCCTTCGTCTAGGAGGTATTTGTTCCGGACAAGCTCGCAGTGTTCGCGGAAGAGCTTTTGCGAAGGGGTGAAGTAGTCGTCCCGATCGCGTTCGTTGATATCGCGGTTCGGCTGGTTATCTTGGCTATTATTATTTGTTTGTTAGTAACAATGGACATGTCTGATGATATCAGCCAAGCGTGGTTATTAGCTCCACGGTAATAATACACTTACAAGTTCGGCCGCACACCCATCCTCGCCTTCTTCTTATGCTTGCTAATCTCCCGCCCAACACAACCCTTGATTTCCACAAGCTCATCCTGTCTCTGCAACCGATGCGCAAACGCGAGCAGCGAATCCCGATCCGACGGATCGATATGCCACTGCATCGGGCTCCGCAGGTGTGAGATGCCGTACGTGTCAAAGAGCTTATTCCACCGCGCCATCCACCCGTCCCCCTCGGCGTCGAGTACGGCCATATTGTACTCTGGCCGGCGGATGTTTGCCGTTCTGGACACCTTGCCCGTCTTGGCATTCTTGAGCGTCACCTTGTTTCCGTGCCGCCTCAGCCAGAGGTACCGGCGCTGTTCCTCGTCGGTGAAGAGGGCGGCCGGGGTGTCTTCTCGGAGACGGGCCGCTACGGCGAGGCCGCAGGGACCCGCGCCTATTATTATGACGTCTAGGACTTCGTCGTCGTGGGACTTGGCCGTCTCGCGGCGTTCGTGGTCTGGGGTGGTGCCTTGGGCCATTTTGGATGAGGAGCTAAGGCTGCAGGACACAGATAGGAGGTATTGTACTACGGCAAGGTAACACACAACTAGAAATTTACTGGATCAAGATAAGTTTAGGGATCTTGTAATCTCCTTTTGTCTTATTTATATCTTGGATCAATATACTGTATGATCGAGATCGGTAGCACCTTGATGGCTGGCGATGGGTCCCATTAGCCGATGAGGCTGCGAATTGAGGACATCAGGGTTGTCGGTTGAGGAACAAAGGCCAGCACGTCAGAGGGCAATATTACTAAAGTAGCCCATCCTTATCGAAGAATCCTTTCATTCAGAACGCCGCTTAGGGCACTTTTTGTAGGACCTCTACTTGGCGGGTACGGAGGCTCTGTCATGCATGTCTGCTTGCAACGTCCCGGGCATGCGGCTCCCCATCTATGCTTGACCAAGGCAGTATAAAGTGGCATCTCTATCCGGTATGTAAACTTTTTCGTCGCTGAATACCGGTCTAGGGTATACTTCCAGACGTCGGAAACCTTGGGTGGGGAATTGGGTCTAGGATTCCGTCCTTCGACACCGCTCGCTCTCCAAGCCAGCAGACTGGCCTCGTTGTCTGTCAACCAGACTGTCCCGCTTCTATCTCCTCTGCTGAGGGATGTGGCCACCGGGGTTCCGGGCTGACCCCTTGTAGTTTTCCAGCTATTAGCATAAACATAGCTATGCCATCCTTGCAATACTCAAACATGAATGCGAGTAGACGCTGGAGAAAGGGGCAGTATGGAGATATCCGCCTTCATGGGATAGAATGCCGGGCCTCCGAGAATGGAACTGCTAGCGGTGATGGCCTGGAGAAATTTTGTCTTGTCTCATTGATTGCTTACTTGAATCTACCAAGTAAATCAGCGTTGAGAATATAGAGCATGCTGCATTTACCCTCCGACGACGCTTAGTCTGCCGACACACCATGTCGCTAGCAGGTCAAGCTCGGATATTCCAGCTGCGGGTCCAGCCACGATGCCAAGGCTATCGCCATTGTCCTCTATCATACTAACTTAGTGTCGGAGGTCTGCTGGTTGACATGAGATGCATACAGTTACGAATCTGTTCCATCCTTGCCATTCCTGTACCGGCATGCCAGATTCCTCCGCCATCTCCTCTGTGCCATACAGTCTAGCCAAGAGTAGAAAATGACTCGGGGCCGGCTTAAGTGACAAAGTTAGTCACGACCTTGGCTGTAAGTATACCTATATAGTGGTCTTGGATCAAACATTCCCCGTGCCCACTCCTTAACATAACCCTTTTGTCTTAGTAATCTAGCGCCTAGCTACTCACTATATATTGTACTGGGTCACGTCGTCCATTTAAACCTCATGTGGAAGCAACTAATGTTCAAGCATCTGTGCCTGCAATATCTTCATTAAAGGGTATATATACGACTGCTAGATTTCCATATCTATATCGTCATCGTCGTCTATGAGGATGGGGTCGGTGATCTTATCCCCTGCTTGTCGATGAGCAGTATCCGTGCCCATATCCTCGGGCCTGTCCAATATGCTGTCGTCATCTAAGCTCTCTTCGTCACAGATTTCGGCTTGTTCAGCCTCCCTCGGTATTTCTAGGGAGCTAAAATTTGGGTTAGGACCATCATCAGGAGGGGGCAGTGTTTTCCGCTCAACACCTAAAACCGCCTCTATAAGTTGAAAGTCGAGCTCTAGGGTGTTGTTGCATAGTTCTCTCGTCAGCATCAGAAGCAAGGCCACGGACAGCATATCCCAGTATCTCAGGAAAATGAGAATGGTCAAAATCCAGGAGAGAATCATGCATAACCGCCTCTCGATCCCACGAAACACGTAATACGACACCAAGTCCATGACAGTCGGGGTTGAAAATCTCCCCCAGCGCAATGCCCGCTTTTCCATGCAGTCGATGGTCTCGCCTTCTTCGAAGCCATCCATGGCATTGAGCCTCTGCTTCCAGAAAGGTTTCAGCGTCCCATCCTCGTTGTACGGCTCCAGCATGCAGAAAGACTTCCACCGAGAAAGGACGGCTTGTGCGACATCGGCAGGAACCTCGTAGTATTCTCGATGTTGGCGACCACAGTGGCATATGAATACTCGTTTCAGATGGGCTAGTTCGGCATGAATGAGTGATTCCAAGCGAAGGTAGTGACGGAGGAGGCGATCGTTTGAAAAGTATATTGGGTCAGTCTTTATGACTGTACATATCTTGTTGATATCGCTGCTTCGTTTTTCAGGAGTGACCTTCGTACAGCCGATTTTACAAAGCCGAGGGATCAAGTTCTCGATCTTTTCGCCCGCCGCCGGGGCTGTAACGTTGTCGCTTGTCGTTCCATTTCCGCCTTTGAAACTCGGCTTAATATCTGCTTTGAGGATATAGCATCGACCAAATTCGGCGTCCTTGTCTTTTTTCGCAAGCGGGCCCTGTATGGCTAGTCTGATGCCATCCTCAAGCTCGCCCACTTTTGTTACAGACCGGCTTCTGGATGAAAGTGATGCACCAATGCGTGGAAGAGTGAGAGGGATTACACCGTCTGTGCTGTGAGGACGAGTTGCGAGAGTAGGCTTCGCAGTCTTCGTAGGGGTGTTGTCAGATTGACTTCTAGTAGTACCAGCTCGGTTCTTTCGTGTGCTCCTTTCTTCCGTCGTCGGAGGTGACAGATTACCGTTGGTGTCCGGCCGTTGTGAGGTTGGCTGTGGCGCTTGGGGTCCCCCCGAGACGACGGGAGTAGCATCGACCACCACTAGCGCAGGGGGACTCTCTGGGGTCACGGATCGTGGCTGCTCGGTAGCCTCCGCGCCGCCCACGATCGTATCGCCGTGACTTTGGATCACCGGTTGACTTCGGCGAGTCCTTCGCGTGTGCTTACGCTTGTCAGGCGTGGAGTGTGTTGAGCTGGTAGGCTGCGCGCTCTGTAGCTCGTAGGGTGTTCCTACAGAGTGCCGACCGCTTCGCCTGGGGCGGCCCTTGGATGTTGTAGCGAGTGGCTGATTCATGGTTGTGTCTGGTCTGAAGCTCTGGCTTGGATATCGCGACGACCCAGCCGATCGACCTTGGACCTCGAGAGGGTCATGGGGTCATATATACCTTGGTTACATACCTTGTTCGCGCACTATTTTAATTTAGTGTGCCGGCGCGGGGGAGAGGAGATAATCGAGTTCATTTTTGGCGAAAGGCCTCCGGCTCTGCCAAATCCTAGAACCAACACGCAGTTGCATACATCATCACACCCAAAACGTTCCAGGCGCAGGCCGCCAAGCGCCAGCCTTCTTTTGGGTATTTAGCCGGCCCTTTTCGAGCTCGAACACCCCCCTTGACAATGCCCTTCGCTTCCTGCTCTAGCCGCAGGGGCCTTGGTCACGAACCTGGCGTTACGGAAGATGCGAGGTGATGGGCCTTCCCGAAAGGGTGGGCATAGGGGCGATGCAGTGAGGAACCAACAGCCAGTGCTGCTATGCGGCGTGGCTTGTGCCCACCATTTCAGCTATCCGTGCAGGTCCTGAGTGCATGCGGCAATTACTTCTATAATCCGTGATCAGTACCAAGTATTGATCGACATGCAAGATCGCAGCCCACGATTGCCCATGGTAGGATTGCAAAAAAAAGTCGTGTTCCCCATTCAAGGTAATTGGTGCGAGGTGCACTATTATTAGTTCTATGCATTCTGAGATTACCTTCGCATTTCGATCCGTACCCTCCCGTATTTAATGCACAGATACACCGAGTCTTCTACTACTTCTGGACGAGCCGACAAGCACAGAGTTTAGTGAGATTGCTGGCCACCATCGTGCGATCTCCAGGTGCGGGAGCTGCCGCAGACGAAGTGTACGAAGTGTTGGTCTTGATGTCGGCTTGGCCCCGGATTGGACTGGACCCACCCAGTGAAACAAATCACGTGTCAAATATTGACCAAGCCTGAGGTCCGTCAGTTTTCTCGTCACGCTTAACCAAAAAGGGAAATTGCGCAGAAGAGAACTTTCGCCTTGTCTTGTTTTGGTCATCCCGCCATCACCGTCTCAAAAACTTCCTCAACTTGGAATCACCGACGACTAGGGAGGGTTCTCTCTAGAATGGCTCTCCCCATTTTCTGTCCAAGATGAAATTCATCAATACCACCCTTGACCGGCCCTATCGGGTCCGCAAGCATGTTCAATACGCTTGTAATATTTGCCGGAAACGGAAGGTTAGCAATCGCAGCCCCTGCCATATGCCATACCCCGCCCCCCCCGGACGGCGGGTAGTCGATCCTTGTGGGGCATCTGATGCCGCGTACCAGACCACAAGATTCGACATGTCTTGCTTCTATAATGCCATGAGGCCCTGTGCTGATACTTATTGGACTTAGAAGCGCTGCGAACATTTGGATAGTCCGAGCTCGCCTTCCGCAAGCCGTTTGGTTCCGGGTGTTGCTGAGAGTCCTGCCGAGGGTTCTGCCGGACAAAACCCACCTCGTTCCGTCGATCCGGCGCCTGTCGGTGGCACAGCCGCGGGCAACCAAGCGCAAGGACTACCGGCTCTATCTCCTCAGGCTAGAACTCCCAGAATACCAACCAATCAACGGAGTTCGGGACATGTCGAATCCCATTCGAGCCCGGACAATGAGCCCCGCTTTGTAGGCAACTTGGACCCGGAGAGCACCTTCCTCGCGGAGAGGGACAAGGCTACCGAACGCTACACCGAGTCGGATGGCATTGGGGTCTGGGTCTCGAGGAGAATGCCTAGCTCAGATGCGTCACCGCCCGGAACTTCTTCGCGATCACAGGCCCAGACGGCTATTCCATTGCCACTTTTTAATAGTCAAGTCATTGATCAATTCCTCAACATAGTCCCGCCTAGCCGCCATTATGAAGGTCTCAAAGCTATATATTTGCGGGATATACATAGCCTATTTCCTGTGATTGATCTCACTGTCTTGGAGAGGCCGGAAGCCACTGTTGGGCAAACACTAGCCAAGCAAGCCGTGTGCCTCGCGGCTGGTGCCCATCCGGATGCGAAGCCCTTCTTGACACTCACTAAGGAATCTACCAGCCCGATGAGCTATGCTCAATTCTCAACCACACTTTCGTCAGCCATGAGGAGTATTCTGAGTGCGGGCCTTGTCAAAGACAGGATACAAATCATCCCCATATATGTCATCCTGGCCCTCTACACATATGGCTCCGGGGACCGCCACCTCTCGATCGAGATGGGATCGTTGGCTGTGAGCCATGTCTTTACAATCGGCCTTCATCTGCAAATACCGGATTCTAGAAGCGAGAACCCAGAATACTTTGCCACCTTATTTTGCTGTGTTTGGGCCATGGATCAGATTCATTCATGTCTTCATGGAAGACCCGTGATGATGCATGAAAGGGACTTTGGTCGAGACCTAAAGGCGTGTATCAGACAGCAGGAAAGTTGCTTTCGGCTTTTGCTCGAGAATGTCTTGATTTTGGATCTTGCGATTGAGCTTTACCGACCTGGCTCAATAGATCTGCCCAATGAGCTTATTAAAGAACTCCCCACGTTTGAAAGCCTGATTGAGAAGTCAGGGGCGACCACTGTCGACTCCAGGCTACTAGGTAATAATATGCGTATTTGAAACCCCCAAAAGGAAACCGAGTCTAACCCTCGTCTCATACCCCTAGCGACCTTGGAAGTGTTGTACCATGCAGTCGTCATTATCGCATGCAAAGCACCTTCCTCGCCGCGGTTATCAGTTTCCTCATACATCACCGCGCAGCGGAGTCTCTCAAGCGTCAGTATCACGGCCCTTGTCGAAGATCTCGGAGATCAACTCCCGCGATTCACGTTTGTTCCTTATGCTATATCGCTATCCCTCCGAGTCGCCTATCGCGAACTTCGAGCGAGCAAGGTCCCCATGTTGCGCGCCAGATCATACAAGCAGCTCCAAGCGAATTGCCACATCCTCGGAGGGTTCAGTGACATATTCCGCCCTGCGCTAGTGATAGTCGACCACGTCGACAAGCTCATCGAAGAAATCGACAAGGTTGGCCCGGAGCAGCCCGGAGCGAATGCTGCTGGTCAAACTCCGCGCGCCAACACTCCTCGACCGTCCGAGGTCCAGCTCGGATCGCCCTGCCCTAATACCGCCCAAGGCGTAACGAGCCAGAATTTAGAGCCGCATGATGCACTAGCTACTCCTCCTGTACTTGATTCTTCTTTCCCCGAAGGCCTCGCGAGGGCAGACCTGTTTGACTATCTCGACCCCGAGTTTGATCTGGGGGCGATTGACGCTCTTCTCGGAAATCCCACAAACCCATATTTTCCCAATCCGTTCACGTGAAGGTTGTGAGATGGTAACAAAGATATTAATGATTATCCATAGCCCCATAATGTAATATACCTTGCTCTATTATCGATAAGCCAAGTTGGGAAACGGCGCAGAAAATTATGGAGTATCCAAGCAGGCGGTGGAGTCGGACCCATCACGACGCACAAAAAAAAAAAAAAAAAAAAAAAAAAGCAAATAACACGCAACAAAAAAGAAACTGAGCTTCCCTACCAAGGGTCGAACTTGGAATCTTCCGATGTCGTACTACTGGAGTAACAGTCGGACGCCTTAACCATTTGGCCATAGAGAATGAGCTTGTTTCGATGTTGACCGCCTCGACTAACTGGCATTTAATCGCCAGAAGCTGCTGATCCACACAGGTAGGAACATTGATGCATCTGGGCGGGACTAGCATATAATAATAATAAACTTGGCCTGCATGCCACTTCTTTTCTTCGTGTTAAACTTTATTCATTGTAAAAACAACTTGGCGACAATAGTGCATCTAGGCATCTAGACATCCAGAGGCGAACATCCGAGTTGGTTGTGGTGGCGATAGTGACGAATTGCCTTAAAGGGAAGCACCGCTCCCTGCAGAATCCGATTTCCTAAAGAGGCAATTTTCATCTCTCCGCCACTTCCAGATATACAAGGCAGTTCACCACACTTACCTGGATCACAATTAGGAACGAGTAATTCCCGAGGTGTCGGGCCGACAAGGATTGCCGGGTATTCCCCTTTGTGGAAATCCTCCGCATGTTACTTTTGGTTGATCGAGGTTTCACAGAGGATTAAAGAAGAGGTGGGATCAGGGTTAAATAGCAAGTCTAGTAAGACCAACAGACCAGACTCATTCACATATCTGTTGTCCCCATTCTATGTAAAACACCGCTTTTTTTACACCACTCTACAAGACCATGTCCCTCATTACAGCCAGAGCTCGCTGCGGCCCTGCGGCTTTCCGGGCCACCCGCTTGCAATGTAGGACGATGACGAGCCAGGCGCAGCTGGCGGGAAAAGAGGAGGGGGACATCTCTTCGGTATTTGTATCTCTCTCCGGAGCAACTAGAGAACCTCTACCCACACGTTTCCGGGATCTGAAATATTCTCTCGTGGCTGGCAAGGAAGACAAGGTCATTGCCAGTTGGAACAGACTTCTCAAAGCGCTGGCGGTAGAGAACGACCTCATTTCTACGTGGAAATCGGCCATCATTCCTTCGATTGAGTTCAACAATCTGGAATTTGAGATTGAGAAGTACAAACCGGAAATTCAAAAACGAGGGGCGGCTGTGATTCGTGGTGTTGTGCCAGAGGCGGAAGCGCGCTTGTATAAGTTTGAGATTGAAGAATATGTCAAGAAGAACCCACACACCAAGGGTAAGTGAATCTTTAGCCCAGTTTATGGTTCATTCAATGCTAAGAATTTTGCGAAATACTAGCTTTCCCGGCTCATGACCCCCAGGTCTACGAGTTGTACTGGTCCGAGCCACAGCTTAAAGCCCGCGCCCATCCCAACCTCCTTGCCACCCAACGGACGCTTATGCAAGCGCTTTGGCATAGCTCCTCCCCAGATGCCAAGATCTCTCTATCTGAGCCTCTAACTTATGCGGATCGTTTGCGAATTAGGCAGCCTGGCGATGCCACCTTTGCCCTGGGACCTCACATCGACGGGGGCAGTGTCGAGCGTTGGGAGCGCAACGGCTACGGGCTCGGCGGTGTGTACGACCGTATCTTCGACGGCGAATGGGAGAAGTATGATCCCTGGGATGCCGCTACCAGGATCGAGGCAGTGAGCGACCTGTACAACGGTGCGGGGGCCTGCTCCATGTTCCGCATGTTCCAGGGCTGGCTGAGCATGAGCGTCTGCGGACCTCTCCAGGGAACATTGCTGGTCAACCCTGCGGTCAAGCTGTCCACGGCGTACATGCTGCTTCGGCCCTTCTTCCAGCCTGTTAGGGAGGGCCTCAGCTCCGAAGCCTTCTTGGCGCCCGGGAACTGGGCGTTCACCGGTGGCGAGCACATGACTAGTGAGCTCCAGGGTGCCACTCCTAGCCATGCGCAGGAACTTAATGACGTTCTTCATCCCCATTTGGAACTTTCTCGGACGATGGTGCATATGCCCGAAGTCAGGCCTGGGGACTTTGTTGTCTGGCATTGCGATAGTGAGTGTGCTCTAGGACTGGATTGATGACATATTAATAACCTCGCCTATACGCGAATGCGCTAACAATTCTCAAAGCTATTCATGCAGTCGATAAAGTGCACTCGGGGAAATCCGACTCCAGTGTTCTTTACATCCCCGTTTGTCCCACCACCGAGATCAACGCGAAATATCTCGTGAGGCAGCGGGAGGCCTTCATTAACGGCACCCCCGGCCCCGACTTCCCCGGCGGCAAGGGCGAATCGGATCATGTAGACAGGCCTGGGCCCAGCTTCATCAGCGAGAAATCGGGCAGACGGGCGATGGGATTGGAAAGGCTGTCGGGAGCTAGGGATAGGTCGCTTCCGGGGGCTCGGGCGGTGGTTGAGCAAGCGAATAGCATTCTTGGATTCTGAAATGTCGGTGAATGCTTCCTGTTATAAGATTAGATGTGTACTTTTTAGGAGAATGGTCTCGTGGTCAGGGCGTGGGACTTGTTCTCCCACGCATAATACATTCATGCATGAATATGGATGAACCTCACCTAGGACGCCTCATTTGCCGCGACCATTTGTTGTGAGGTTTCCCAAGAGCACAGCCACCAAATCCTACAGCTGCAGCGAAGGAAAGAAATAAAACGGCCTCAGATTTCCGTTGCCGACTCTCTCGATCCCAACCGGCCCTCGCTTGATGCTCAGATGTGTCTCTCCCGCCTGTGCTTGGCTAACTCAACCTAGCGAAAGGCTCAATGGGGTGCCAACATCACGGCCGATCCTGTTGGAATTAACGGTCTTATAGGGGTAACGGCGCAAAATCATTCAGCTCACGCGTCGGCATGGACTGGATTGGAAGGACGGACCAGAGGACATTCAAGGGCTTCCTGATTGGGCTTCAAGCCTTGAAGACTGTACTATCGTAGGCAAGGGTGAACATCACTCTTGATGAAAATTTTGTCCACGCCTTTAACGGTAGACGGTCGGCTCTGCTCACTTATGGGTTGAGTGATACGAAGCCCGTTGGTATGACATGTCGGATTGAACTTGGCGTATTGTTGGATAAGCTGCATCAACAACCTCGAGGCCACGGAACGGGGTGGGACCGGATCAACTCTGCCTTTTCGTCCAAGGAAACTCGAGAAAGCGTCGAGAACCTGCAACAACAATCTCAGATCCTTAACGGGCTTATTTCTATTGATACTTTGGCCATCGGTATCATGCTCTTGAAGGAAACTCGGGAGGATGGGAGAAATGCCAATGTCGGGATCCGTAATGAGTAATATTATGGAGATACACCGTTGGATATTGCTGTGGCGCACGGTCATGAGGTAGCTGCCCAGCTATTGCGGGTACAGGAGATCACACAGAATGACCAGCTGGCCCTAGGAGGGGCGGTTCGAAATTTAGTTCAATGTATATGTGTGGCTAGCTATGCTGGGGTCGAGATGGGAATGGCATAAACGTGTAGAAGATGATCCCATAAGTTGTTTGCATCTCTCATTGGAGATAGACGTGTAAGCCGCGGGCTGCATGTTCGCTATTTAGGGTTCGAAAGCCGCAGCCGAAGATATTTCCAGAGAGATAATATCTAATACCCAAGTCGTTGGTCTGCGTTGCCTTAGCTGGCTCGCTTCTTCCTGGACGCACCCACGAAGGATGCAAAGTTTGACACGCCAGTCTTACGCAGCCTTGGGCCCCAGAAGTACATCTATTGAATAAAAGAACAAACAAGACGGTTAGTAGATAGTGATGGCGTCTCTATGGGAATCGGCCATAATACTCTTTACTTACCACTGGGAGAAGCAGGAGCCCGAAGCCGAGTGTCATGAACGCGAGCATGCCGATGCCCCAGTCGACACCAAGAGCGGCGAATAGTTTGGCGCCAAAGAGAGGGAAGGCTCCGGCGAAAAGACATCGGAAAACGGAAACTGCACCAGTTAGACTCTTCTTATCCCAGTACTTAACCAGGGCTATTAATGCGTGGACGTACTCGCTGCAAAGGCTGAGGCAGGATACTGGAATCTGGAAACCGGGTGGCGTTAATTAGTTCTCACGGTTCTACGGCAGTCGGGGGGATGGGAAATCACGTCTCAGACCCTTCAACAGCATATAGCTGAATGGCCATCTAACCAAGGGTTAGTGCATCCATTTCCCCAAAGGCGTGAAACGAGGACGGCTAACCATGATATTCATGAGTCCGACGGAGTAGATGGCTACCCCTACTAGTGGCTGTGTTTATTCACTAGGCGTTAGCGCCATTAATTAACCTTGAAAGGGATGATATTACACTCACCACAATGAAGTGGTTTTTGAGTGCTGTGAAGCCGAACAGGAACATTCCGCCTGCCGCTAATACAACGCCCGGTCCGCAGGTGAGCAATCTAGTGTGGCGAATGGTTAGTTGTGTATTCGATGCGTCGCGAGTTATGTGTGCATCCTACCGAGATTCGGGCCTAAATCGCTTCCTTGCCTCTGTTCCGCCCCTTGCAAAGATAATCTCCATTGCTTTGATGGTGCCGAATGTTCCAATAAGCATGCCGACCCCCATCGAGAGAAAGTCCGTGCCGATGATGCCGACAGACTGGCCATATCCTGTGCCAAAAATATCCGCAAACTGGCTGCATGTCAGTTACCATTTGGTGTTTAGGTAGCGGAGCTTCCTTACAACGACCAAGACCAAGTATATGATTCCGAAGCAAACGGAATAGTAGAAGGCGGAGAGGAAAAGAGCGGGATCCACGATAAGGTAGACGACTGTATGAGGAGCCGTTAGTAGCCGTCGCTTTAGCTGATTGCCTCTGAAACGTACCTGGGCGGGCAAACTGGCTGAAGACGAAACCAGACCCAGATGGCATTTCCTTCAGATCAAGGATGCAGTACAGATCTTCCCCGGGCCGCATCAGCCTTTCTTTTTTTAGTTTCCTACGGAGAACACAGGGGCCATACGACTCTTCAAGGAACCGTAGCGCTGCGACTCCCAGCATGCCGGCTGCAATACCCTACGTTTGGTCAATATTATGGCACCTAGCTGGCGACAAACAATACGGCGAGCACTAACCGGCACCCAAAGAGTCCAGCGCCATGATGCGCGCTCCGACATCCAACCACCACACACTGGACCAATCACCGGACCTAAGATCCTACTCCAAGTCAGTTGGGTGTGGCTAGAAGTACTGGCCTGCAAGTGACTTGTACACATACGGCCCGAGAGTGACTAGACCGGATGCCTTTGGTCGGTGCGCTAGGTCCCAAATATCGGCGATGATACCACCGAATACGGCGATACCAGAGGAGCCTCCCAGACCCGATAAGAAACGACAAATAGATAACTGAGCGGGCTAAATACCAACATGTCAACAACACAGCGACTTGGTGAGAATTCGACTACCATCTCTCACATACCGTCTTTGCGAAGCCGCCCCCGATACAAAAGGCAGCAAAGACAAGATTCCCGACGTGGAGGATGATGGCGCGGCCGTAAAGCTCACCGAGCGGAGCCAAGAAGAGGGGCCCGACGGCGTAGGCGAACATTAATACGGAGACTTGAAGAGCACCGATGGTGCTATCCGTGATGTTGAGGTCCTCCATAAGGATGTTTACTGAGGGTGCAAAAATGGTACCTGGATCATAGAGTGTCAGTGACGTGATATAATACTCTGCATGGTAAATGTGCATTGCCCTCGAGGACTTACTCGAAAAGGGCGATAGGAAGCAGAAACCTGCAACAAAGACCGTTAGGCGAACTTTCCTTGCCATGGGCCAGTACTAAATGCTAGCATTAGTTGAGCTTCCTTTTTTCCTTTTCTGCACAGCAAGCCTAATACCCGGGGGTGTTCAAGGAGGTCCTCATCAAGTACCACGAGATCTATTGTGCATCAATTAGCGGCGTTGTGATTGGGAAATGATGGCTTGCGATAGGGCACGTACTTGGGTCGATGTCTTTCAAGGAACTGCCTCCGATAAAGATTTTGTCGGGTTCATTGGCCTGCGCTTCAAGAAGCTGCTCATACCGCTCGGTCACGATCGTTCGGGCCTCTTTTGTAACGTCCATGGCGGAAATAAAGCGTTCTGTCGCCGACGCTGACTGACCTTGGTTTGTCTCAAATTTCTTTACAAGATGGCGAGTTGGTGTTCGATTAAACAGTTTGCCACTTGAGCAGCGAAATATTTATAATCACATATATATCTCATTTTCTATGACGCTCAGCTGGGGTAATACGGCGTCTTTTCCTCCCCAATGAATATATCGCAATGGCATCGTGGGAAGGCATAAAGATCGGCCGACGGTCGGTAATAGCTTATTCAAGAACCAGCATCGGCTCGTCTCGGCCGAGGACGAGAACCACGGCCCACAAAATCAGGGTTACTTTGTAGCATGTATACGACCAACTGATTGATAAAGGGGAAACCTTGTTCCGACGCTGCAGCCTATGCGGAACGAAACCGAGCTTAACGAAGCTAAGATGCGCACCAGCGGCCAGACGGGTGGGAAGGGGCCAATTTCTAAAAATGCGAATGAAGACTGGATCGCTGATGCGGCTTTACTGAAGTCGGTCTGGTGGCAGCCTGACGCAACCCTGCATCAATGTGGAGAGCGGAGATCGGTGATAGTCGGTTACAACGTCGGCCGACGGGCCAACTGAGACGGCCGTCCCATCTTCAACGCACCACCATGACCGACTGTCGGCCTTCGAGCTGCGTGCGGGAACGCCATAATAAACATTCCCACCTCCGCGGCCGATTATCACCGCGGATTTGTCTTTGGGTGTCCATACCCCTTTTCCACATCCGCCCACAGAAGATCGCTTTTGCGCCCGTGGACGCCATCGTACGCACCCCAAGGTTTCACATTCGTTCGGCCGGGCTTTTGCTGATGTGCAACATCCCGGCAACGCATTGTGGAGTTTATTGGACCGAATCAAGGGGGAAGCTAATACATAATATATACTTTTACGCCGTTAACAGACTGTCAGATGCCTTATGTGCGCAAGGTTACTGCGTGCGACCGTTGTCGCAGGCTCAAGAGGCGTTGCGACCGGGTGCGGCCGACATGCTCCAAATGTCGACAAGCGGGGGTTCCGTGCTCCTTTAGCGAGACGGGCACAAGCAGCAGGAGCTCTGGCAGATCTAGCTCCAGCCCATCTAGCCCAACTACAGCCTTCGACCTAACATCGCTAGAAAGCTGGGCCGAAACGGCGTTGCAGACACCAATTATTGACCCTTCCACGAATGAGGTGGCTGCATGCAAGCTGGTCTCCACGACGAATCAAGGCAAAAGTAGAGAAATCCGGCGGCGCAATCGCGTGCGCTTTTCCTGTACACGATGCCATCGAATGAAGGTCAAGTGCGATAAGAAGTCACCATGCACACGGTGCCGGAATAGCGGATTTGCGAGCGGCTGCTCGTACATGCACAAGAGTAACGGGGAAGACGGCTCTGTTGAAGGCGAAGTTGCGAGCCCTGAGCCAGAGAGTTTCAGTGCCATCTTCCAGGCTTACAACACAAGGCATCGCGGGTCAAGCCACTGGAGGGTACTGATGCATCGGGTATGTCCTCCTAAGGTTCCTTGCCCCTCGGCAAGCGCCATGCGCTTTGCTGCTCACATCAGTAAAATCGGATTCGTTACGTCGTGAAGGACGCCAACTGATCCTCACAGGTGAAAGAACTGACCTCGTGGGACTTTAATCTATTTGTCGAATCGCTCCGTCCAGATCACGCGGTGTGCACCTTTGAACTCACGGTACCCATCAACTATCCGTTTGGTAGCCAGGAAGCTATCAAATTCCACTCTTTAAAGGCTGTTATGGAATTACTCTCCAAAACGTCATCCTCAGCCGAAACTTATGTTGACAACTACTTTAGAATCTTTGAAGCCTTACATCCTGTTTTCGATGTCGATAGTCCAGGTCATGACGTGGTTCCCTTTGATGCTTCTACACCACCTTCGTCGATTGGGGAGCTGGTTCAGCTCGCGCAGTACCTGGTCGTTCTAGGCCTCGGGTGCTCGGCGACCTTGGGAACGCAGTCGCACAGCGCAAACTATTACCTCGCCGCCGAGGCATGTTTGATGAAGACGCCCTTCATGTTTCGACCAACCCTGGCCACCGTCAGGACGTTGTGCCTAATGGTCATGGCGAAAAGAGTTGCCAACGCCACCTGTTGGGCGATTGATGCCTCGTGGTCCCTCGCCGGGCTGATGCTGCGTCTCGCCGTAATGTTAGGACTCCACCACGAACCTACCGAGTTGCAGGAGTGCGAGACGATGACTTGGGCGGACTGGCATGCTCGGCGGAAGCTTTGGACTACCATTGTCTACCTCGACGTGGAGATAGCAATGGTAACAGGCATGCCGGCCCTCCTTCGACGAGACGAGGTGCACACTGCTATCAGCCCCCTCTCCTATTCTTATGGGCAAGACAGCGCCGTCACTCATTTCCACGATCCTCTCTACGACGCGCTTCCCATCATCATGGAAATCGCCACCCAAGTAAACGCCACGACAGATCAGCTCACCTACGAACAAGCAGTCCAATACAACGCCACCGTCCGCCAACTCATGATACCCGCCCTCAACGCAGCAACCGGCTTCCGCCAAACCACCCTCGACATCTTCTTCCGCCGCGTCCTCCTCGTCCTCCACCGCAAATTCGCCCACCACGCCTCCTCCCCCTTCGACTACCCCATCTCCTACTGGTCCTCGCTAGAGTGCAGCCTCGCCCTCCTGGTCCACCAGCGTGGCATGTGGGAAGGGAACGACGGAGGGCTGGCCGAGGTTTCGAGGGTCTTTATGTTGGATTTTATTTCGGCAGCGATGACGACTTGCATCCATGTGCTGAGGGAGGATGCGCCGCTTTCGGCACTGGCGGTCGAGGCGGCCGACGGGGCTATTCCACCGCGGCAGACGATATTGGAGACTTTGAGGGCTTGTGTGGAGATTTGGGGGCGGCAGCAGGATAAGTCGCCTTGTATAAAGACGGGGTTTCTTGTGTTTGGAGCGATCGTTGAAGAAATACCGGAAATCTCTTCACCTTGAGAGGTCGAGAGGGCGAGGACCCAGGGATTCATTCCAAAACACTCAAATTGACCGCGAAGGAAACGCAGAAAGATAACCCCGGACTTGTTTGAGGCCACCTAGACCTAACCACTCCACTCTACACGACATTTGCTACATTGAAAAAAAGACAATGGGTGATTGTACTCAACGACTATTAATAGAAAGGACCTCAGCAACCGCAAAGTAATCGAAGCTACATCAGCTCCAGCCGTACCTTCATTCTTCAAGCTTTATTAACTATGGTAGCTGAGGCTCAAACGCCGAAAATTGCTAGCCGTTGCAACATTCCTAAACACCTCGATATGCAAAGACTCTCGCCCACGCCACCGTAATAGCAGTCATAGCCAGGAGCTGACTCCGGGTCCTCCAAGGAGTTCTTAAGGGAGTTCCGCCACGTTCTCCAATAGCTTACTCAAGGGGCTTCTGTATGTATATAGTTCTCCTACAACAACGGTAAGTATTCCAACCATCAAAGTTGGGGGGCTTCTGACTGAACTCACAATGGATAGTACGCGTGTGTAGACTTATCCCTTATGGCTTTTCTCACTTTAGCGAGCAAAGCGGCCACCTCTGCCTCCTCCCATTCGAGAGCCTGCGTACAGAGGTAGTACGCGAAGCCCTCAAGGCCTTGCTCGAGGCTCGCGGCGTTCAACAGGCCCACCTGTTTCCACTTCGGATCTTTGGCCCAACCCCCGATGGGGAGCCTAATCGAGTTTTTATGCAGCTCGCCTGTGAAACCCGCCTCTCGTACCCACTTCCCCCAATGGTCAGACACTTCAAAGGACCGACCGATCTTGGCGCCTGCTTCTTTGAACACCTGACCCCAGGTGTGCCATATGGAGTCTGGAGGCAAAGATCCCTCGTTCGCTGCGATGGGAAGGGCGTATTCCTGTTGCTCTAACCAACCACCCGGCTTGAGGCACCGGTAGCACTCGCGATAGAGTTTGACCCAGTCCTGCACACAGCCAACTAAACCTCTAATGTGGATGTAGTCGAAGGCATTGTCTGGGTATGTCCAGTCCATCTCGCAATTATCAATCTCAAACGTACAGTTGGGCGGCACCCAGGATGGCTGGATGGGAGACAGGTCCGTCCCAATGACCTCAGCATTTGGACACTCGTCGGCAAAGTCACTGTCGACTGGTTAATATGTATTAATACAGCTTTTTGTTAGAACAGGAAACCAAAGGGCCTACTTACGTGACCCAAATACCCGTTCCGGTGCCGACATCGAGAACCTTTTGGGGATCCCTGAGCGGGGCGAGATACAGCTTATTGTCGAAAGCAAGGGTCATCATATGGTGGCTAGGAAAGATTAGAGCCGTCCGCGTGCTGTCTTGGACTGTTTAATCCAACTTACGCAATATCGAGTTGCTCATTTTGTCGTTCGTCATTGGGACCCCTGGGCAAATCATGAGCGACATTTCGATTGTGCGGGTGCATGAGAGGCGGGCGTACCAGTAATCTGTGCCTTCATAGTTGGCATACGTACGCCCGTGCAGCTTGCGATATGCCAGAATCGAGCTATTTATTGTCGCGGTGCTACCGAGGATGCTCGCCCTGTGAATTATCAGCACATCTGGCTTACTTGGCTGCGCTTTGGAGTTCGAAAGAGGACGTACGTGTCGTCTATCGAGACGTCATCGTCGATCTCTAGGCCTGCGCTCGCAGGATCCTATTGTTGCATAATGTTAGCAAGACTGCATAGGAGCTTAGCCTATCGTAGAGTTCTGCGGAACGCACTACATACCGCGCTCGTGGGTTGGTGCGACATGACGATTTCTAAGGCTTGGGTGACCGAGGTGTAGCAAGATTTCGCTCAGACAAATGGAGGCGATCCCCAATTTCGGTTGTCAAAAAGAAGAAAAAAAAAAGAGGGGGATATACCGAGTATTTAATAGCATGCAGCAGCTCACGAATGTGTGGTGATGGCATCTGCATCTGCATGCTGCGCTGGTTCCCCTCAATATCCTTGTCCGTCGGCTTGCCGCTTCTGTCCAGCCGTCGCTCGTCCATAAGAAGCTGGCGCATATCCATCCGGAATTTAGGGAGGTTGGAGACGCAGCTCAAGATGTTTGATGAGTTTTTCATTCTAGAAGCTATTTATGGTTAAATGATGCTTGGCTTTTAGTTTGAGTATTGCACGGTTGCGTAACTTGTGCCCTTATGAATCTGCCGTGCGCTTCTTTCTAGAAAGTTGGAGTTGTTTTACGTTCCATGCAGATAATAGGGAGAGACATACCAGGCTCTCAACACAAAATGCTCGGCAAATATGCTATTAAAAGCCAAACATAACCCGGTTATGCTCCCGAGAAAGAAAGATCTTGCGTTGCTATGTTTAACAGAGTTCGTAAAGGCAAAACCCCCGAGTCCAGGATATCCACATCACTTCCATAGTTCGAATTCATGTACATCCGAGCTTTCCCTGCCTAAACTCGAATCTTCAGTTCGCAATGGTCATTGCTGCTAACTGCCTTCGGGGAATGTTTCGCGTTTAGACCCTCCCGGAGATGTTGATGAAGGCAATGCTATCCGCTGAATCCATTTCGCAATGACAAACCCGACCCTTTCGGATACATCCTCAATGTCTGCTGGTAACACGCAGTATTCTAAGCCGACGCCATCTAGTGTTTCACAAAACATGCTGTGGAAGTGAACCCAGTCATTCTGATCCTCGGGCATGAGCCGCACGCCATCGTCCCGCAACCATGTTACTCCCGCTTCACAGACAATGACTAGCGAAGACTTCATTCGATCGATGACTTTGATCCAGTTCGTATCAAGCATGAGCGCCTCGACCGAGTCTGGGTCGACATATCTTTTGGCGTAGACAATAGGGTCCACTCCCGATCGGTCGGAAATGTACCACGAACTCTGCCGCAGCGCGTCGTTCTCGGCTTCGATTTGAGCATATAGAATCGCTTTTTGCAATAGCATGCTTCGCTCAGAGGAATTTCGTATCTCCTCTCTCGTGATGTCGTATGACTTCAACACCTTCCTCGCGACTTCCGAGATGACGTACGGCTCATCGAAATTGAGCTTTTGCGACATAGCGCCGAGCGTTTTCTTCAATTCGGCAACGAGTGTCGTTTTGCCCGTGCACTGGGCACCGACGATATAGATACAGGGAATCATCGCGGTTGGCTGGTGTCCTAGGTGAGTTTGTCCCGCTATCTTTTCATGTTGGGATGACTCGGGCTATTTGTCCTCTCTGTTGCCATTACTTAAACCTTTATTAGAAAGGTTGCCTTGCCCTGAAAAAGCGGACTGACAAGACCTAGGCTGTCACGTTAGGATGGGGACATCCCCGCCGGCGCAAACATAGACCTGCGGGAGGCCTTCCACATACACCTCGCTTAACACGTGGTCTGAGTTTGCCCAATAAAGGCATTATGGAGACGATGCTACTGCCGTGTAACGAACACTCGCAGTCTGTTTTATGATCTGACTGGGCTCGTCCACCCTACCTTGGCTTGCGATGCGATGCTAGCCTTGAGCTCATGCATAAGCCGTTGCTCGCTCGACTGCATGGACGTGTGATAGTATGATGTACAATAAAGTATCGTAACAAATCTTCTCTAGCCTACCGATTCTATAAAATCATTGTGTTCGTCCACCAGGCGACCTAGGCAAGTTAGCTGCTCCACAAACACCGACATTGATAATACCTACGAAAATCCCGGCTCCCTTATCCGAACATGTCGCCGAAGAATAGTCCCGGAAGAGTCACCTACGAGCTTCTGCCTGTCATTAGCCTTGATGACCGTGAATGGATGTTCCATGTTCCATATCTCCCATCGCTCCAGAAGCGAGTCGAAATGGGTACCATAATGAAAGTATCTTTGCGCACCGACATGAAACGTTGGAAACATTCCATGATGCTCACGCTTGAGAAATTCGAAGTGAATCGCGCCATAAAAGGCCTCGCCATTGACCAGTTCATCGTGGTGTCCCTCGAACAATTTCGGCCCTTGAAACAAAGAGGGGCGGACCACGCTCCACGGGCCGAAGGGCGTCTTCAACCATCAGAATGGAGAGAGTGCACCGACTACGCGGTTCGCTTTCTCAGAGTTGGAATATCGCTCCAGGGTGTCCAGTACCACTTCTACGGACACAGCAATAGCCAACTCAAATCCCGTACATGTTTCATGCTTGCGGGATCAAAGGAGGAGGTCTCAAAGAAGGTCGAGTCTCTTGGTGATTTCAGCAAAATGAAGACCGTGGCTAAGAAGGCTAAACGTATCGGGCTTCTATTCTCTGTGGCGCGCGTTGCCATGGACGTGTCCTCTTCCCGATGCGAGGACATTCCAGATATCGAGACGGCTGATTATATGTTCACTGATGGATGTGGTCTGATAGCGCCGGCCCTAGCACGGGAATTGGCGCGGAGAGTCAGGATTGTCTTCCGTGATTGGCGATATACGCCGTCAGTGTTTCAAATAAGGTACCGAGGCTATAAAGGCGTGGTGACCGTGGACCCTAGAATGAGAAGCAATAACCCCCTCCTCCGGTTACGAAAGTCAATGAAGAAATTCAGCGGCGGCGACGACGAATCTTTTGCTGTCGTCGATTATTCCAAGGTATGCTCTTTGAGTCACTCTCGCATGTGGCCGGAAGATGCTAACAAGGTATTATGCCTAGCCGTACTCATACGGCTTCCTGAATGACGAGGTAGTACTACTTCTTGAATCACTGGGTATACCCCGATCTACAATTCTGAGGAAGCAGGATGAGCACTTTCGGCTTCTAGAGGAAGCGAAGACCGATTTCCGTGCCGCCTTTTGTTTCCTCTCATATGTTGGCAAGCCTGACTTAGCAGAGAAGGTTCTCATGGAAGGGGTAGAGCCGGTGCAAGCCCAGATAAACAAACTCATAAACTCAGAGTTTAGCAAGATGTTGAACAAGAGGGAGGAGCAAAAGTGTCGCATATTTGTTCGGAAGTCCCGCCTTTTATTCGGAGTCTGCGATGCTTGGGGGGTCCTTAAAGAAGGCGAATGTGCTGTGAAAGTCACAATGGAAGGAGATGGTCTTCCCCGAGCACTGAAAGGCACGGAAGTGTCTGTTATTCGCAACCCCTGCCTTCACCCGGGAGACTGGCAGAAGTTCAAAGTTGTCGAGAAGCAGGAACTGGGTCACTTGGTTGATTGCATCGTTTTTTCTACCCAAGGGAAGCGGCCCGCAGCCGACATGATGTCAGGAGGAGATCTAGATGGAGACCAGTGTAAGGACCGTACATGATAACAGCTCATCCTGACTAGGCTCAATAACTAATAGCTATTACTTATCAGTTTTCGTTTGTTGGGACAGAGATCTGGTACCGCCCATACTCTCTCAGCCTGCTCTATACCCTGGAGTCCGAGAGCCGCTACGGTTCAAACCCATTACGGACGACGACCGAATCGTGTACTTCGCAAAATACTCTAATGCGTCCCTCGGTCAGGTGAAGAATCTCTATCTTGCCTGGGCACGGGCAACGGGTCCCATGAGTCCCGAATGCCAGGAACTGAATCGACTCTTCTCTCAATGCGTCGACGGAAACCGTATCCGAATCCCTGAAAGGTTGAAGACCTCACCAAACATCCCAGCGAATGCTTTGCCGTTTATACTCGACGAACTACATGCGAAGGCTCAAGAGTCTATACGTACTTTTGATAAGCGGGTCCAGGGCTGGGACGGCTATGAGTACCATGTCATGGAACTCCTCCTAAATCGTGATGACATTGCCATGTCAGAGTTCCATTTTATTCAATTAACCTTGCGGTGGTGCCAGAAAAGTGAAGTGGCTTTCGAACGGCTGCTAGACTACTTTGACTTCAACGCCTTAACAGCGCAGGAAAAGGCGTGGGTGCTGAGCCACATTCCAGCTTCTCCAACGGCACCAAGTCTGGTTATGAACGCCCTCACGTCGACTAGCCTACTCAGTGAGGCTGAGCTAAGTCAATACCAATTCGACAGCCCTAGGGTCCGATGGAAAAGAGTATATGATTCGACTCGAGGTGACCGACTCGCTACCTTTCTGGATGCAGCAGTTAGAAATCTGGAGCTCTTCCATCGGAAGCTCATTATCTTCCGACCTGACGATCGACTGACACTGGCCATGTACGTGCCGAGGAAGATTGACCGCGCGCACGATGCCGCGGTCGACGACACAGTTCGCCTCTTCGCCTTCCCCCATTCTCAAGGCCCTCAGAGGCAGAGCCGTCTGTCACTACCTACCAAAATGACATATCGGCTGTACTGCGATGAAAAGGTCTTTCAACTTTTCGAAAATACGCGACAAAATTCTTGGGTTTTCATCCGACGACCAGGCTCAGACGATGCCGAATATCGAGACACCACCGATGCAGGCGAACGGCGTAGGAAGAAACAAGCCACAATCGATGCAGGTATGAACTCGGAGGTAATTGCGAGTATTGCCCTAGATAAGTTCAGTCGTGGTCTTCAAACCCATATTGGCAGGGTAAATAGGGCACCAATATCTGCTGCGGTAAGTGGAAGTCCCTCAAACAATGTAGTTAGTCAATACATCTTGGGAGGTACTGTGTAGGCTAACAACAACGGACTATAGGAGATCTATGTGATCAGTAATCGAGACGTTCAGTCGATGCAGGCCCTCGACCTGTGGCTCGAATACATTGCGACTGGCGAGAGAATGCCCCTAATGCAGCAAAATGCCTCGGAGTATAGCCTTGCTACGCCGGCAGAAGTTCTGACATCCACGAGTCCCAAGTTCCTCGTTCAGATCGTAGGACGCCAGGATTTAGCCGCGTTACAGACCTTGGCCTCTCCTGTTGACTACACTGTTGTTTTCAATGCTTTGATCCAGATGGGCAACAATGGGCTCCTACTACGATGCTTCGATCACCTACTGGCCAACATACAAAAGGTGCGGTGCGACCGAAACGCTCTCCTCGAGGTGATGGTTAAATCCTTGGCACAGGCACCATTCCTAGCAATCAGTTTTGGGCAATTTCCTTGCCTAGACCAGTACGGAGAGGACCTGGCGTTGACAATATCAAGGGCCTCCGGCCAAATTTTGCGTGCATTTATCCTCTCCGCGAACGAGGCAGACTCGTTTATTTTGGACCCATTTAAGAATGTACTTTCGAGGATACCAACCGGGTTATTCACGATGGTTGAGCTGGCTGAACTGATTGAATTAATATCGTTGACTGTACGCTCACCTGATTTGGCAATGGACCTGCTGCTCGGTCTCGTTGAACCTGAAAGTGATCGAATTCTCGCCGACACAACCGGTGCAACTCGTCATTTCGTACGCAATATGATTGCAATCGCCTTGGACCATATTGGAGAGGCGGCAAATGGAGAGAAAAGGCGACATCGTTTGCTTGACATAAAACTTGCCCCTAAGCAAGAAGATGGCTACACAGTCATTGAGATACCCTTCAGAATCGACACACCTGGTGGTACGCCGGAGAACTCTTCCCACGTCCGCTTGACGGCGTCTACGTTGCCTATAAACGTTCTCGTCGGGAAGAAATATTCCATGGATGCCATGGTTGTACATTCAGAGCAAGGTCTCGCGAGGTTCCGCTGCTATCATCCCTTGCCTCCATTTTTCCAAAGATGTTCTTGGGATCTCGAAAACTGCGGCCCGTTTGTGACGGCCAAGACTATGTTTGATGCGGTAACGACTTTTGCCACCCAGCGCGAGAAGTGCTGCCAAGTCGCGTACTCTATCCTTGGATTGCCCTCCCAAGACATCGTCGCTGATTCGAGATTGGGAATCGGCTGGTCGCCAGCTAGTAGTTTGAATCAGAGCCAAAAAGCAGCCATCGATGCAGCACTTCAAAGTCCCTTAGTCTGCTTATGGGGACCTCCAGGTACTGGGAAGACGGAGACGATTGTAGAGATGATTTGTGCTCTGCAAGAGACTTTTACCGGAGCAAGGTTACTGATAACGGCCCCGACTCATAATGCCGTGGATAATGCGATGCGTAGGTATGTGCGACGTTTGAAGAAGTACCCTCTACAGGGAAGAAATTCTCAATCGAGTGCTCTCCGCGTGCCCGCAGATGTAAGTGGCGCAAACTACCCAAGTTAAGACCATTGCTCAAAGACGTTAACTTTGGGTAAACAGATCCGAAAGGTGGCAGAAGACCTACGGGGCTATACCTGCGATGCTATGGCCGGTCAAGACATTCACTCGGACCATAACGCCATGAATCAAGCGAAGAAGAAAGTCAAGGAAGCCGATACAGTGTTTACCACCTGTATCGGTGCTGGGGTTGGCCTTCTGAGATCCGAAGAGTTTGATATCGTGATTGTTGACGAGGCATCTCAACAGACAGAACCTGCATCCTTGGTTCCCCTCGTGAAGGGCTGCTCGAAGGCGATTTTAGTCGGGGATCATGTGCAGCTCAGGCCGACTGTCGAGAAATATGCTCTTGCTGTTGGCTTTGATGTCTCGTTATTTGAGAGACTTTATACAGGGCTGGAATCTGAGGAATTAAGCACTGGAAACCGTGTCGATCCCGAGATTGGGGGAGCGGATCACGAGGTGGAAGTCAACAGGATGATGCGAAAACTAATGCTGGATACCCAATACCGCATGCATCCTCAAGTCTGTCAGTTTAGCTCAAAGGAATTCTACGAAGGAAAACTGAATACGGGGATAACGAGAGACGAAAGGCCATTGTTTGCCTCGCAATTTCCCTGGCCAGCTGTAGCTTTACGTGGTGGCGATCACCCAGGGCAGCCTGATGGGGATCACGAGCGGATGCTATTCATTGAGTGCGAGACGAAGGAGAAGCCAGGACAAAAGTCAAAAGAAAATGAGGGCCAGGCGAGGCTTTGCGCGCACATCTGCAAGCTTTTGACCACACCAGCACCTGACATAATAGCGCAAGGTAGTGCGCAGTTGGGAAAATACCTCTCCCTGAAGGCGCAGTCGATTGCGGTCCTGACGCCGTATACTCGCCAGGCGGAGCTGCTGAGACGGCTTTTAGCTAATCTTTCTGAGCATGTTGAAATCTCTAGCATTGATGGATTTCAGGGACGAGAGGCGGACATCGTGGTGTTTGTCACGGTCCGATGCAACGAACATAGGGAGATTGGATTCTTGAAGGACCTGCGGAGGATGAATGTTGCTCTGACGCGCGCAAAAGCTGGACTCGTTGTCATCGGTAATGGGAGAACTCTAACGGAAGGAACATCTGACCCCGAGAGTACGGAAATGTGGAAGAGGTTATTGGGGAGCCTTACGCGTGTCAATATTGTCGTTCCGGAAGAGTAATAGAGGTGGGTGTGTAGGAGAAGCGAAGGCGGCTGGAGAAAATGTGAACGAGAACGAGGTAGCCATACATAGGCATACATTCCTAGATCCTTACAGCCAACGACATATACTAAAATCAATGAAAATGCAAGCCACCTTCAGCTGATGTTTCGAGAATCCAATCCGGAATGGGTTGTGCAAGCGAATGCTGAGGCTTCCGATATTGGGTGGCCTGCCGCAGAAAGGCATAGCGTGCCGTTCCGTGGGGTGGATATAAGAGGCATTTCAAATCCCCTCCTCCTCTCGTCTTTCGGGTTTGGTACAGACAAGTCGAGAATAAATCCTAAAGAAAGGCACTAGTTTCGATCATTGATTAGAGCCTGCCTCCGCTTCTCACGATGGCTGATCTGACTTGTGCCATCACGGCCAAGAGCGAAACAAATGACAACGCTGGTGGGGATCACGGTCAATCTGTTATCCCAGAAGCAGGACACAATGCCGAGCGACGACTACGACACCGCTTGCGCTCCGTGTTTGCTCACTTGGCTGTATGGTTGGTGATGACGGGGTGAGTGATGCTGGGCTACACGCGAGCGCCGTTACATTGGCTTTTAAGCTAACGCACATAATTCCGGGGGAATAGCTGGTGGATTGCTGGTCTCGTGCTTCATCGCCATGATCTGGGATGGCTGATACCCTTTCTTGTCTGGCTCGGTCTTTCTATCCGTCTTTTGACTCTCTACTTACCATTGGGCGCCTTTGTCGTCCATGTGTGGCGGAGCATCTCGGCAAGAATATCTCTGGTCACGAAGCATTTTTCACAGTCAAGCAAGTTAAAAAATTGTGTTAACCGTCTTGACCATTGTGACTATTTTAGCGGCTACCTTCAGCACCAAGGACACGGTCGGCAATACGCGCGCGGATAGAGCCATCAGTCTCCTTGGACTTGCGGTGTTTCTCGGCGCATTCTGGGCTACATCTAAGAACCGAAGAATGATCAATTGGCAACCAGTGGTTGCAGGGGTGCTTGTTCAATTCCTTCTCGGCCTTTTCGTTCTTCGGACTCGGGCAGGTGTACGTTCTGCCCCTCTAATCACAGAATGGGCGGGAACTAATGTCTCCTAGTATGACATATTCGACTTTGTCGGCTTCCTTGCGAAAAGCCTTCTTGGGTTTTCTGGGGATGCTACCGCATTTCTAACAAGCGCAGAAGCTTTGAAGTCGGGATGGTTCCTCATCATCGTCTTGCCGCCCATGATCTTCTTTGTCTCATTCGTCCATTTGCTCCACTATTGGGGTTGGATACAGTGGCTCGTGAGAAAGTTGGCGCATTTCTTCCTCTATGCCATGGGTATCTCTGGTGCTGAAGCTGTCGCGGCGTCGGCATCGCCTTTCCTCGGTCAAGGCGAGTCGGCCGTCCTAATAAAGGAATTCCTGCCGCTACTTACGCACGCCGAGATACATCAAGTTATGGCTTCTGGATTCGCCACCATTGCCGGCAGCGTCCTCTCAGCTTACATCGGTCTGGGCATTAGCCCCCTAGTACTAGTATCCTCGTGTGTGATGAGTATCCCGGCAGCGATCACCATATCAAAGCTGCGATACCCAGAAACCGAGGATCCCCAAACGTCTGGAGGTGTCGTTCGGATTCCTGAAGAAGAGGAAGAGACTAGGCCACATAATTCATTGCACGCCGTGGCAAAGGGATCATGGATGGGCATTAAGATTGCGGGCATGGTGGCCGCCAGTGTCTTGTGCATCCTTGCGCTGCTTGCTTTGGTCAACGGCCTTCTCAAGTGGTGGGGAAGCTATTTGAATATTGATCAACTTAGCGTCCAGCTAATCGTCGGCTATCTCTTTTATCCCATTGCGTTTCTCCTCGGGGTGGAGAGGGATAGCACGGAAATCCTCAAAGTCGCCCAGCTCATTGGAATGAAGGTGGTGACCAATGAATTTGTCGCTGTAAGTCTTTTTACTTTCCGGGTCTAATCGGCTGATTTCGGCGGAATAAAAACTAAGAAAGTGATATATTATCTTCAGTATAGCGAACTTACGCAAAATGCGGCATACGAATCGCTCTCGTCCAGATCCCGCCTCATCGCCATGTACGCACTCTGCGGCTTTGGGAACATTAGCGCCGTAGGAGTCCAGATCGGCGCCTTATCTCAGCTCGCGCCCGGCAGAGCTGCGGCGGTGACACAGGTGGCGGTGTCGGCGTTGGTTTCGGGCATCTTTGCGACCTTGACGTCTGCATCCATCGCCGGCATGTTGATGGATAGTAGTGCGTGAGCCGAGTAAGCGCGTAGCTAGCTCGGACGTCGGATGAGGACTGGGTTCGGCGTGGGACCGCCATCACATTATCCAGTCACAGGCAAGGCACAGACGCACAGCAAGACCTCGCATGGTGTGAGAGTAGGCGCCTACATAGACCACTTTTTCTACCACTGGATTGTCCCACCCGCTATCGTGCCGGCCGCTGTGACTTTACATGTCGGTCTTTCTGATGCTGTTGGTCCTCCAAGCCCGGAAATATTGACCTGTCGGTTGGGATAGGGCCTGGCCGAAACGTCACACTCCCTAGGCGCCGATTTCAAGGCAGGCTGCTCATGTAGTGGGCAGAACGAATAGCTTCCATGGAGGAGAGGAACATGAGGCGCGTAGAAACAAAGTAACATCAATACAATCAGTGATGTTCATGGACTAATGCGTCTCTCAACTTCTAGATTGTATGCTAAATCCTGTGACGACCAAGGAAAGAGAGTTTACTTTGAATGGCCATCTCCAGTGCCACGATATATTCATTCCTGCTGAGCAGGCCTTTGAAAAAAGCACCACGGGAAATAGACGTGGGTTTGCTGTTTTTTTAACATAACTTCTCCTGAGAAACGTAGGTACTCATGGTAGCCTACGGCTTAGTTCCCCCAGCTTGCATGACGCCTACCTTGGCGGCTACGACCCTCCCCTAAATGTACTAGAGAACGAAAGGACTTGCACCCACACCACCCACGAGGATAATAGCCTGTGCCTTCGTTAGTTGTGCATTTTAGAAAAGCACTGGATAACAGAACATACAGCAACAGACTTTGCGTTCTTCTTGGAGTTCTCTATCTGCTCATCAATGAGTTTTTCAATTTCGTATAAGACTTCAGTAAATGCTGAGTACTTGGAATTGCCCGAATTGTGCTACAGACAGGACCTATTATGTTTCGAGCGAATCCTGGTTGCTCGCCGCCTCCTCGGGGTAGACATCGTACTTGTATCGTGATCCCGGGTGGTCGGGTCTCAAGCCAGCCTGCCCCTTGCCATACACCCGCTCACGAGCAGTCAGCTCTTCATCTTCCACGGGTTGCTCCGGATACAAACCCCTCCTCCGAAGTTCCGGAATCAATAAGTCGACCACATCCTCGAAAGTCCCCGGAGTAGTCACGTATCCAACGTTGAATCCGTCCAAATCTCCCTCGTTGATCCATTTTTCCATCTCGTCTGCGACAGTCTCGGGACTCCCTACCGCCACGGGGCCCAGGCCACCAATGGCGGCTCTTTCGGCAATGACACGAGGAGTCCATTTTGGCACGTACTCGCTCGTAGTGGTGAACGCGTCCAGAATGCTGCGGACCTTGTTCGCCTCGAGCGAATCGGCGGCGGTGACTTCCTGGTCAAGGGGGATTTTGGACAGGTCGATTCCGGTCCAGCCACTGACGAGCACGAGACCGCCAATAACTGAGGCGTACTTCTTCAGCTCTTCATACTTTGCCCAGGCCTCTTCGTCCGTCCTTCCCAAGATTGGAGTAAACGTGGCAAAGAACTTGATAGATTGCGGGTCGCGTCCAAACTCCGCTGCCTTTTCGCGAATGGCTTGGACCTTGGGTTTCAGAAGCTTCGGAGAGTGAGACGATACAAAGACCCCCTCGGCGTGACTGGCAGCGAAAGACGAGCCCGCGGATGAGGTCCCGGCCTGGAAGAGAAACGGTGTCCGCTGAGGGGACGGGTCTGTGATGTGGCGGGTATCGAGGTCAAAATACTTCCCATGGTGATGAATGGTGCGAATCTTGTCGGGATCAGCGTAGCTGTCGTTCTCTGGGTCGGGGTAGATAGCATCATCCGCCCAAGAGCCTTCCCATAACCTGTGCTCGGTAATTAGCTTGCGTAGGGACGTAATAGCATTTGGGAGGTGAGCTTGGCGTACTTATACAAGACTTCAAGGTACTCATTCGCTTGTTCATATCGCTCATCATGCGGGATTGGGTTGTCAAGACCGATAGCCTTAAATGCGGCCTTTTTCCATGACGTTACAATATTCCAACCGATTCGGCCCCCAGTTAGGTGGTCCAACGTCGACAGCCGCTTTGCCAACAGGAATGGGGGCTCGAACGAAGTCGACGCGGTAATCGCAAAAGACAAGGTCTTAGTCACCGCGGCCATGGCGCTGATAGGCTATTCACTATTTAGCATGCATTCGTGCGAGGCAAGTCTATGGTAGAGGTTTCCATACAATTGTAGGATCAGTTACCGGCCATTGAGCCGCCCTCCGGATGCAGTTATCTAGACTGCCTTCGTAGGTGTCGTAGCCGCCATAAGTATCTGCAAGGAACAGTGCATTGACACCGCCGCGCTCAAGGAGTTTGGCAAGGTCAATCCAGTACTGAAGTTTTCTTTTCGTTGCCGATTTGTCGCTGGGGTTCTGATATTATGACCGAAGATGAAAGGGTCGGGGTCAGCCACAGTCTCTACTCAAAACATAGCACTAACCACAGTTCACTCACCTTCCATTGTCCAGGAGAAAGGTGTCCAATTGTGGACATATCAAAGGCGTTTATGAGGATCTGCTTTTTCGCTGTCTGTGCGCCACTGCTGGCAGCATCAGAAGAGCCATTGACGACCAGAGCTGCCATGGTTATTGATTCCTTCTCAGTGCTGTTTAGTAGAGAATCTGACACAGGCTACCAAACTGCAAATCTTAGTATGTGCTGTTGTCGAGAGCTGGTTCTGGCGTTTGTGAAGATTGGCGCAGGTCAATTCTTGGGAAATTCGATCGCTGGAGCATGGAATACTTGCTTGGCTCAGATTAGACTACAATCTGAGCCAATCCATGTTTCTAATACCAGAAACTCCTCTATCCTCCGAGAATCGCAATGCAAAAACGGGGATGGACCATCACTCCCCACCAACGTACATGTGTCATTGAAAAGCGGTTTGGCGTGATCAAGGACAAGGATGGTGAAATGGTAATATTAACTCCCCGCATTTTAGGAGCATGCGAGCTACCGCGGCGAGCGTAGTATAAAGCAGTTAAACCTCGGGTTCGGCATCTACTGGGTATTCCTAATATCGCGTCTTCGTCGATTTAGCCGCGCGTTGATTGCACCGACCCACCTGAACAACATTTCAACGAAAGCGTCAAGAACCCCCACGAAGTCGTGAAGTGGCGCAATTGCAAGGGTGCCACGATGCAATCCAAGCTACCCCACGCCTGGCCAGCATCATTCTGCGAAGCCGTTGCGGCCACGTTCTCGGGTCAACAGACGATGATGTAATATGTTATTAATTGGAGAGACAGTGTGCTTCAGAGCTAGACCCCTAGAGTACCTGCGCACTGTCCACAGCCCGAGAGTATTACTCAAGGTTCAGTAGCGTAGAAAGGAGGTAATCGTAGCAGGATGACGGCGTTCTTGCATCGGGAAGCCAACCATCCAGACAACGACCATCGTATCGTCGATAGCGTTCCAACAGTTGAGCAACTATGTTATTGCCGAGACGTTCTGCTAGTTCCTGTGGCGTGCAACGAAAATGGCTACCGAAAGCTGGCCGGGCACCATAGATGAGAACTGAGAAGACATCCTGCACGATGTGGAAGTGTTGTAAGATTCTCGAAAACAAGTTTTAACCTCCACTTCGAGTGAATGCAAACGCCATCTCGTTTATTGAAGACCTAATCAAAAGCCTGAGTAGAATCTCAATATTTAGAAAATTCTGGGAAGAGAAATCGATTAAGTTGATTCATCTTCTTCATCCGAGACCACCGCTTTCGGTTGAGTTGAAGAATCATGGCTAGACTCTGGTCTATGGCAATACGCAGCCTGCCCAGTTTTGTTTCTAGCGACTCATTCGCACTACTCACTTCGTTAACTGGGGCCATAAAATTTTCTGGCTCACTCCACTCCCGGCGCGCGGACTTATAGCGCTACCCTCTCCAGCAACCCCGTAGCAGTCGCATGTTTGGTCATTGCCGTTGTTTGGAGCTCAATGGAATGGTTCGCACTGACTGTACCGAGATACACCAGCTTCTCTAAACTCTGCGAATCCCCACAATTGTAGTTCCGTTTGAATTCATGTCCGTAGCCCGCCATTGGAGTTCCGACAAGATGAATTCAAGTTCCCAAGCTGATTTTGATCAGTCGTTTAGGTCGTTTTGCACATATACAGCATTAGGTATGAAGATAGCGAAATAAGCGCGCTGGGGCCCACGCCTGAACTTGGTAAGATAAACGGGACGAGAAAGACTATTATTGGAAGACATGGTAAAGGATTTTGGGAAGAATAGCGGATGCTCTAAACTGGGTTGTGGAAGGCTTAAAATCAGGTATTCGATGTCCATCATCAACTTACATGAGGGAAGTATGTAGTTATATAGTTCATTACTAAATGCTACAATTCAAGCGAGGCCAACGACCTAGTCGTAGCCTCCACTAGGCTTCAACTGTGGTCTAAACTAGGCAGTTCGTTGTAGTCTACTATGGACGCCGCAGAAATATAGACCTTGTATAGGGCCATGGTTGATCGACCCTGTTTGGAGGTAGGATTAGCACATCGTACATTTGGCCTAGTAGCCACCATCATTGATTTAATACATACCAATGGAAGGGTCAGATGGAGCTTGGCGAAGTTGCCGCAAAGAGGCTATAATCCTCCCAAGTTGATTGCAGATTGACATCTTATCAGCTTATATAAGAGACGACCATATATCTAGGAGTGTCTAGCGACAAATAAGGCTCATGTATATGAAATTCTCCCCCCAATCCACTCTCCATCCGAAAAGCTCAGGCACTATGGCGTCGGACCTCCGCACTGCGGCGGCGCAATCTGCTGACTAAGCCTAGTCTTCGCACGGCTCCTAATACATCCGTGCCAGGGCGCGAATCTATCTCGTCCAAAACTAGAACCTGCCTGCCTCTAAGCACGGCTCGAGCAAGGTTAGTAATGCTTGGACAATATTGTCGTCTATCTCATGGCTGTACGGTTCCATATTCTCGCGGACAGTACCAACGAAGACGGGTTCCTCCGCAAGGCCGGTCAAGCGAGAGCGGACTGTGTCGCATGGGACGGAGGCGATGTCGACGACATCAGTTGTGATGGACCCGGCGGACAGGTCAAAAAGACGCAAAAGCGTTGATAAAAGAGAAATTAAAGTTGAAAGGAGAGAAAGAACCCCCTTCCCTCATCCCCTTCCTTAAAGTGCCCTCTGCTGATCTAATGATAGGTAACTGGTTATATAGTAGGAATTTTTAATGTGTTGTCTTCAGTTATGAAATCGAAGTTGTTATTAACACCCGCGCCAGGACGCGGCAGATTACAGTTTTAGCGCTAACACAATGAGAGCCTCGATCTTCGAGCCGAAGATATTGTATATAAACTATTGAACACTCGCCTTAATAACCACACCGTTATCCCCGTAATTCACAAGCTGGATTTTGCTATGGACTGACAAAGACGACGTTATGGACTATGGCCGGGTTATAGAATTTGGCTCGCCACATGCTCTCCTATCGCGAGCTTCTAAGTTCCGCGAACTTCATGAGTCTCAGAAGATAGAACGGGAGTGAAGCGGCTAGCGGACCCATAGAATATCACGTCTCTACTTTGGGGGAAATTAATGATTGGGTCCGATTGCCAGGTTTACTGCAAACTATGCCGAGTTGCAATGAACGAAACCACTATAAACTAATTAAGGGATTCCTTGAATAGATTTCCCCAAGAGGCACCCATTTCTCAATACATTTCATAATTTTATCGTGTCACAGGATTTTCTGAGCTTGGTTATCACCAACATTAATTGAAAACCAGTTCGGGCCCAGGCGAGTCGTCCATCGTCGCGCTCATCTGAGCTACAGGTGCCAGCGGGCGATGCTCTGGTACGCTCCTTAGAACCGATCCCAGCCCGCCAGGAGATTGCTCCATGGCACCTACGCTAGTCAGTCTCCGTGATGAGGATGGGTGAGCTTGTCCAGATCGATTGGCCCGCAGGCCGTCTGCTCGCGTGTTCATGAATTGGTGGCTTGCACCGTTTGGCGATGACTGTGTCCGTCGGCCACCGTTCCTTTCCGGGCGTTGAGCCGTATTCTGGTCGCATTCGTCCAAATCTATGATCTCGATGGGCGAATCAACGTCTCCCCGACCGGAGGTCCGGATACCAATGTTACTCTGGGAGGAACGAGTGGCGTTGTGGGCCAGGGGCAACTCACACTCCGAAGCAGATTCTTGTTTGACGACTACATGGGGCGGAGATTGGGTGCCAACAGTTAGATTAGGTTCGACCCTCGAACCAGCGTTTTGAGTAGGGCCACGCGTGTTCCCTGCAGTCCTTCGACTAGTACTTGGTGTACGTATTACCGGCGTAAGGTTTGGTGTCGGGTGAGCAGGAGGTTCCGTTCTCCCTTCAATCCCAGTCCGTTCGTGAGAAGTGCTCCCGTGCATGTCTACGTTTAATTGTGGTCTCTCACGATCCTCTGGTCCCGATACTGTCTGACGATGCTCTCGATGGGGGCGTGCGCCCCGAAACCCGCCGTCACCTTGGCGGCACTCTGGTTGCTTTCCAGTGGCCCGGGTTCGAGCTGTTGCCGACTCCGTTTGAACTTGGACGCGCACCGTGCTGCGTGCTTCTGCATCTCTGGGGCCGTCATTCCCGGTTGTATTCTGGCAAGAGTTTCCCGATTCCCTGACATCTTCGCTAAAGTCTTCGGTCCGGTTGCCCCGGGACCCGGGCATTGCATTAGAAGGCTCTGATAAGCTCTGGCTGGTACTCATCGGCTCAGAGCCCTGTGTGGCATTGACTGATGTGGCAGCAGGTGTGTCTGCTGGGCGTAGCTCGAGATGGGTGAATAGTGAGGCTGGGTGGGGCTCCGCCGTAGAAGCCATATTAGCCCCACTCCGCTGTCTGAACCTTTCGCAGTCGCGTTGGGTTATGTATTTCATAAGATGCTTATAATTACCAATGAGGTCCCTCAACCCAGCGGGGTTAGATGTGTCCAACTTCTCTAGATGCTTGACATGTAACCAGCTTACAGATGTCTTCTTGAGATAGTTGAGCCCATCAAAATACATAACGGGGACCTCGCGGTCATGGGAGAGTGGAGCCCCGTTCTCGTAACCCTCTGACCATCCCAATATCTTCCCTGTGTACGGACAGGTTTTGTAACACTTGGGAGCCTTTTCGAGCAGGGATGTCTCGGCCAGCGTTCCCTGTAGGCCCAGGTCTGCACAACTAAGGTCGCCAAAGCAATCGCGAGGAAGGATGATTAATGCGAGGTAGTGGTTTTGTTTAGGCATAATGGCGTAGTAAATATCTCCTGCCGTAGGGTTGGTAATCCACTCTTGTCTCGGCCTCCCGTCTCTGTCCCTAGACGAGCTGCTTTCTGCCCTTATGGATGCGACTCGTCCTCGTTGCCTTCGCCATGCGGCTGAGCTACCGTGTATTTCATAATTCTCGTGCACCAAGGCTTTCAGAAAAGCCTGATTGTTTAGGTTTTGTCTTTGGGGGTCACAGCCGAGCACCTTTGTCCCAAGTCGTTTGATGGCTACCTTATGCGCTTTGGACAACTTGCCGTGTGCGTCACCCGCAAGGTGCCTCCCAGCTCCGTCGAGGGGTCGAGTGCCGAAATGGAGGCCATGATCCTCGCAGCGGAGGATGTAATAATTCCTACTCCCCGGCGGAAACTCTTCAATATGATGTTTGTATGGCGCCTCATCATTGAAAAGTTCCTCAAAGGTAATTGTGGGACCGGTCCAATCCCCAATCGGATCACCTTGTTGTACAGGCCCTATGTTCGTCGACACCCTCTCTGAATTGTTCACCCGCAGTCGCTTGCGCTTAGATGTGCTGGTGGATGGTTCCTTGCTTGGTGGTCCTCGCTTCTTCTGCGTCTAAAATCGTAGAGAAAAGAGGATGTTAGTGTATATGGCAACCTGAGAAATATCTGTTCTGGATTCGACACCAGATGAAGATTGCTTACCTTGGTCGTGCCTCCTGCTAATCGTGACTCGGTATCGAGGCCGTCTTGTCCTCCTGTCACCTGACGTTCCTCTTCCACCTGGGCAGACTGTCTTCCAAGCCCCTCAGGCGGCTCCGCGATTATCTCTTCCAAACTGTTTGTTTGTGCGTTTGAGCCCGAAGGACAGTCACCTTGATCAAGGATGTCGGATTGTGAATTGGAGGCTTCATATGGACTGTCAGGACACCCTTGGGATGAGAATGAGGATTGTGAGTGCTGGCTAGAACTGGCCGATATCGTCCTCATCCGGCTAGCTTGCGGTTTCCGTTTGTCGAGAGCCTTGTATCTCTTGACATACTTTTGGACTCTTCGGGCCTGTAATTCCTCAAAAGCTTGCATCTTGCATGGGCAGTCGGGGTTCACAAGCGCCTCGAGCTGTTTCCCAAGCTGTATACATGATGATAGCTTCGCCACGGCACTTTCCGAGTGGCCCGGGTCTAAGAGCGGTCGCAAATCCGCAAGCTCTTTGTTGAGGAGCGCTTGGAGCCGATTCTTTTCATCGTTATATAGCTCTAAAGGGGTCTTCTTTATTACTTTCTCAAACACCTTTTTGAATTGCGAATATCTCTCAAGCTCGTGGCAGATATTCTCAATCTCTTGTTGAGTGATGAGAGGGGCCATAGTTGGTAGTCTTGTGTGGGTAGCCAGCGATTGGTTAGTATTGACCGCCACTGTCCTAGGGCTCGATACAGGGCTCGTGCTACAGATCGTTTCAAATAGCAGGCTGGCTGTACAGAGAAAAGGGGTGAAATAGGATGGATGGCTGGCGTGGAGTCTTGAGATTGTGGTCAGCACAAGGTCGCTGAGGTCGAGCCATGTCTGGCAAACGAATGAATTTGGTCATAAAAAGCAGGAGAAACTTCTTCCTTTTATACCCGTACGACCTGAGAAAGTTTCCAAGGTAGCCTCGTCAAAAGCGAAAAAGTCGTGCGGAAAGGCACTCATAATCCCTAGCTTAGTACCCTCCCATATCAACCACAGCCTGGCTGTCATACAGGCGGTAGGCTCCCTCATATGCAATGCTTTAGACCTCCCTCAGAGTCTACCCTCCTCGATCCTCTTTAAAATTTTTTTTTTTTTCACCCTTCCCAGCGAACCAGGGGTTATCTCAGGTTTGTTAGGCAAGTGGCTGTGAGTTGCCCCTTAAAGTCTCGCGAGGCTGTAGCTACTGACTAAAACGACAATAGTGTGGTTACACAATATGCAGTTGGTAATCTGCCCTTAATGCGGTGGCGGTGTTTTACGCTTCTTTTGAGAAGCGAAATCCAGATTTTGTGCTGCCTCTGGGCGACCAACCAACTCAGGGATGAGCCCGCAAATGGCCCACGAACCGGGGATACCGTATCATTCCCTGTTTTTGGCTGGCGGTTTATTAAATAAACCGCGTCGCAGGGTTTCACTTCGGTCAGTCGAGGCGATAGTCGTGGAGTTGCTCGTTTATGACCAATCCTTAGCGAGGAAACCTGTCATTTTGAGACAGCTGGCGGCTGATATATTACGAGCTGGTCACTCTTGCTTCGCGTATAAGTGTACGAAAGTTCATCCGTGAAAATGGATGTTACTTTTTTCTGGTATTATAATACCATGTACCGTCCCCATGAACTTATGAACACCACCGCCATGGTGTCCAAGGGCAATTCGAAGCGCTATGATACCATGAACATACTTCTTCAGGCAGCCGCCAGTGCGACGTAGCCACGCATTTTGATTTTGTGCAAGAAGTAATTTAGGACAGATGATGCTGGTCTTGTAGTCTAGCCTTGTATGTGCGCGTATCTAGACCCGGATTCGCCTTTCAACAATCAAGAGCTGAATATTTTTTTTCACAATGCACACTAATACGATTACGAAAACGGAACTCCTCGCACCCCAGGAGATAGACCAACCCCTGCTTTTCCCTTGGTCTACAATAGGGAGCATTATGTGGCATGGCCTGTCTTGAGAAGTAATGCTTCGAGCGGTCTGACTCGGTTATCCCTGCAAAGAAGCTAAAGAAAGAGAAAGCTGATGGCTCGGGGTTAGGGTGTGGATGCTGCGCCGCCTTCAGAACCAACAGGCTCTAAGCTCCGCCTGGCCCACTCTAAGGGCAAATCGAGTCTTAAAGAGCAATACACATTGATGCATTACATGGCCAGAGTGGCTATTAATAGATTTACCTCTACTGCAAGATGCATATAGGAGACGCTCTTCCATTCCACCAGTGATAGACCGTACTTTAGCCGCCGCTAGCCACATCAAATATGTTCTGAAACCCGTCTCTGCTCCTATGTCGAGCGGTGCCGCCCAAAATGTGGCCTGGGGGAAGCTGTCCATCCTACAACAACGGGAAAAAAAAAAGAAAACTCGGAAACTTGAACCGATTTACAAGAGAAATACTGACTCAGGCGCGCGCTATTGTGCGACTGCATGCGAGTCAAGTGTGTATGTGCAAGAGCGTCCTTTCGTACCATATATCAGTGCTTGCGACTCGTGGATTCAAACCAACCAATCACTTCGAACCCAGAGCGACGACAGGAAAGTGTATTTTATGCAACACATGCCTTGAGGTAAATAGTCCATTTATATACTTTCACCCCAGCTCACAAAACATGGGCCCTTGGACTGATTAAGGAAGGCCAAGTGCGAAACAAATGCAAACAGGCTATGCTTCGTACTCTTTTGCTTGTCACTGGCCAACGGCCGTTATGTAGGCCATGCGGTGCCATGGGTCAAACCGACCGTTATGAAGGCCATGCGGGGTGCTCTACGATACCTCAGGTCGTATGTCACCCCATGGGTGGGCACTGAAGGGGATCACGCCCATACACAAGGCCAGGTTTCAACGCGAAGGTAGACGCCAACTCCTTACAACTTATACACAAATCGGTGTAAAACAATCACGTCTCTTTTTTGGAACTGTAGATAAGGCTACATTCGAGGACTTCATTGACCAATTGCTACATCACTGCGGCAAATGGCCGGAGCCCGAGACTGTACTTAGGTTGCATTTCACTACTCGGAGACTGCCTGGCAAATGTGTGAGGATACCAGCGTAAAGTCGGACTTTCTGGCGCTTTACACCAAGGACTAATCCTATTGAGGAATTCTTTGCGGAATCAAGGCATACGCAAAAACACACAGCAAAAACACACAGCAAAAACCATAAGGGTCTCGTTCAAAGAGACTTGAAAGGTATATCAAGTTGTGCACACGGCGCTATTATACTCCAGGGGCTGATAGATGTCCTTCCATACAGCACGTGTCCCGGATGCTTCTTGCTGGGCAACAAGTCTCTGTAATGCGGCAGAGCGTTTCTTCGCAGCCCCACGCCCTATCTTACCATCTGGGTCGCTGGGAGGTGGTGAAAGAAGCAAAGAAAAGTTAACCCAGGGGAGATTGCGCGAGAAAACACCGAGCTGGTAAGCCCGGGGTTTCAAGCCCCAAAGGTTGATCGAAGTATGGAGGTTGAATATATATCACTCTCAAATTTTGTATGGGAGAAGGGGGATGATCATGTGCAGAGGTGTCGGGATAGGCTCTTAAAATCGTACTTGCAAACCAGTTCCAGGCTGGCACTTATAAGAATCCGGTTTTCAGGGCCCTGTGCTTCCCACTGTCAGAGACATTATGAGCATGAAGGTACTGTACTACAGTGCCCATAATATGAAAACTGTGCGGTGCTTAAGGGAAGCCCCGCTTGACTAATTCCCAACATAAAAATTGGGACACTGAAACCCGAATTGCACTGTACGGTCTCGTGGATCAGAAAGTCACATGTAGTGGAGCTAGATGGCATCCCAGGAAATAGGCAAAAGCGGTTTCATGTAGACCTGCTACGTCCCGCGAGTGACGATCCACTACCTGGCCAAACGCTCGTGGACAGCCGCCGTCAATTCAAGTCGAGGGCGAGGACTAATGGGCCGTCGATGAAATCTTTTGGGCCCGCACGCGCAATGTCGGGAGGGGCGTAGACGCGGAGTGTTAGTGAGATGGAAGAACTACCAAGAGCGGACGTGGGAACTGTTTAATCGTTGCTTCGAGGATGTGGAAGCACTGGACCGCTTCGAGGAGGATTACGGGCCGCTGCATGACTACCAAGGTATAGGGGTGGGAGACGAGCAGAGCACGGGAGACGTTGGTGGGGGACCAACTCTCCCAAGGCTGTTATCAGGGCGAGCATAGGGTTCTTCGCGCGTTCTGCTGCGTTGCGGTCCCGTTGCTGCTCGTTACTGCCGGCCCCGGCGTGCTCACATATTTCGTTAGCGCAAAACGGATATTTATACTCCGAACACTGGGGACCTGGTTATTAGCCAAGCTGGCTGCCAGTCAGCTCGTGGCTGGACGCGCAACCCCTGTTCCACGTTTGCCCATACTTCTATTATGTTGTTATGTCTCTATGGTAGAGAATTTTGGAACAACAACCCTATCGACTAAGTCTGGAAGAGAATGGCCTAAGTGGATCAAACTTTTCATGATAAAAAAAATTGTTGGCAGGCATTCACACGTCAGGCCCAACTGCAAAGCACCACAGAGGCCCGCGCGCGCGCCCCTTATGAAAACCAAATAAAAGTACATGTTGACACTTAAGAAATGCGCAAATGGGGAAACCGTCTACTTGGTCATTCCCGCCATCATCTTCACTGAACGACGATGTCCGAACCCGGAGGAAATAAGGTCGGGCCAGCAACTCCTCCGCCTCAGCTCCGATTTTGTTCGTACGGAAACCAGGCGGAGGCCTTCGGTTCTCTGTGGATTACTGTGGTCTAAACGCGATCACGAAAAAGAACCATAATCTTCTCTCGTTGATCAACGAGACTCGCCGCCTATTCTCCGGTGCGAAGTGGGTACGAACTTGACATCTCAGCGACCTTCATAACATAGGATCTGCGAGGGTGACGAATAGGATGGAAGACCAACATTTAAGACTAGGTATGGGCTATATGAGTGGTTAGTGACGCGTTCGGACTGGCGAGAGTGCCCGCGACCCCCCAATACATTGATCTGACGCTACGCGAGTATCTAGACCACGTTGTCCATGCCTTTATTGATGATGTCCTGATATACCAAATATACCCCAACGGCTCGCCCGACGACCATCAGGACAAAGTACGGAGAGTCCTCGGGAAGCTCCAGGACGCGGGGTTATGCGTGGACATCGACAAATGTGCCTTTAAGTTAAAAGAAGTTATCTAATCAGATTTATCATCAAAGCAGGAGTCGGCGTAAAAGTCGACGCTGAGAAGACAGTGGCAGTGACTCAATGGGAAACGCCGCCCATAGTCCAAGAGGTCAGAAGATTCCGGGGATTTGCGAACTACTGTAAAGAAATTCGTAACTGACCTCTCTGAAGCTGCTATTAAGCAACCTCACAAAAGAGGACCATGCCTTTGACTGGACTCGGACCTATTAGTGAGTGTTCGACGAACGGAAGTCGAGGTTGATTGCTGGCCCTGTCTTAATGCGCTTCGACCCGGAACGAGAACCTATTTTGGAAAAAAACGCCTCAGGATATGCTATTGGCGGCACACTTATGCGGAAGCTGAGACGGACAGACACCGATAGGTCGCCTATATGTCGAAGAAGATGCTTCCGGCAGAAGCGAACTACCCGATCCACGATGAGGACCTATTAGCAGTAGTCAAATTTCTAGAAAAACAGCACAATGAGCCACGGGACTTGGGGCAATTCTAGGAGAATTTTGATGAAAATTTAGTGACTAAAACAATGATTGCTACGGCCTCGTTGCAGCAGTTCATGAAAACAAACGCCCTCCGGCTTTGATTCGTTTCCACACTAGACCTGGAGAACCTTCAAAGCCTTCTCCAGTCGTTCGATATCCCGGGCTAGCGACTGTCGCTGTCGTTTAGTTTCAGCGTCTTCGCCAGCGATCGCTTCAAGACTTTCAGTGTTGAGGTTCATGATCAAGTGAGTATCCAGAACACGAAGCGGGCCCTCCTTGCCATACAGAAGGAAGTGTGATACGACTTGCTGACAGACGACGTCAACAAACCGTTTTCGAGCCACCTTATAGTTACTGACTAGACAATCGAGGATGTCCTCACAGATCTGGTCGGCATTGCTTTTGTGGACCGCATGCTGTTTGATATCGTTAAGGAGCACGTATTTCTTGTTGTCGTAATGGATAGTGGTACTATATTTTTCGACGTATTCATGGACGCGATCAGACCTCTTTTTCTGAAGCAATGCGTTGAAATAGTGGTTGAATGTGGTTGGCATTCCACCGCGCTCAATGTCGAGAAGAAATCGAGCATGGGCCATGGCTCGCCGGTAGGAATCACAGAGCCTCTCAACGAGAAGAGTGCCCCAGAGTTTATCTCTGATATTCGTCTCCGGGCAGAGGCCCTCAAGAAGCTGAGTAATGTAGTCATGCACTACGACGATGACCTTGCTGACGTGGGATAGCACGAGTGGCTCCCACTTCCGCGATTGTTCTTCGAAAACGCTAGCCAAGATCGCGCCGCCAAACTAAGAATATCGGCGTTAGCCATTAGCTGTAAAAATGCATTATTAGATAATCACTCACCGTTCCCAGCTCTGGCCCGCGGTTGGCTTCATACACTTCTGAGATAACTGTGGCGATTGAACCTGGAAATGGTTTAGGACAATTATATTCCGTTGTTCGGATGATATTAGATAATTCGGGGTACTCAGTGAGAGCGATGTCGAACGACATTTCCAGGCTCTCGGTTTCGCTACCTAATGTACTTTCGCTTTTGTCATCATCGGAGGGTGGAAAAGATCTCATATGCCCCCTTTTCCAAAAGACGTTGGAGAACACTTCATTGAGCTTGATAATCCTGGTCATAAGCTTCAAGTCGGGATTCTGTTTGAAGATTCTGTCGCTAGTGTAATAGCCGTGCAGGGCAGCTTGATTGACCTCTTGGAACTTGGAGGTTAGCTTAGCAAGGAATAACCGCTGCGAGTTGTGATCATGACGTGAAGGGCCCATGATCTCCAGGCGTTCCCTATGTTGGCTGAGGCGATGTTGGATATCTGACTTGACATGCGGAAGTTCATGATTCGAAACGTTCGTAAGAAGCTCGTGAAGCCTCGCCTTCAAGGTAGCGATGCCACATCGATCTGAAACAGAAGACCAAGCAGGGTCCTTAAAAATGCCTTTTCTGCAGCAGCGCGCTCGGCAAGCGTAGATTTGTTATCATCTGCACTGCGATTCTTGACGACGTAGTAACCCAGTGTCAGAGAACTGCCTTTGCCGAGGACCAGGTCAATAACCACGCTCCGGGTAGCCATCTCAGTTGCAAGATCGGGCTTCGTTAGCACACCCATCGTCCTGACACCCTCTGGATCAGCAGCCTCGGCAAGTTTAAGGATTTCTTGGGTCGCAGAGTCTACATTGCAGGGCATGACTGCCAGAATGCTGTTATCAAGTTAGCGAACTACGGTCCATATATTGAAAACTGCTTGCGTTAACCTACATTGTCCTGGAATTCGCCATGTAGGACTTGACAATGTTCTCGACCAGTTGAATGTCACTGTTGGTGGTGAGACCTAACACTGGTGTTAGCAAGCTTTGTCTTAGTCTATATTTTGGGCCACTTGCCTGGCGTGGCCACACGAAATATGCCTGGAACGTCAATAACCGTGAGGTGCTCTTGCTGATGGATTGTTAACATATTGGCTGAGACGCTGGACGGATCCGCTCACCTCGGGTCCACTAATTACAATCTTCAGGATATCCTCACTAAATGCTCCTCCGACGTTTGTCGCCCCGTCGCTCATATTGATACCCATCGCCTGGTTAGCCTAGACACGAGTCAGAGTTAGGCTTGCTAAGGGATGGGAGCGGAAGGATGATGTACCTCTTCGAAAACCTTGGCTAGTTCCGTATTATCGAGATGGGTGAGACGACGATGAAAAGAAATGAGTCGCTCCTTAAGTGCTTCGTCCGCATCGGGGCGGGGGATTATTGAAATGTCAACGCATTCTTCACTCGCCCGGCTGCAGGTAATCTGGGTGGCATAGCGCGTACATAGCCCGGCAGCGCGGGGGAAAGAGAATCCAGTAAGACTCTCGAGAACCGAGCTTTTCCCAGACGACTGATCACCGACAACGACGAGCTGCTAACGTGTCAGCTAATCCCAAAGTTAATGCCTAAGATTATGGAAAAGTTAGAACCTGTGGCAGTGGGATAGTTGCCCCAACGTTGAGCTCCCTCAGTCGATCAATCTTTGCCAAAGTGGCTAGATTTCCCAAGCCATTGACTGGGACAGGCATGGTGACAGTTACGTGATGCTGTAAAGAAGGTAGAGGCAGAAGAGACAGGTTGTCTATGGAGAGCAGAAGATGCTACAAGCACGATGAAAAGCGGGTGGTGAGAGAGAGAATGGGAATTGGGAAGGGGAGATATGGTTAGGAACGCGGACTCTTATAGCTAAACTCCAGAAACAGCATTCGAGGGCGAATGAAAACGACAGCGTCGCCTTCTCGTCAGGTCTGTGTGGGGATGCACGCTCCTATGCAAATTTGTGCTGTCCACGGCCGGTCACCTTAAAGGAATCCTATTGACAGCCTTGCAAAGCAGGATTGGCTAATTTGCCTAGTGGCAATGGATGTCTGCATTTCCATTCTCGTCGTTTACTCAATTCCAGTCAATCTACGAGCGTAATTTCAGAGGCTCGTAGGAAACGGAAGCAATAGGCATGTGTCGAGACAGCCAGTATCCGGAACACGTTGGCAAGATGAGAAGGCTACTAACCACAACGGCAATGGGCAGGAGTTCCGTGGACCCATACTCGAACAGAAGGACTGTCAGGCCTTTGCGGCCTCATCAGGATTGCTTCGGCTTTCGAACGGGAACTTGCGCAGCTATGCATGTAGTCATGTAGAGATTGCGACTAGGACGTGTACTTGGCAAACGCGCATCATGTCGCGAACAAACATCTTCTTCAAGGCTGCCACAGCCGGTCGTTTTCCTTTAAAAATTTCCAGGATCCCAGTAGTTAAGCTCGCAGCTATCTGCAATGGTAATATGGCCACGCTTTGCTTTACTTCAAAAAGATGGTGGGAAATATCCTTCCGTTTTCCAATACGAAAGCGTCGTTGCCATAGTTCCGACAAGCGCCATCGACAGTAATTACATAGTAATCCTACGGGCGCTGGTACGGCGGAGGTACGCAATACGCGATTCTTTCGGTTCACGAGCTGTTTCTGGAACGTACCCTGTAGCCTGTACGAGGCAACCCAAGGCCCCGTCCACAGTTTTGTTGGCTCATCAAAGGCATCCGATGCAGTAGTTTCTTGTCCGTGTATTGCTTAACAGGGAGCCAATCCTGTATTTCCGAGAACCCATACCGTCCCGCCAGTTCCACCCCATTCTTTACCACGGTTTTGCCTCCCACTTCTACTGTATACGCGATTACCGCGCCGTGCGCAACGAGCTGCGGGACTGATAGCAATCTTCCCCTCGCATACGCGGCCTTCAGTGGTGTGCCTTCTACCGAGCCTTCTTTGTTAACATCCACGCCGTTCTTTATAAATATAGGTATAAATGTGGATAATAATGAGGATTCAAGATGATGTATTGAAATTGAGGTGTAGATCTTGGAGGGACCTAAGGGAGTGTCTCAACTTATGGGCTTATTACGGCCCACCAACAGACATTTCAGGTTCAAATTAGAGCAGGCTTTTCAGACACTCAGGGCTCCTCGGACCGGAGGACTGATTACTCGCTCGAGTCATCGACCCTCTTATCCCTCCTTGCTCCAGTACCCACCTCACCTCCATCCGCATGGCTCACAGGATTTATCTCCTCGGGTACTCCAGTGGTGAACTCGACACCGGGGCTAAATAGTGGTTCACAAAGCATTAATAGGGATTTTGGTTCCATAAAGGGTACTTGGGGGCTTACTCTCGGTGCCGGATATAAAGGCGAAGCGCGTGTGTAGCGATGATTAATAGAATTGCGCAAGCCAGGGCGAACGGGAAACCCTTTGGAAATCGCGGAGCCTCGACCGTGCGGAAAACAAGTAGAGGCGTCCAAGCGGTGCTGGACTGGGAAATAGCGTTGATGAGCACGAGGGTGAAGGACCGTTCTGCAGGTGATGCTCTGAGCTGAGTGTTGACCCAGCCGTGGAAAACGCTTGACATTGCGTAAGAAGCGTAGATTGTCGAAAACGCGAACCATAGTGCAGCCTCGGGTACTTTCCAAATCGTAAGAACGATGAGGCCGATGATATTCCAGACGTGTGCAACGGTGATAGCCCAAGCGGGTCCGAGTACCAGATCCGAGGCAAAGCAGATGAACAGAGTATAGAATATACCGAGACCGGGTGCGATGATTCCAAGCTCATTAACTCGGGCTTGGGAATAACGTCCAAGACTTTTAATCCAGAGAAGGAACGTGCCTGTGCTTGTGTGGACCCCGGCATTCCAAAATAGGACGTCAACAACGATGAGTGCCCAGAATTGCGGCTTGAGAACAATTGATTTGAGATTAGGAATCTTGAATTTCCCATGGGAAACATGGCCTGCACGCTTCAACCTTTCCGATGCACGGTCGACATCCTGCTGCTTGAGGATTAAGCGGTTAGGGTGTTCCGGTGTTCCGGGAATAACGAAATATCCAAGGATGCCGATAGGAATGGTGATGATGGCACAGATGATGTACATCCATCGCCAACCAGCGAGTCCGTTAACTCCGTCAAGCCTGGCAGAGGCGCCAGCTTGGATCAGTCCGGATGTGAGAGTCCCAAGGGAAAGCCCAACGTAGAAGATGCCACCTCGGCGCGCAATCTCATCGCCGCGGTACCAAGAGCCTAAGTTGATGTTAGGAAAACGTCTCTATCACCCGTTCATAAAGTGGCCTACCAAAAACATAGTGCATAGCCGGGAAGAACGCAGCCTGGCAGTCCGTTAGTACACGTCTAATACTTTGTAACAACGCCCTGAGCAGAGACTAACCTCGAACCAACCAACCAGGAATCGATATGCAGCCAGCTCGGCATAACTGTTGACCCTATACTGAAGTAGAGTAAAGATGCCCCAGGCTATATCAAGGAACGGAATTGTCCATTGCATGTGGATATAAGTAAAAAGGAACATGAAGGGTATCTGCCCCGTCACCGCGCCGATGATGTAAAACGTCTGAAGCTGTACCAATTCGTTGCCCTTGAAGCCCAGGTCCTCTTTCAAGCCTGCAACGTACGCATTGTCTGATATGGTATGTCAGTTTACCTTTTTCCGTACATGTCAATCAGTCACCGAACTTACTGAGGTTGGACTGGTCGAGATATTTCACCCAGTAAGAGAGCACGGCATAAGGCACAATCAATAGGTCGAGCTTGTTGATAAGCCTGCGGTCCTCTGCTGTGTCTACATCCGCATACCACTGAATCTGGTACCACTTTTTCCGACCTCGCGTTTCGATGGCCATGGTGATGCTATGGGGACGTAACACCGCTGACGCGTGATTTGAAATACCTAGAATGATAAAACTTGTGGGAAAGAGCCCTTTTCATCATGTATATGGGCACACATGATTATTTAATAACTGTCTTTGATGAGCCGTACTTCGCCCTGTGGTGCCATCTCGCTTCTTGCCCCGTTCCCCCTCCCCCGGCTCCATTCCCACCCTGTCGGGCCGCATATGAGCTATTACATGGATCAACAAGGTATCAAAAAGCCGTTGAACGGGGGCAGCTACCACCTCGACCTCTACGCATCTACACATATCGAAGAAGTTTCTCTCATTAGAGTCCCAAAAGCGTGGAGGCGAGAATGGCACCATAGTAATGACGGTTGATGTGACAAGTAATACCGCGAGCGTTCGCGGAGGACCTGTCAATCATTGACGCAAAGGGAATGATGGACCGCCAGGTTGCAGGTCCACCAGACCCTTGCGAACGCGTGAATTCCGGCCTATTGGAAGCGCTATTCTGGATCAGAGGCTGTAATAATACGGCCACACGGTGGATTTGTCGCGGGTGTGCAGGGAGTTGGGTGTGTCCAAGAAGTGGGGGCAATTGCGTGCTCGATATCTCGAGTGGCGATGCGCGAGCACCTTCACTCCGATTGCATGACCTTGACCACCAAAGCCCTTGTACTTGGCGTATCGTGCAATTATTCTTTCTATTTCGCGATGGCTTGGACAGCAATTCTTTTTCGACCTTGAGGGAAGAATCGATAAATCCGCTATCGGCAGTCCTGCCAGAGCCGAGGGTCAACAGTTCGAGTGCCAGGTGATTACTATTCCGCCATCGAACTGATAGATGCGGCACTTGCAATTGACGTAGGAACGTAATACTGCATATCTCTTTCGTCTTCCCACCACGGGAGCACATAATATCCCCTCTCCAAGCCATCAGAAACCCCGCGTCTCGCCACACATTACTATCGCCGTTCGAAGCCAAGGTCAGCCTGGTCAAAGGAGTTTACAATGGGCCATATTCAGACTCTGGATCCTGTTTCCGTACCAGCCATCAACGGCTTGACGGGACACCCCGACCAGGGTCTCGGGTCAAGGACGCAAGAACTCACCATGCAGGAAGCCCACAGCAGCACGCTAAACGACGCCACCCCTACTCCTGAGCCTGCCCTCACTGTACCGCAAACCAAGTCCGTCTACGATGGCCCTCTGCTGAAGCTTGTCGATCGCCATGCAGATGAGCCGCGCGAACTTAGGGTGGCGGTGGTCGGCGCAGGTCTCTCTGGCATCCTGGCCGGCATCCTTCTCCCGCCAAAGGTTCCCGGGATCAAGCTCACAATTTTTGAAAAGAACGCGGATGTGGTATGTGGAGAGGTAATCGAACTGAAAAAGGCACGGCGCACAGAAATGCTGAACTTTTTTCTCTTTATAGGGCGGGACATGGTTTGAGAACATTTACCCTGGAGTACGATGTGACGTGCCAGCCCACGTCTATCAGTCCACCTTTGACCCAAACACTCAGTGGACAGAGGAGTTTGCGCAGGGCCGCGAGATCTTTGCGTATTGGCAGGGATTGGCAAGAAAGTATGACCTTTACAAGTACTTGAAACTTTCCCAAAAGGTAGAGAGACAAGAGTGGGATGCCAAACAGTCTGTATGGCACATCACCGTCAGAGACTTGACAACCGACACCACCCGGACGGAAACGGTGGACTTTACGATCAACGCCATCGGCCGTTTTAACGAGTGGAAATTGCCGGATTATCCTGGTATTTCCGACTATAAGGGTTTGCTCCGACACACCTCAAACTGGGACCCGAGTTTCGATATCAATGGCAAGCGGATCGCTGTGATCGGCAATGGAGCCAGCGGAATTCAAGTTGTTGCAAACATTCAGAAGCGCGTCGGCCGCTTGGATCATTATGCTCGGAATAAAACTTGGATTGCCGCTTCCTTCGCGGGACACGAGACTTCAACAGAACCCATCCTTATTGAAGAAGAGCTCAAAGAGTCATTCAAAGACCCGGAAAAGTACATTGCGTTCCGGAAGGAGAAGGAATCAAAGTACTTTAGAGGCTTTAACGACTGGTTGAAAGGATCCGATAAGAATGAACAAGCAAGACAAAATATGACGAACCTAATGAACTCCAGGTTAGGGAAGAGGCCAGAGCTTGTCGACCAGCTTATCCCGGACTTCTCTCCCCACTGTAGGAGATTGACTCCAGGACCTGGATATCTCGAGGCCATCACGGCCGAGAATACCAATTTTATCCAGACCCCAATCAAGCGTTTCACTGAGACAGGTATTGAGACTGTTGATGGCGCGCATCGCGAAGTCGACGCCATCTATTGCGCAACCGGTGCAAATGGTGATATGGCACCGCCTTTCCCCATCATCGCCCACGGCGAAGATCTCTCTGTGGCCTGGAAGCCGGGTGGAAAGTACGGATTCCCTTACACATATCTCGGTTCAGCTACGCCAGGCTTCCCCAATCTCCTATTCCTCCATGGCCCTAACGGATCCGGAAGATCGGGAACTGTGCCTCACAATGTGGAAAACCAAGTCACATACTTTGCGAAGATCCTACGCAAAGTGAGTCGCGAAGGTATCAAGGCCATTGAGCCGCTCACCGAGGCTGCAGATGATTTCGTGCAGTACTCGGACGCCTTTTTTGCTACAACGGTCTTGTCAGAGAACTGTAGCTCTTGGTACAATGGCGGCAGACCTGGGGCACGCATTCATGGCTTATGGCCAGGAAGTGCCTCCCTCGTGACGCTTCTCCAGAGGGAGCCAAGGTGGGAAGATTTCAAATATGACTATATTCATGAAAGTGGAAACAGGTTCCTGTGGTATCTTGGAAAGGGAAGCACAAAGAAGGAAAACGATCCAGAGGCTGATATTACGCCATATCTTATCGATCCTAACAAGGTAGATCTCCGGGATATACATGAGAGCTGGTGGGTAATTCTGTAGTCTAATCATGCGTTATTAAAGTGACTCAATTAAAACCATTTTTCCTCTTGGTATTAGAGTCGACGTCAATCCGCCTCTCGTTGCCTAGCAAGAAAGTGACTAGAAGGACTTTGTGGAACTACGGAATCTAGTTCGCAAGGTGGTCCGCCAGTCAGAGACGTCGAATGGAGTTCGTATGGTGCTCTAGATGCGTCAAAGTCGACTTCAAACCGTTCCGGGGTTATTTCAGGTAGATTGGGGACGCTCGAGAAGGGTGATAAAGATAAGAAGGAACGGATAGATTTACGTATAGAAGGCGGCTCTCGCATCTCTTGCGCCTGTACCCGCATTTCCCGGTTGCGGTTAACAGCCTGGCTCGTACACCTATCCAAATGCGTACACTGGAGGAGCAGAAGACCTCTGTGGAACTCTTCCCGCCGTGCAATGTTAGCTGGGTCCTTGCAACTACCAAAGTTGATGGCGAACTGAGTGCACTCGAGTAGCTCGGTATGCGGTTTATTTCCAGGCCTCAGGTCGCATATGTTCCATGCACTGAGGTCCACCTTCCTCGGGATAGGCAAATGCCTATCAACGGGGAATCTCGATTCTTTTCGGTGTACTATTCGGAGGAGTGCTTCCTCTCGGTCGCTGAGGCACTCGGATGCAACTAGCTGCGACACTCGGGGGTCGTTAGCAAGAACTTTGAAACGAACACGTCGGCATTGAAATTTCTTACCATCCATCTTCAGCATGGTATACGCATCTCGACTGCCTCGGTCTTGCAGGAATGCAATCAAGAGTGGTGGTGGGATACGACGAGTGACTAGGACTGATCTTCCTTTCTCGGGGTTGGTCTGGATGGTGGAAATATTGGATGGGTTGACTGTCGACAGCGATCTTGGAATTGACTGCGAGCCAAAATGAATCGTCGAGCGCCCAGAATCAGAGGAGAGGGGAGAAGAGCCAGTCGTCTTGCATTCCGGCTGCTGCCATAGCTGGACTTCCCCGTGACCGATATATTGAGGACGCGGTATCTGCCATCCCCCATAGGTGACCGCGCAACCAAGCCTTTCGAAGTAACCGATCGAACTATAGCCCGTTAAAAGTTGTTGAAACCGGGCCGCTTCTTCCCAACTCTGGAAGGGATAGTCGATTCTCGAGGTGCCCTGCCCGTATCCTATCTCGACATTCCACTCTGTTCTTTTATGACGCGCGATCGCGTACAAGGGAAGAACGAGGTCGTGGCTCAAATCAAGGAATCGCTCAATCTCGCGGCTGGTCCCCTCTCCGGAGTCGAAAGAGATACTTTCGATTATCGAGAGTATCTGGCTGGTGTCGTTGCACGACTGCCAGCGGAAGGATACTTCTCGACGGCTAGACTGGGAAGGAGATGAGAGTTGTAGTCGGATGGGCGGCTCCTCAACATCTAGCTCGGCAATAAACGATGCGGGAGGCATTGTTGTTAGACGGCATCGACGCCTTTGAGATCATTCCATCTGACGAAGATTCTGGGACATCGTGAGAAGCAGCTAAATCAGCCCCATCGAGAGACACGCGAGCGGGGCAGCTTTGCCCTGCTTGACTAGCTTCGAGCGCCCTGTCACACCTGGGTAGTCACTTGTCTTCTGGCCAAGAATGTGGCTGGCACCACCCGCATGCAATATTCCCTTATTCGAGAGAGCTAGGCCATCCCGGGGGAGCTGGGCGAATCGATACCATGGAAAGCCATGGTCCCAAGAAAGCTGCAGGCCAATTAACATGGTTCTGGTTTCAGCTCCACAGCCACCGCCCGGTCCTGGAGCTGCACTTATCCCCATCTGGTAGTTCTGTGGCGCTCCAAGCACATTGTCGGCTTTTCAGGCCAGGCCGTTGCAACCCCAACCAACCTGGGGTTTGATAGTAAACTCAGACAAAGGTGGAAAAGACGTCTTGCCTTGTTAAGTGGGGCATTATTAGCTGGTGTTGTTTGGAAGACCAGGCGCGCTTTTAAGCTTGGAGTCTTGGAATTTCTATCCTTTTCCCCTAAGCCAGCAGCCTATTTGATGGAACCTAGGACTGTATGCTAATGCTAGTTATGATGGACCACGAACCAAAAACAAACGACGCCATGTCCAGCGCGGCAGATCATGAGGCCCAAACCCTCACTATTGAGCAGCTACATGAAAGAATCCAGCAATACGATAAAGAGCGAGAGGTGAGCTATTGAAGCCCTGATTCATATTCAAAGTCCGCGGCCTGAGCGCTAACACTGATAATACCACTAGCGGTTTGATGTTGCTCCCACGAGGAAACAGCTTCTAGGGCCCTTCACTGTGTTTTGTCTGATCATGAACCGGACAATTGCAAGTGGAATTTTCACCCAGCCAATCAACGTTCTTGATGGCGCTGGCAGTTCCGGGATCGCCATACTCCTTTGGATCGTCGCGGGCATCATCGTCGTATGCGTGGTGGCTAGCTGGGTTGAGTTCTCGTTGACCGTGCCGATACACTACCTCTTTCGCGATGGAGCGTGGGAGAGGATTTCAGCTCCAAGGAGTGGAGGGGATAAGAACTACGTATGATGCCGCTGCCTTAATCAACGGGATGCCTACCTCTAACGCAGATCTAGCTCGAGTATGTCTTCAAGAAGCCGCGGTATCTAATGACATGCATCTTTGGAATTGTCTTTATAATATTTGGCAACTTGGCGGGGAATGCACTGCAATTCGGAGTCTATATGCAAATGGTCATTATGAAGAATCCAGTGTGCAATGAAAGAGACGGATGCGAGTTGAATAAGGGCGCCGTTGTGGGATGGGCTGTCTCAGTTTTGACGCTTTGCGCGCTCATCAACATGGCAACCAGAAAGTATGCGCTCGGTCTAAACAACATCTTTGCGGTTGCGAAACTTTCATTCGTCGTGGTCATCACCGTAGTCGGTATCATCTACGGCTCGATCAATGGGAACGGGTGTCGAAATATTACATGGAAGAGTCAGGGTGGCCCAAGACAGGTTGGCGACATCTCGTTAGCTCTTTTCTACGCCATGTACCCATACACCGGCTTCGAACAACCCTTCTATGTCCTATCCGAGGTTTACAGGCCGCAGAAGACCTTTGCTAAAGCGACAATGTCCGCGATGCTCACAGTCTTGGTCCTCTTCCCCCTCACCAATGTCAGCTATCTCTGCATGGTCCCATTCGACGGAAGTGTCGATCCATCGCAGAACATGGCACTTCTCTATTTCGAACGCATCTCAGGAAGTGGAAAGCAAGGTGTAATTAGGGGCGTGTCTGCTCTCATCGCGTTCTTCATCTTTGGCAACTTGATGGCGCAGACGTACACTGCATCGCGCGTGAAGCAGGAAATCGCAAAGGAAGGCGTGCTGCCCTGGTCTTTGTTCCTCGCCACAAGCAATGACACATTTTTTTCAAGGATGTCTTCGTCGAGTAACCAGCACTCCTATCGACCGTCCCTCACGAATCTCGACGCCTATCGCGAACAAACTCCGATACCTGCAACTCTTCTCCATTGGGCATTCGAAATCATTCTCGTGGTTGTGGTAGGCATGTCGACCCAGCAGCCGTCCGAAGCTTACAGCCTCCTTACATATCTCTACACATTTATAATTGTGGGGATCCTGGGATTTCTCACGGTAGGCGGCCTACTATACCTGAAAATTGAACCACTCTTCCGAAGGAAGAAATCAAGAGACTGGAGGTCGAAAACAATGTGGACGCCCCTACTAGATCCCCTCCCTACGGTCGTGGCAACACTGGCTCTGGCATTCCTACTCTTTTCTGCATTCGCGCCTCCAAGCAAGCCGGAACAAGGAACGTTGCCATGGTGGATCGGGCCATCTGTTGGGTGGGCCAGCGTGGCGATGGGTGTCGCGTGGTGGTTAGGCTTGCGATTCGTCCAGTGGGCCGGACGGTGGGAGCTGGATACTAAGCGCTTGCCAGTGGTGGAGATAGACGAGGACGGTCAAGCGATTCAGAGGGCAGAGGTAGTGGAGCATAACAGAATTCCGGTCGAAGGGAGTGCTTGGGGTTGAGCAAAGACAATGGTTGTTTTACGAGAGAAAGTTGGAGCGAATATTAAACGGTATTCTGACTCGTGACTTCATCCTTTAATAGCTAAATGCTCGTATTAGTTTGGAAGTGTTTCAAGGCTGCAAGGAGGCATCAACCTGCCCTCTGATGACTGACGGTTGCTCCCGAACGACATATTACCGTCTAAAATGAACAACAATAAAGAGTCCTAAACATGAATGATTTCCCTTCCTCCAGTTCTCTTGCACTAGGAAGCTTGCACCAACGCTCCTGCCCTGAGAGTCTTACTCCAGGCTCCCACCAAGAGAAAACCATATAATGCCGGTTTCTCACCAAATCTTCTCATCTCCCTGTTTTCTCTTCCAGGACACCTCCACTTTCAGAATCTCTTTGCTACTTTGATTCGTATCACTTTTTATCTCGACATTCAACTAGTAACTTGTCATTGCATTCACCAAAATGCATGTTCCTTTTCTTTATCTTATTGGCATGATCGCCATGGCTGGCAACGTATGTACCACCTCATTCTCTCCAGTCCATATCTCATATACTTGTCTAAAGGCAGGCACTCAAAACGCAGGGTCTATAGGCGGCGAACTAAATACAGACCTAAGGAGGATAGAAGCTCACTCGGAGCGCTTTCCCGTAGGCTACGGCCGCCGCCACCCCCGCCAGCGGGGTAACATACGACCTGCTTGCTCTAAACTAGTTTAGAATTAGTTATTAGCTTTAAATAGAATAGGAGTGGGAATTTTCATAATATAATGAGAAAAATGCCTAGGGAGGATCATTCTGACGGGAGGAAGGGACCGAACTGGTGGAGTGGAGGAGGCTTATTTTGTGGGTTCGGCGACTTAGATGAACAGACCCTGACGTGCCAATGGATTTGATACATAGTTTGAAGCTGTCGAAGTGTGCGCTAAGTGTTTCTAAACCATGTACCTTCGTAAGGGAAGGATCAATCGATAGCCTAGAAATGAAGGCACGTGATCCGCCGGGTCGCACCACATCAACGGTTTGTTTCTACCAATTTGTCTCTGACGGGGGATCTCGGAAGAATCTCGGAAGAGTTGGCATTGACGTAAGTCACGTGATCACGGGCAATCAGCACTTAAGGGAGCATTTGATGTATTAATCTTAGTCGAATCGATTTCCTATCAACACTACTGCGCGAGTCTCTCATCTTCTCTGTAACAAATCATCCGGTCGTGCGCAAAAAAACATTCACGCGTTCATACAGAAAACGTGTAGCAAGCTAAAAGAAAACTCGGAAAGAGAACAGATACCACCGTTTAGCACCTATCGTACAGAACCTTGACGACCATACCCTTAGGGTCCCAAACCGTGCCGCAGACGTAGGCCATAGTAATCAAATCAGGGGTCCAGATCTTGGGACACCACTCAGAAACAATTCTCTGGGCATAGTCGGCAACATATGGCCACTCTAACTCGTAGACGTCGGGGGAGTCCTCGAACGGATGGTAGCAGATGAAAATGACGGCATTGTAAGAACAGCTTCTACGGCCACACTCCTTACTTCCGATGGAAAGCTAGGCCTTGTCTTTGGGAACGTTGCGAAGATATCATCTGACTCGTCGAACCACTGGGAGTCGGGGTTGGCAGCTTCAATCTGCTTGACAACCTCCTCGATGGTGCCTTTGAAGGTGAGAGTCTCCCTGTTGGGGTCAAAGGTTCCAGTAAAGGAAAGAGGTATTACAATGGTGTAGCCCTGAGCGCTAAAGTCGGCCGGGACGAGGGACTCAGCATCGAGGCGACATATTACGACCTAATATATGGTGGAGCACTTCACCTGAGGTTGCAGGGGTATTTGCATAAGCAAGAGCATACCTCAGGTGAACACGATTCGCTCCACCTCATGTTCGTGCGAACATGAGTCATACCTCAGGTCTACTTTAGGCTGCTCCCGTCAAAGACCAAAAGTGCACCGTGCTCAAACATGTGTTAGAAGCTGGTCCATTTGGTAATATGATGCGGTTTCATAAGTTATATTATTGGGTCTTCTCGTCGTAATCTTCAAGTCCTGTTTCGAGTTGAGTTCCTAGTGTTTATAGTAGGCCCTCCTTTTCCGCCGATGAAATTCCGCACTCAGGCTTTTAACTCGGCCTCGACCGCGTCAGCCATTTCGCCAAGTGTGTTAAATTTCCAATCATACACTGTATCGCTTCTGTTGCCCATAATGGCGCCAGGCCTCACTATCCAGCTTGAGCGTATGCCCATCTTCTGAGCCGGATAATGGTCGTGAAATTGGCTCTGAGCCGTTTGGAGGATTTGATCCTTGGATGCGCCCAGTTTGTCACCCACTTCCCGAATCATATATTCAAAATTTCGCACATCCGGCTTGTAGCTACCCACATCCTGCGCGGTAATAATCAGATCAAATTTTGTGCCTTGCAACGGTCCGCTATTGGTATCAGAGAAGGATTCGTGATCGACGTTGGACAACACAACGAGCTTGTAATGCTTGCCTAGTCTCTCCAACGCCTTCACAGTATCGGGAAAGGCGGGCCAGCTCCCCACAGATGCACCGAATGCCCGGCTTTGCTCGGGGGAGGGTTTGGAAAGGCCCAGTTTCTCAGCGACCTGGGGGTGGATGGCCGTCAACAGCTCGTGGTATTTAAGGTCGGGTGTCGCAGTTTGTTGCGAGTGCTCGCATTCGTGAAGTGCGTGGAGAAGCTCCTCGCGTGTGAAGTTGGCATTGTTGGCATCGAGGAGGGGGTGGAGATTTTCCAGAATACCAGTTTCCCAGTCGATCAGGGTACCATATACATCGAATGTGAGGACCTTGAAGTCGGTAAGTTTAGCCATGGTCAAACAAGAACGGGGAGCGCAGATTTGATGTCGCTTGGCAAGTGGGTGAGATTGCGATTGCTCTTTCGCAAATGCTTATCTGGGTCCATGAAGTCTTACAATTTATAATAGTCCTATGCACCCTGTCTCTAGACGCTATCATTGGTTCCGATTGACTTACGTGTTCATGATGGAGGGGTACCCCGCGCCTTCCCGGTCACTATTGTCACACAACCGGTTGCTCGCCGGTCGAGTCATATGCCTGTCCGTCGTGCAATGGGCGTGCAGCTCGCAATTCACACCGACTTCGAGGGCCGGAATATCTATAGGAGCTGCTGCATCAATTTATCTCGCTCCTCGGATTACGAGGATTTAATGTGGCCCTAAAAGGAAAAACTCTCGGGGCTCACACATAATCAAGCGAGCAATTGTTTAATAGATGAAATTAACAGAAACCCCGGCTTAAAATGGATCCCAGATTTGGTCTCTCCTTCCTAGGCCATGATGAATAGTTGCGGTAAAAAGAAGTGAAGAATCACAAGCCCAATCGGCTTCAGGGGCTCCGAGCACCACCACCAGAGTTCATTCCAACCTAGTTTGACTGTTCATCCAAGGTGCCTCTGCAGGTGGAGCATAGCGGCATGGGTGTAAATGATATCATCCAAACTCACGCGCGAAAACAATGACAATGGAGCCAGCCTGGCCTTGACAAAACCCCACGAAACGGGTCCCCTACAACCTAGCCGTTGCCTAATTCATCGCTGGCTGGCTGCGGCTGGCCTAATCGGCCTGGAAGCCCTAACTGGCTTCTAGAAACACAAACTGGGGATTTATGGCTAGCACTGCTGGCCAGAACCCGGTGTCATATGCGGCAGCGGCCAGGCCTATACCTATGGCTAGGCCATGCGCTAATGATGCTGCTAGATATTGTGTATTAGAATGAGAAAAATATCCATGAATGTCGCGAACCTCGCTGTAATATCGACATAAGCGCTCTGCTATTCTCGCCCACACTCGCGATGGTTCGAGTAGATATATGTATATTTTCCCCCCATCGGAAACCCCTATTATCGACACACAACTATACCATACATTGCAAACATTCACTCAGCCCACCGTGGCGCATACACCGCCCGACTACAAACCATTGGCCTTTGACCCTTTCCTCGAAATGGATCTTCCCGGATCCTTGGAGGCTATGAAGGGCGAGATAGCTCTCCCCCAGGCTAAGGATATGCCTGGCAAGCTCGGGATCGACGCCACAAAGATCATCATCACTAGCACTTCGGCAGGCTCGGGATTAGCTGCTGGCGTTTGCTTGCTAGTCAGGGAGAGGAATGGCCCCCGCGTTCTAGGCCAAGCTCTCCATGCGCCCATCAAGCAATATTATGAAAGGCTGGGATGCTCTACTCGACGGCCATAGGGGACCGGACAGCTTACGCCGCTCCCGCCCGAGCTACCGACCTCTCAAATCTTCCCCCTGCTTTTTTTGATTTAGGATCCAACGAGACTTTTTGCGAAGAAGACATCGAGTATTGTAGGAGGATTGTAGGAGGCTTTGGAGGGACGGTGTTCCCTGCGAACTCCGCGGTTGGCCTGGTGCTTACTACGGGTTCGATGGTATCGCTCCGGCTTCTCAGCTGGCTATTGAATGCGCTATTACTAGGATGGTTTGGTTGGGGAGACTCCTCGCAACTAGTGCCTCGGAGTAGATTTCAGGACTTTTAGGCTTGCGAGGGTTGACGGCATGATTATACGCTCAAGAGGTCGGGCGATGCATATACCGTGGCGTTTAGGGACTGCCTGTTTTAACACTGTATTATTATCTTGATAGCTCTGCGTAATTCAATTATTTTAGCAACCCTTAGATAACCTTGTTTTCCAGGAGTAATACTTCACACGAGAAATACGGACTATCGCTAGGCAAATAATATGCTCAAGTCATTGTCACACCACAAGACGTTGTGGTTTATGTCATTATTGGGCCGCACTGATGTCATCTAGGGACGATGACGGATGGCACAAAAGCGCCAGAACCGCGATATTAACCCATTTCATGACGACCTCACACACTGCTCAAGAAGACTGAAAAGAGCACCCTAAGAAAAACTAGCTATGACTATGAGACCGCTACAGTATCTCCATCTGGATCCAACAGCGAGACCACAGCTCCTTAAGTCTGACAAGCGCAGCACTCCTCCACTCGACGACTTCCCCGTCAAGAAGAGCCACGCCTCGCCAAACTCGGAGGGCGGAGAAAATGCCCGAGTTTTATTTATCGGCACGGCAACAACAGTGATAGAATGGCACGGCCTTCGCATCCTTACCGACCCCAACTTCTTGCACGCCGGTGACCATGTCCATCTCGGGCCTGGCGTCAATGCCGAGCGAGTAACCAATCCGGCGGTCGATTTGGACCAACTGCCACCAGTCGATGTGGTCTTACTCTCCCATTACCACGCCGACCATTTCGATCAGCTAGTGGAAGAGTCTCTGAATAGGGATTTCCCCATTGTCACGACGCCCCATGCCAAGGGTTGCCTGGCTTCAGGGCAGTTGAAAAATGATCCATTTCGGAATGTCACCGAACTCGACTTTTTCGAAAGCTTGATACTCCTGGCTCCTAAGTCTGATGGCCAAAAGAGGCCAGTTGTAAAAGTTACGGGCATGCCAGGAAAGCACGTACCGCCAGGTCCATTAGCCATTGCGAACGACATCCTCCACGCCGTCCCTCCTACCAATGGGTGGATGGTCGAGCTTGGATACTCTGACGATATTCCCTCCCCAGTTGACAAGGAAATTGCCACGGGATACCGCATTTACATCTCGGGAGATACACTCTTCGTCGATGACCTGAAGCAGATACCGGAATGGTTAGACAGCAAGCGCATTGATCTAATGTTGATCCATCTCGGAGGCACGACTATCCCAGGTCCTTCTGCTCCGTTGGTTATGGTGACGATGGATGCCAAGCAAGGTATACAGCTGATGAGGCTGGTCGACCCCGATATCACCATTCCAATCCATTACGATGACTACAACGTATTTCTCTCATCCCTCGACGACTTCAAGAAGGAAATTGAACAGGAAAAGATGTCACATCGCGTCGTTTACCTTGAGCGCGGCGATGAGTTCAAATTCCACGTAGGCGCACCGCCAGTCGGACATAAAATTGGCACGTATTGAATAGGTTTCTGTAAGTTTTGGAATACAAGCTATGCCTAGAAATGTAATGTTTAGGTATAATTGATGCCCATTTACACTAAAGACGGATCGGTATCGCTGTACGAGGAATGGTTTATTGTGTAATATAATAAGTATGCGCCTATGTATTCTTCCAAGCCTCAATGATCTTCTTTGCTGTCCCTTCCCCGCTCAAATACGCCCCCGCGACCGTTCCACACTCCTCAAATGGCGCAGCATGCTCACCACAGAACCAAAGCCTCCTCTCGGGGCACCCGGCGCGGAAGGCGAGTACATCCTTGTCCGCCTCTTCCACGCCCACTGGGAAATTGCAGTAGCTTGCGTTACCGCAGAGCTCATCCTTGTACCATTCCGATGCTAGGATGGCCTTTGGCACGCAGTTTTCGTTGCCCTCTTGGAAGCCGTGGAGTTTGGAGTAATATGGTTTGAAGAAGTCGTTGAGGAAGGTGTACTTCTGCTCTTTGGTCTTGCCATGTATCCGGTCGACCACGTGTCGGGAGCAGTCGCCGTAGAGGTAGAACAAAATCGTGGGGCGGTTATTCGGAGCGTCAAAGGACGATAAGTCCCAGATTTCCTGGGGCCATCCTTCACCATTAGTTTCCAGCGCGTAATTTGGCTTCAGCCAGCTGACGTAGCAAGGCGACGTCTTAGAGTCGGCATCTGCGTTGCTTCTCCAGAACGCGGTTGGAAAAGTGATGTAGACCTTCTCCAACTGCGAGAGAGAGAGGTTGTTGACAGCCGCGGCAAGTCTAGCGGGAAGAGGAGGGCTAAATCTCTCCAAATTCCTTTTAAGCCAGCCCAGTGGCGTTGACATTACCACTTCGTCGAATGTGAAGTCCTGGCCACTTCGGCTGACGACCGATACCTGATCGCCAGGTGTGCGAGTGTCCGACAGCGGGGTGGATACTTCTACGACATATTGACGGAGCTCTATCTCGGCTTTGTCAAGGGCTGGACGGGCAATCTTATCCATGATTGCGGCGTAGTGAGAAGCCACAAACATCTCCTCTGCGCGTATGGTGAGTACATCGATTCTCATTCAGCAGCGGGCTCGGGGTCATTTCGTACCTCCACCACAGCATTCTTCCATCCAGGCGAAGCGCAAACTCTGCTTCCAGACCGGTTCACCAATGTAAGCGCCAAACATTTCGCTCATCTGAACTAAGAGATGCTGTTCCGTTTCGTCAGATAGCCGCTTCTTTGCTTCTTTCGTAATAAAGTCGTACAAGGAATCCGTGCTCGGGATTTCCGACGCTCGTCCAGTATCATGCAACTCCTGGCTAAGTTTGAAAGCATCCTCAATGATCTCCCAAAGTGAAGTCGAGAGTCTGTCAGCCACATCATCCGGGAGTGCTTTCCCAGACGAATCATAGATGAGTTGCTTGTTATTCCAGCGGTGCACCGGCGTCTGCGTGTCCTGTGCGAGCTTGAAGATTGGGTGAGGCTCCTCCGAGTCCGTCCATGCATGTATCCAGTTGGCACCACTGCACCCCAGTTATTAGCGGATCAGCTGAGTATACGGGTGACGAGTCTAGGAAAACTCTTACAGGTCCGCGCGGTATCCAAGCTCGTCTGATTGGCAAATCTATACACACACACTCGAGTGAGCCCGGTAATTAGCATGCCGCTGGGATCCGTCGGCTACATACCCTCCCACCAATCCTGTCCCTCGCCTCCAAAATCGTTACGTCGAATCCGTTGGCGAGCAGAACATCAGCGCAGCGCAAGCCGGAGACCCCGGCCCCAACGATACCGACGTGCGGCTTGCGCGGGGCATATTCCCCGGCGGACTTCGCAGGCTCCATTGCGGCCCAAGGAAAGAGGACGCCGGGAAAGCAAAGAGTGACCAAATTCTCGAGTATTCCGAATTATGCGCTTGAGCAGAGACATCGACAAGGGGTTATGGGCGAGCGCGAACTGGGGTGGCTGACCATGGCATGCGCCCGGGTTTGGATTCCTTTTATCGTTTGAATCGTGCGTGACTGACGCTTGAGGGGCTTCGTCCATTTTCAGCCCGCGCACTAGCGGCGGATTTGTGCATGGGTGTCTCCGGAGGAGGGGGGGAGGCATTGCCACCCGCGCGTGTGTCCGTCTTCTCCAATGAAACATTCATCCCGCCGCCACACGATGCAAGTTTAAATTATGAAGATGGCATCTGTAATGGTGCAGGCCAGTAGCGAACCCGGTCGATGAGACATCCAGAATCTGCCTTCACCCCCCCTTTCTTGCAGATATCCACGGTGGGCGGCAGGGTGGCCTCTCTTGTTCGTGCGGCTGTCGTGATGGAGTGATAAAGGTCGCATCTCTTCCCCCTCTTTTGGAAAGAACGATTAGGAATATCGTCCGAGAAAAACACAGTCGCGCATAATAATATCCCCCCTTTTTTCGACTTTCAATCAACGTGTAACAAACAAGCCCCGAGATTTCCTGCAAGGCGCACAAGTCACTTGCCAGAGTCATGAGTTTTGGTGTCGGCGCCGGCGACGTCCTGCTTATCTCGAGCCTCGCCTGGAAATTATTCAAGGCGTGCCGCGATTCGAGCAGCGACTTCAAACGCCTCTCCGCCGATCTGATCTCGCTGCATGCAGTCCTGCTGGAAACGGAAGACTACCTTAGGGAACATGCGGATCTCGATACCTCCCGCCTAAATCGGCTTAACATCATTTGCGACAATTGCAGGTCCAGTCTTGCCGACCTAGAAGACATCGTTGAGCGATATGAGAGCCTTGGGACACAAGCACAGAGGACATGGGATCGGGTATGTTTCGGGATGAAAGATGTTTCCGACATCAGCCAGAGACTTGTGTCAAGCACGACAATGCTGTCGGCGTTCAACATCGCCCTGATAAAGTATGTCTACTACTAAGACCACTATTAATACGAGATTGCGTATTACCGTCTTCATTCTAACATGCTACTACGCCTCGAGTTCGTCTACGTCGCGTATCGAGAAACGGTTGAACAAGTTCATGGCCGAAGTACAAGCCGGTCTGCGCGAAGGCTCCGTCGTGACGGCAAAAGACGTAGCAGACACCATCGATTCCCCCGATGTGTGGCAGGAACTCCGCCGCGAACTAGAAGACATCGGCATCGGCGTGGCGGTGATTGAGGAGAACCGCGAATACATATCCAATTGGCTAAAAAGCGCATTGACAGAAGGTCTTCTTGAAGAATCGGTGCCAGACGCGTCATACCAACGCAAGCCTTCGATCGCAGCGGCGAGTGATGACTCGGGATATGGTACGGCTAGCAGCATTGCTTCGCTACGTCGAACAAGCACGGTGACCTTGAGCACGGCAAATGACAAGTTCGAGCAAGAGCTGCAAAAACAGCGGGCGGAGCGACCGATCCAGGAGATTGCTGACTACATGTCTGTCAAACCCACCGTACCGAGATCGAAAGCCAAAAAGCGGATGGATGTCGGGCGGCTCATCCAAAAGATTGTAACCAAGGACAGGGAGATCATTCAAGCGTCGAGCGACGGCGACATCGACAAGGTCAGCAAGTTACTTCGGGTCGGGGTTGACGTCAATACTCGGGATCAATGGGGCTGGTCCGCCCTGAGTATGTGTGCATACGGCGGTCACAAAGCCATTGCTCGTCTATTGCTCGACCATGGCGCTGACCTGGATAACATTGACGTTGACGGAGACACTCCGACGAGCTTAGCGACGACGAGGGGCCATGCAGATCTTGTTATTATGTTGGACGAGGAGAGAGCGGTTCGTGATTTACGGTTGCGAGAAACGGATAGTGAGATACCCCGAAGGTAAGCATGCTGTTCATGAATTGAATCTCGGAGACTGCTTCTAACATTGGCGCCTGCAGAGTTGGCTTTTAGGAAGTGTAATAAATTCAAACGATGAGGAGCGGGCCTCTGAAGCCTTGAAATCGCGAGATGTGGGACGTGAACTGTAGACCCATTGTATTATTAATAATTGCCCGTATTCCGTATAAACTGGAGAAGCTTCGGAAAAGGGCCGCACGAGATGAGGAACCGGGGAGTTAAGAGACTGGGGCCGTTTCTTTTTTAAGTAAATACAGAGTAATGGGGAGCAATTTGATTTGGAGAATGTGGAGACTCTCGAAAAGTGACGGGTAGTCCTGATTCTACAGCCCACACGCAACGCACTCCCCATGTCGATACCAACGGATTTGGGCACAGGATGCGAAGAAGAAAAGAGCTGCTGTGGTTCTCGCCGGGTGATCCAATTGGACTTGACTTATTCACGCGTCTTGTCGCCCAAAGATGATGTACCAATATGCCACGTGCAAGAGCCGAACGAGTCATCCAGTTTCTCCACGTCCGTATGCACAGCCGGAAGCCGGATCCTCTCAAAAGTTAATAGTCATAATATATCCGCTTCTTTCCCGCTTAGCAAGGTTTGGTGAAGTTTTTCAAGTACGCATCCTGTTGTCACCTAACCATGCCGGAACGGGCAAGCTTTCGATTATCGGCCCACCCGCCAAGATACCCGTCCCTGTTTTAGTCCATAATCTCCGGAGGCATTAAGAAACACAAATTAGTCAAGGCGTTAGCCCAGCCAAGAGGCGTACTGAGGTACTGAGGATGGTTTGTCGGACCCATGGAGGCTAGTAGCGAATGTGAATATATCCGAAAAGCACGATCCTAGACCTAGCTTCTATCAGGCCCAGCTAGAAGCTGCGGCATTTCCGACGTTCCCGCACCACGTGCCAATTGAATAATACAAGTACGTCGACCCTGGATCCTTACCTATCCATACATGTCGGCGCATCCATCCCACACAATCCATCCCATTTCCTGCCGCTCTTGTCTGGTGGCTTCTTGTGGGGAAAGGGCGAAAAGGGGGGGAGGAGAGACCTGCTCCCTGGACCAGGGTAAAAAAGGATACCAGAGGCCAGCGGGCAGAAAGAAAAACCGGAGCCTCTCCACTAAGTAGCCATACCCCAGAACCTTGCAGGGTGTTTTCGTTGGGCTTAAGTTTAGGTGTGGGTGCGGTGGGTATAGGCTTACCCGCAATAACCCCTCTCTCCTCTTCCTCTATCCCTGCCCGTCAGCTAGGCGATAAGCTCGGCTGAAATTCATGTGGGCTTTCTGGAGGTTTGGGTTCAAACCAGTGTGGGGAGGTGCCTCACGATGGCGTTCAGAGTTTTTAGCTTTTGCCGAAATTGCATGCCGACGCCCCAAAACAGGTTAGAAACCGGAGTAACTGTGGGAATAGCTTCAACAGGCTTGGTTGGGGAAATGCGGGGAAATAACCAATGGCAGAGAAACAGATCCTGGCCAGTTGGAGAATGGCTCCAATGACTCCGTAATGCTGCTATTGCAACCTTGTTGATTGGGTGGCCATATGGACCCTGTTACATTGACCAAGGCGAATGCCCAGCCAGCTTGTAGGATCGACCTTGCCTAGGAGAGAAACCAGCGCCGAAGTTGGTGTCCTGCCTCCCTTCCGCCCCCTCGATTCTTGGAACGCTGGCAAACTGGGGAAGGCACCAAGTTGCTCCAGGAGGTGGTCATGGGCTTGACGACATACGAAGTACCTCGGAATATCCGGTCACACTACTTCGTACAGCTCGAATTCGGGGTAAGGTATCACTAGGGCTCCACGTTACACTCAACAGCACCGGCAGATGTTTTGCTGCGAGCCACGAGGAATTTCATATAAACCCGGGACCCCGGGATCTCGTTTTGTTTCTTCTAGGTGTTACGCCCCATCCGCAAGTGCTGTCAACTTTTCCCACGATCTAGGCGTGCCAACACCTTCTTCGTCGCCAACTCGCGGACCCAGTGACGGTGAAACTCTCGTTGACACTGCCATTTTGCACCTTGACTAGCAGTGTCCCGTCACACATACACATTACACACGACGTAATTGACCGCCACCATGGCATCCACAGAAAAGGAGGTGCCCGAAGATGTCCAGCTCGAGCAGCAGCTCGAAGCACAGGGCATCAAGACTGAGAGGGATGCGGACGGCAACCTCCATGCCGCTGCCGGGCGTGGCAACGTCGCTACAGACGAGTAAGACTCTATACGAGCCCTTTTGCATATTGTACGAGTGGCCATTGACACCAAATAGGCATGGAAACCCGCTCGTTGTTTTCGACCAGGCCGCCGTGAGGAAGCTTCGTTGGAAGCTCGATCTTTATACGGTGCCGACCGTCTCTTTCCTGTACCTGTTTTGTTTCATCGACAGGGCCAACATCGGTATGGATTGTCCGTAGTGGTACATCCCGGCGCTCAATCCGGGATTACTACCACGAAAGGTGTACAAAGTAATAACTATTAATATCTGAATCTAACCATCACCGCATCTAGGCAATGCCCGTCTCGCTGGATTAGAAAAAGATCTCGGCCTGCAGGGCTTCGACTACAACATGATCCTGTCCATCTTCTACATCTCATACATTATCTTTGAGATCCCCGCGAGCGTCTGCTGCAAATGGATGGGACCCGGATGGTTCCTGCCCCTCACTTCCCTCCTCTTCGGTGTCGCATCCATCGCTACCGCCTTCACCCACAGCCGAGCCGCCATCTGCGGCGTTCGCTTCCTCCTCGGAATCTTCGAGGCCGGTATGCTTCCCGGCATCGCCTACTATCTCTCTCGATGGTACCAGCGCGCCGAGCTCACCTTCCGCCTTTCCCTGTACATGGTCATGGCCCCTCTCGCCGGTGCCTTTGGTGGTCTTTTGGCCTCTGCCATCTTGACCCTCGACCACTTTGGCAGTCTCCACGCTTGGCGCATGATTTTCGCCATCGAAGGTATCATCACCGTCGGCCTCTCGCTCATCGCCTTCGTCACCCTTACGGACCGTCCTGAGACCGCCCGCTGGCTCACTCCCGAAGAGAAGGAGCTTTGCATCGCCCGCGTCAAGTCGGAGCGTATCGGTGCCACCGAGGTCATTGACGGAATCGACCGCAAGAAGCTGTGGCGAGGCATGACCAACCCCGTCACCCTGGAGATCTCGGCCATTTTCTTGTTCAACAACATCACTGTTCAGGGTCTTGCCTTTTTCCTGCCCACCATCGTTAGGAGCATCTACCCCGAATTCACCGTTGTACAGCAGCAGCTCTACAGCGTTCCTCCTTATGCCGTTGGCGCCTTCTTCGTCCTTGCTTATCCTGCTTTGAGTTGGTATCTCGACAGGAGGCAGGTATTGATTGCACTGACTTCGCCTAGTACGTATTCTCCGGTATTTTCTTTTTCCCTCGTGTTTGCCCAGCATTGCTAATGAATGATGCAGTGGTTATGACTGGTTATATCATGTTCTTGGCGTCCAAGGTACCGACCGTTCGTTATGCCGCGACGTTCCTCATTGCCAGCTCGACCATGGTTTTAGGCCCCATGTCCAACGCGCAAATCAGCGCCAACGTCATCAGCGACACAGCCCGAAGCAGCGCTATAGGTCTCAACGTACGTTACATTATTCTCCTCTGCCTATCTACCTTCCCTCATTATACTAACAAACCAAAAGGTCATGATGGGCAACATTGGCGGCCTTGTCTCCACTTGGAGCTACATCACCTGGGACGGCCCCGACTACCACATCGGCAACGGTCTCAACCTTGCTGCCGCCAGCGTCATCCTCATCATCGCCACCGCGGCCTGGGTCTGGATGAAGCGGGACAACAAGAAGCGCGATGGCCGGAACGTCGAGGAGGAACTTGCCGGTATGAGCCCGCAGGAGATTGCGGATCTCGACTGGAAGCATCCCGGATTCCGCTGGCGCACGTAAAATTTGTGCCAAGAGCGCAGGAGAAGGATTTTGGAAAAAGGAAAATTTTTTTTATGAAGTAGGATGGTTCATGATTGGTTCAGCTCCACCATGGTGGCTTGGCCTTTGGGGCGTTATGAGTATGCTAGTAGTGAATATGTATGATAGCTGGCTGGCTAGTCGATGGAACTAGCAAATATACCAAATCTACTCACTACCTTCAATGCTTGTCTTTTCCGTGTGTCATAAAACAGGACCTGTGTTCAAATATTCTGGAGTTGGGAGCCCCAGACAATATTACGGCCACCCGTTTCGTAGGCAGCTTGGATTGGCCACGACGTAATAACCCCAAGCTCCTCTGAATCGGCTCTCCCCCGTTGCTACCGATCATTGGTGCACCGGCTCCCATCGGTAACGGTTAGGTATCCTCCCGTGGGGGCTTCTAAACGTATATTATCCTATAAGCTTAAACGAGCTCTAGTACCGCCGATCTCTCCCACCGTAATCTCCCCGCAAACTCCGTATAATCTCCCCGAAGGCTAGACTCCATCATGGGGCATTCCGCCCAGCTCTTGGCCACAGAAGGGAAATATCCAACATCTTGGAGCAGAATAGTAGATGCCACTCAGTGCGGAGAATATGCGGGGAGCTTTCCTTGGATATGAAGTGCGGGGTGTTGGAGAGTCCACCATCGAGATTGGGGAAGAATTTTCACCTGCAACACCGCAGCGGGTGCAAAAAACGGCATTTGGGGTTGGAGAAACGCCAAGTGTTTGATAGTAATAGTTTCACACACCTCCACCTGTTCTTGTGCCTGGAGATCTGAGCTAGGCCCACGGATTCTTAGACTCTCTCTTGGCCGTCGTTCCTGGCTCCGGCCACATTAGCATACTTCCGGCAAGCTATGACTGGCCAGCTTGATGGTACCTCGGTCTTTATCTAGTCGCCCATCGCCAAGCCTATTTTAGATGACTATTCTGGTATCTAACCGAATATGCAAGCTCGGATTCGGTTGCCTGACTCTACTCGCTTTGTACAACATGACCTTGGCAGAAGTCAGCTTCTTGCGTCTGCCCTAGCTTACGACAGAGTGCCGCGGGTAATGCACATTAGAGTATCATGGGGGGCGGCGAGGGGGAAGATTCCGAACTTACTTCTGTCCAGAATTCCTTCTACTCCTTGGATTCGGATCGAACTGGATTCTTTGTCGGGAATGGACCCTATTACCGTTATAATACCTTATTCGACGCCTTTGAGCTGTCTCGGTGACTATCGTAAAGCATACAAAATAGCTCGCTGTTGACTTGGCTTCCATTGCACACGGCAATCCATACAGCTAAAGCAGGGTGAAAGAGCAATGAGACGCTTGGAAAATTCCCTTTGTGTCTTAGATGGGTCTCCCTCCATAACCCTCGACAGATTCAAGATTCTTGATAGATTCCACAAGCCCTTTCTCCTGTATGAACGCGTGCCGCAGTGCCGACGAAACGCCCTTAATACCGCGCAAAGGTGGTTGTAAGTACGCCTCGAGACAGGCGTTCAGCTGATGCTTCAGACTCAACCACGACATTATCCAGTCGCCCTCTCCCACAGGCTTATGTAACGCATCTGGGTTTCGCTGTGAGTCAAATCCGTGGCGTCTTCCGCCATACTTCTAGAAAAGTCATCCAAGGGGCGAATGTAGGGGACGGGCCAACCACTTTGGCGGATTGTGCCATTTTACGGGGCATGATTCTCAGTCCTGGCAGGTAATTTGGATAGCTGGTATGCCACTCGGCTTCTCGCCGGCCTCCAGGTACTCGATAAGGAAGCGTCAAAAGATGTTCACCTTAATAATCTCCTTAGTTAAATATATCCACTGGCGATAAGGAGCATTCAGTAACCAGTCTTGGTTATTATGCGATAGGTAAAGGATAATACTATAATAGACTGTTTAACAAAAATCGACGCCCTGGGTCACAGTGTCCAAGCGGAATCCGGAAGAATAGGCCCAGGGACCGCGCCTCTGTGGTGGCCTCTAGCAATATTCATGAGCAGAGTAACCGACTGTTCTCTGACCTATATAAGGCAAAGCTACCGACCCGACTAGCCGAATATATCCTCTGACTTGAACTCTTTTTCTACGTTCTTGATAATCCATCGGTTCGCGCTTTCGTTTGACGTTGCAAATGCGAGCAAGGGGTCGAAAAGCAGAGACAGCCTAATCGCCAGCATCAATCACCGCTGGCCAGCGAACAGTGAATGATCTGAGTGTCTCTTAGGCAAGCCAAGCCAAGGTTGGCAAAAGTATGTATGTACGAAGGTACATTGTCCTGAGTCGAGGCGCATCAAAAATGCCTGTGCGATTTTCCGAAGTATTTCCACCACCCTTTTGTTTTGTTTTGGGACACGAGCGAATGGGAGCTCCCCAGCATCCCAAAACAATTCCAACTTCTAAAAACACAGCCGACATTCTCACCAACAATGAAGCAGGAATATCACTCCTTCATCATATATCGCGGGGTTCACTAGAATCATCGAGCCTGCTTGCTCATTACCTCCCTTTTGTCCACGATCGCCGATGCGCCCGAACAAAATCGCCTAATCTGATACGACGACTATCTTTCTCCCGATTCAACAACTTAGTGTCCTTCACACGGTCTCGTCTCAATGGAGCAGCAAGCAGAACTCGAGCAGCTCCGGAGATTGTTACAAGAAGCACAACGCGACCGCGAAGAAGCACAACGCGGCCGCGAAGAGGAACGGCGCCGACGCGAAGAGGAACAGCGCCGACGCGAAGAAGCACAACGCGGCCGCGAGGAGGAACGGCGCCGACGCGAAGAGGAACAGCGCCGACGCGAAGAAGCTGAAGAGCAGGCGAGACGATCGTCGCCCCTCACCCTCCCGGAATATCTCGAGGCTTGTCATGACCTCCATCTTGCTATGCAGGTAGTAACCGACCGCTCTCTCACCACCCAAGGCGACACTACCAACCCGACCGGCCGAATATTTCCTCGACGAATCATCCCCTGGGGAGAAGACTTCGCAATTCAACAGGAGAAGATTTGGAACGACCTTTCTGTTAGCACCTCGTTTTGCTCCGTACCCACCTTTCCATCCCAACATCAATTGGAATATGTCAAATCAATGCTTCAGCCTATTAGTAGTGAGCTTGGGGTCCGGAATTTTGAGCGAGATGCTATCGAAAATGCAGTTCAGACGTTGGTTCAGAGGGCTCTTGCGGATCCGCTACTCCGAAGTAGTCTCAAACTCCAGGGAACAGTGACCTTCGACAGCCATACAAATCTCGGTTCCACCGATAGTGACTCTATATCTGGCCACATAGAGCATATGTCTCTCAGCACTGGTAGCGCTAGTATGTCGAAGTCGGCCCTAAGAGGCCCTGCTAGCAAGGCCCGTAGAAGGGGGAGGGGGAAAGGGAATCGAGCGGACCAATTTTGCATATACAGGACTTCAGATGACCGGAATACACCTGCCTTGGCTATTGAATTCAAGGCACCACACAAGCTGAGCGTCGACGAAATTGTCACAGGTCTAGAGTCGGAAATCCAGCCTGAACGTGACGTGATCAACAAAGATGGTCAAGACTTTGCCTTCTCATCTAAGGCACTCTCCGCCGCTGTTATCACCCAACTCTTTTCTTACATGATTGGCAAGGGTATCCGGTATGGCTACGTGTGCACAGGCCCGGCTTTCATCTTCCTTTACATCCCAGATGATCCCTCTATCGTCTATTTCTCAGTGTGCGTACCATCCCTAGATGTAAAGGACGACGATGAAACGTGGCTCCATCGCACCGCCGTCGCGCAGGTTTTTGCCTTCATTCTTCAGGCGCTCCGTGCGACACCACCTCCCCAGTCCTGGCATGACGAAGCGGAGAAATTGGATACCTGGGCTGTTGAATACGACGACATTCTCAAGGCTATCCCAGCGACAGTCCGAAAATCTAAGAAACGTGTGTCTCTGTATAAACCGCAGCGTTGGAAGGGCTTTACACGGTCGCCAATTCGGACCCGCTCTCGCTGCCATCCATCTGGTACTAGCGTCGGACGCCTAGAACATGAGGACGATGAAGACCCTCCCTCTCCTACTCCTAATCCAGGCCGTTCCAGCAAGAACGCTGTACTATCAGCGGCAAGTGGCTCTCGGGGGGTGGGGGACAAGGAGCACGCCAAGGTAACCAGTCAGACCACAGCCAGGCAACGAAGCCAAACATACAAAGCCGGCCATTCTGCACTGTGAACTGTCTCTTGGGATTAGCATGTGGCGGGCCTATAGATAAGGAATGTCCAAACTCTGACCTGCATGGGCCAGCACATATCCGTCGGCGTGAATTTCTTGCTCTCGTCCGAACTCAACTCGCCACAGACAGAGGCAACGATGCGGATTGCGCACCACTGCACCTATCAGGCGCACGGGGGTCCCTTTTCAAGGTGCGGCTGTCAGCCTACGGATACACCCTCGTTGCCAAGGGGGTTGAGAGCATCGACCGTATCCACCTACGGCACGAGAACAAGATATATAACCAACTCAAGACTATTCAAGGGAAGCATGTCCCAGTATGTCTCGGCAGCATAAACTTAGAACTGCCTTACTATTACAACAGTGGTGTTTATAATCACTTCATGCTATTGAGCTGGGCTGGGCGACCCCTATTTAATTGTATCAATCAGATCCCCCAAGCTGACGAGCCTATCAAAGAGGTAACCAAGATTTTCAACGCTATACACCAGCTAGGCGTTCTTCACCATGATGTGGCGGTACGCAATATCTTGTATGACGCGGACCGCCGCACTTTCGTGGTAGTTGATTTCGAGCGTGCGGAGTTCCGCCCCCGCTATCCACTCAGCTCGATAGGGCTGAATAGCCAATGTCAAAAGAGGAAACGCCGAGGAGCGCTGAAAGAAGGCAAGGACGATTTTGCGCGAGAACTAGAGTCTGCAGTGGTGAATATCTCCAAGTTCGCTATGCACAGAGAGGTACCGATGGCGAGTCAGCTCTACCATAATTGAGCGACGATAAGGGGAGAAAATGAGACATACCTAGCATAATCGGTCGCCTCATGTGATGAGAGATATATCTGACACTGGATGTCATATCTCGCTCACTACGATACGAGCGGGGCGTCGATCCCAGGTTAGGGTGCGGCTGGCGTTAGAAGGATGATTTATGCAACACGTCCGCTGAGCTGGAGCAAGCGAGTGGGATATTATGTAAACCGTCCCGTCCTTGTCAAACTTTTGTCTAAGGTGTTGCTTTCAGAATTTCGATGACTTGTACTCAATGTCATTTTTAGCATTGTCATATGAAAATGGAGAATCCTGGTACTGATAATGGACATGACGAGTAAAGGTAAGTGATAGGGCATGATGAATGGCATATAATAAGGGATGTGAAAACTTCGAGAGTGAGGTGGAAGGAGGGTGAAAGTATAGCAGGGTAAGGAAATAGAGCTCGCTGCCTCACCTCCATATTGTGCTTGATCTCCTAACAAGACGTCACAAAGATCTTGCCAGGGAATGACAAAGTAAGCATCTTGCACTTGCGGCGGTACGATGCAAGCTGAATGGTTAGAATATAATGATGGCTGGTTACGCGAGTTATTTCCAACAAATATGACCATGGGAATCGCCAAGTATTTCTCCATACTTTCGGCTTTCAAATCAACTTCGAGGACTCTTGCTGAAGAAGTCAGAACATGCATGAACAAACGCCGGCGCGAACTTCCTTTTGTCACTCGGTTTCGAGGCCACACCAATACCAAACAAACACACTGTCAGTATGGGTGCCTGAATATCTGATGAATCACAAAGTAATAGTTCACTGCCATAGGGCGGCCCTATAGATAAACTGTTTCCCAGGAACAACAAACTATTCTTGGGAATGATGACTCAACAGACCCAATGCCTCGGCGCTGCTTCGAATCCGATCTGCACCCGGATACGGATTTAGAATTGCTGCAATCAGATGCCGCAATTATGTAAACAATTATATCAGCATGACCCCAATACGTCACGTCCCGCTAGCAACTGAGATGCCCTCAAGGGCTGCAGTTGTTGCTACTAGTGCCAACCACGTATTGCCGCGATAGCCCAAGTAGTATTTCTTGACGATATGCTCCCGCCAGAGGGTACAGACAACTTACGACAGTCTCTTCTTATAGCTATCAACCCCTAGGCAAAGCCTCAAGGCTATACATTCATAATAGGGAAGTCCTTGAAGACCCTAAGTCGCTAAATCAAGGTTATCCATGTAATGGGCTAGCTGGAGTGATCAAGGATATGGAGTGCTACGAAGTAGAAGATCGGCGGGCAAGTTTCAAGGGCTAGTGACCGGGGTGCGGTCGGAGTGGCTACACCAATGCATCCGATGCTGTACGAAGGAATAAGGGGGGTGTAATACGAAATGAGACGCAATAAAGCCCGAACAGATCTGACAGATTGTTGCCTAAGGATCTGGCGGGGTTTATTGGGCCATTAACGCACGGACCGAGCTTATTGCATCTAGATCCGCCTAGAGAAGGGTTCCATATTATCCAGGGGTTTCCCCTCTTCATCACTGCTCTATGAATTCTCGCTTTTCACGATACAATGACCTATCAGTACCAACCGTTACAGGGTGCCGAGATACGGCTTTTGACCCTTGAGCCATTAGAAGAGCACTCAGATGCCGCATCACCAATCCGTTGCCGCCTAGAACATGCGAACCTGCCCCTTCAACCTGAACAACCCGTGCAACGGCGGTTCAAGGGGGACAACTATGTTTGGCCCGAATCCTATACAGCCTGCGATGGGTCCGTTCTATTCCAGACTAGTACCTCGCCGAAATGGGTTCCAACAACCATCCCCGAGTCGGTAGGAAACAGTAGTCTTTCCGCCGAAAACGAACTTCCGTGGCGCTTCGACTGGGGTGATTACATGGCCCTCTCATATGTCTGGGGTTCTCCCGAGCCCCATCGTACCATTTTTCTTAACGGAGCTCCATTTTCGGTCGGTCCTAATCTTTTCGATGCGTTGCTGCTTCTTCGACGCAGTCAGAGGATCCGCCAGGGATTTAAGTTATGGGTTGACGCCATCTGCGTCAACCAAGCCGACATCATCGAACGTAGTGTGCAGGTCGGGCGCATGCGCGACATTTACGCATCGGCATGGCATGTGGTTACCTTTCTGGGCGCTGACGCTGATGACAGCGAACTCGCGGTGGCTGCGATTCGGTGGATTGGGGCCCAGATTGGAGAGGCGAAGAACCCCTTGGACGAGCTGTACGGTGAGCCTATCAAGGTAAATTTGTCCGTGTTAGGGAACTTCACACTATCGCCGAGAAGTGCTTTGCGAGAAGAGGTCTACAGGGCCCTCTTCTACCTCCTCATTAGACCGTATTGGCGGCGGATGTGGATCTTACAGGAAGTAGCTATGGCGAGGGCAGACGCACCGGTGGCCTGCGGGAACACTTATTTGACATGGGCGCTGATTTTCGGTGCCGCAAAATTCATCGAACTTGACGAAGGGAGATTCGATCGTGACATCGTGTCACAGTCGCGCCAAAAGAGATCTCGGAGCCCATATGAGTTTGCAAGGGGCAGACTCGTGGATGAGGAATGGTCGTCGGAAGGAACATGGAAACTGCTGTTAGATATGCAGGATCTGCAGCTTTCTCAAGCACATTCTCCTGGTTCAGTTGGTTCAGAGCCCAAGATGGACATTTTGAGGCTATTGTCCCTTGCACGAAGAGCCAAGATCACCGATGACAAAGACCGAGCGTATGGGGTTCTGGGACTCAGAATGATCGCTGCGCGTATAACTATGCTGCCAGACTATACACTGCCGATGCCGGTTATCTACCAGAACTTCATGCAGGAACTGTTGTCTAAAGGAGACTTGAATATTCTCCGCTTGGCCTCGCGACATCGAGGAGCGATTTATAGTCGTCGCAACTTCGGGCATCGTATCGTGATAAACGGGAAGCCCGTCATCGAGTCCCTCCTAGGCTCAGCCAGCAAAAAGAAGGAACTCTGGATTGGCGATCACTGCCTTCATGAGCTCCCATCCTGGGCAGTCTGCTGGGCGTGCAAGCCAGCACCAACTGCGGAGCTGGTCGGCTGTTATCGTGCGGCGGGAGATGCGAGTCCGTCGCCTCCCATGTTCTCCGATTCCACCCTCCAAGTGCAGGGCATCATCGTCGACATGATCACTTCCCTGGGTAGCTTTCATCCCACCGAAGTAGATGCGACGTACCCCATCAACACATCCCAGCCGCCAGGCAGCATCTACGGAGACTTGGAAGCCACTCGAGCCGCTTTTTGGAGGACAGTGGTTGGCAATACCACAGCGAAAGGCGGTGGGCCCGCACCGGAGTCGTATGCATCTCTCCTCAATCGCAGAATCTGGGAATTCGGTCTCGTAACCGTGGAATCGAACGGTTTTGGGCTCCACGAGATCATGGCCCGGAACAAGCAACTAGTGCTGTCGGGTTACAAGCTCGAGGAGCTCGCTTTCGACCGCAAGGAATCCTCCTCTTGGTTAACTCGAAAGGAAGAGTGGAAAGTGTCGGTTGATAAGAATAAGGGTGAACTCACCGAGGTTGAGCTCGAGGCGATGTCATGGGCTATGAATGTGTTGGCTTGGAGGCGGTTAGCGGGTACCAAGATGGGACGGATGGGACTCGCTTGTGCGGACGCCAAAATCGGCGATAGCATTGCGCTGCTGGTGGGTTGCGACGTGCCGATGGCTCTGAGAAGACGCGAGGATGATGATGGGTGGGTGGTTGTTGGTGAATGCTATATCCATGGTATCATGAACGGAGAGGCCTTCGATAATAGTGATGATATAGTTGTTAGTGATATTACGCTTCGTTGAAGTGCTAATCTCCCTAGCGTCGAATCCCACCCGACCGTAGGTTTGTTTCTGGCGGCTGCAATGCTTGTATGATGCGTATGTGTTGGCATGGAACCTGATATGCATGTATCACATAATACTATAATGGCAAGTTTTGGGTGTGTTCCCGATGTTATATCAGTCTGGTGCGTGTTGTTTCGGATCATAATATCATGTATTGATCGAACAGGAAGGTTGAGGCTTACAGCCACTCGTTGATTCACCTTCTTTACTTGTACCCATGATCAGACTAATCCTGCAGCTGCATATGTACGAAGAATAGAATAGAAATTGTTGACGGTCAGATTGTGGTGTGTTCCTTCCATCCGACCTTCTTAAGCGTAAAGCTAAGAGTTCGACGCTAGAGGGCCATACAAAATAGCAACCTAAATACCTCCACATTCGTATATCGGTCATGGCAAGACAGACCTGCGAAACTAGGATTCCAGATACTCAATAGTTTCAGCAGTTCAATTTAAACCAAGTGCGCTTAAGCAATACCGTTGTAGGCGATAAGATTGGGGCTGCCAGGCTTGCCGCTCGTGACGCTCGCCCTTCCAAGAGCCAAAATACGGGCCTTGAGCGCGCCGGGGGTGTTGATGTTCTCAAGGACAGCGAGATAGAGAGCGAGGCCGGCAACGTGGGGACAGGCCATGGAGGTACCGCTAATTGTGGCGGTGGCGCTGGTCGAGCCAATGTAGGTAGACACGACGCCAGTACCGGGAGCGAGGATGTCGACGGCCGAGCCGTAGTTGGAGTAAGTGTCCTCAACCCAGTTGGAGTTGATGGCACCGACGGTAAGACCCTCGGGGGCTGAAGCAGGGGAGACGTCGGAGGCAAGGACGTCCTCGTTTCCGGATGCAATGACGCAAAGAATGCCAGAGTTGAAGGCAGAGCGGACGGCAGTGTTGAAAGCGACAGAGAAGGGACCTCCGAGAGACATGTTGATGACGGCGCGCTTCTGGCGGCCCTTGCTCACGATATCTTTGACGGCCCAGTTGAAACCATCGAGGATGATGGCGGTGGAGGCCTCGCGGCCTTTGAAGACCTTGACGTCGATGACTTTGGCGGCCTTGGCGACACCGTAGGTCTTGCCGGCAATGGTTCCCGCAACGTGGGTGCCGTGGCCGAGGGTGTCATCGAAGGCGCCACCAGCGGCGTTGTATCCGCGGCTTGCACGGCCGCCAAAGTCGTTGTGGTCCACATTGATGCCGCTGTCTACGACGTAGGCGAAGGTGCCAGATCCGCTAGTGGAGTCGTAGCGGTAAGTGGTGGATCCGCGGGTCTTGCTGGAGATGGTGCCGAGACCCCAGGTCGCGCCAGGCTGGGTCACGGTGGCGGAGAGTGTGTAAATTTGGTCCGCCTCGACCTCAGCAACCTGGTCACGCGATCAGTATTGTGTAGGTTGAACTGAATGGGGATGTATTAAAGCCACTTACATCGGGGTTGTTCTTGATTTCTTCGAGGGTAGCTTCGTCAAACTGACCAGCATAACCACGGAATCCGGGCATGTCATATGTATTCTCAATTCCGGTGAGGTCGCGGCGGCCCAAGCTGCGCTTGTGGACGTCGCTGACCCAGCTCAGGTGGGACTCGGCACCTTCAGCAGAGACAGAGTCCTTTAGGATGACGATGTACTTGCCCTCGACATTGGGTCCCTCCTCGCGCTGCTGGATAGGGCCAGCGATGGCGAAGGGGACAAAGTTGAGGAGGAAAGCGAGCTTTCGGAACGAAACCATTTTGATATGCAAGAGGGGTTACCAAAGAGACAAGATACTCGACGACCTGGAGTGTTGATGGTGGAGATAAGACAAAAGGACGGACGTGAATCTGGTGCGAGGGAATCTGATTTTTTATATACAAAGATCCGAGCTTGATGAGAACTCGGACCCGCCCTATCTCTCCCGTGCTTGATAAGGAGGTTTCATATCGGCCCAAGGTCGATATCACAAAGAGGCTAGAGTAATGGCACCATCTATCCAAGCCTTGAGTTGTTGGCGATGTCTTGCGCTCTTCATCCACGTCTTGGCGCATATTACAGTAGCATCTACGTATTGCGGAGCCAAGTACGGCACCTCATGGTTCAGAAGGGGGAAGAAGGACGACCGAACTTTTGTTACGAGGTTCCAGCGCGTCCAATGCGAGGCAAACAAAGGGCGGAAAGGCCAGAATGAAACAATGGGCCCTCCGCATGACCGCATTTGGGGCTCTTTCTTCATGTGCACATACTTTTAACTTCCCACCCTGGGCTGGGGAACTTTTTTTTCTTTTTTTTCTTTTCTTTTCTTTTTTCCGTTCGCACCGCGGTCTTCCACGAGTAGGCGCGAGAAGATGAAGAAATCGACAGCGCCCGAGAACACCACTAAGCTTGATCCAGGGCTGTTCCCTGGCAGAATGCGACCCTGAGATCGGTAGTTCATACCACCTAGGTTTAGCTAGCTTCCCAATGTGGTGTAAGCGCCGGAAGATTGCACCCGCCCGATGCCACCTCGTTGTTTGCCGACTGGAGTCCTTTTCCATTTCATATTGGGCAGGACCTTCTGTTGATGCCCTGTTGGCTGGCGCTGTGGCCGACTGAGTTGTCGAACCGGGACGGCGACCGCGCCTGAGCACTGTCGTCCCGCCATGTCGGTGAGGGAAGGCCTGGCGCGCTTTTGAAGATATCAGGCCATCAATCAGAGCTTCATGTTGATAGCACTGGTCGTCGCCTGGTCATTGCATTATCCTATTGTAGTAACAATATTGCTATTATCTGCCCGACGACAAGGGAAAAGCAGAATGCCTGCCGTAATAGGGTCCCTTCCCCCCTGATGTGCATGAGAAGAGATCTCCGCATTGAAGGTGCGAAATGAGAAGTGCATCTTGAAACGGTTTCCCGCGCCGCTTTACTTTACAGGGAAGCTGGATAACGGAAACGCAGCCAACGCGGGGGAAATTTCACAAGGGATTTTGCAGTGTACTATTTTGCTTGGCAAAAACCATTTTTGAATTTCAATGTCTGCGCTGACCAATCCATCGTCTTGGCTGGCACGGTTGATGTCGGTAACTGTATGCACTATCAGCTATTACCCCAGAATCCGAGCGGGATGCTGAAGTGCGAGCTGCAATAGCCCCAGCTGATGACGACAGGTACTGTATTGAGGGTATTGCAGGTGGGATTTGGCGACGGTTTAGGGAGATGGTGGCCGAAGGGGTGCTTGGCGCTCCGTGGGGCAGCTGGACGAGTCGGGATGGGATCATCAAGGGTTACAGCTGCGATCCTCTTCCTTTTTGACATGTGCCCTTTCCGCTAGGCCGGGTGGGGCGGCAAGGGGATCATCGGGCTTCACAGAATGTCTTCGGAAGAGGCCCAGTGGATGGCATGATGCGCTCACTCTCCCAATGTTAAACTACTTATCAAAGACGGCCCAGAGTTCAGAATCTCTTAAATCGGCAAAGTGGGGGAGAGCAAATGGCGATCGGCGACTGCCAGACGCGCCAAACGAACCACTTGCCAAGAGGACAATATAGGCGCGTTTATTGGGTAGAAATTCCATCTTTTCACAGGGAAGGGACATTGGGACGCAGCGAAGTTTTGTTCCGCGATTTTCCGGCATCATAGACATTGAATAGGGAGAGGGGGGTTACTAGCTGGTGTCGCGGTGCGGAACATGATACCATATTACTCTACATGGCAGGAGGCCGGTTCGCCAAGACGGATGTGATCTGCAGCAAAAGAGGAGAGAATATGATAACCGGTCTCCCCGCCTATCGCCCCGCTCTTCTGCCTTGGTTCAACTAATACTGAATGCAAGTATCTGTCGTTGGGATAATCGAGGGGGGGGTTCATTGCTACCAATCAGGTCTTGACACAGACACAAGAGGTCAGACTATAGCACATCAAGTGTAATTCCAGGTTGTCGTGCGAGTTGTGGCCTAACTGAATCCTACACCTTCCACGCTAAGAGAGGACAAGGAAGGCGCAACATCATGGAACAACTTGTATGCGCCGATCAAGCTTGTTTTCGGTTGCTGCGACTGAGAAGCCTATATTACCACCTTCCGATTACTCCATAGCTTATTCAAATCCTGACCACGGCCTTTCCAAAGTTCTCTCCTTTCAACATGCCCACAAATCCCTCTGCCGCCTTGTCAATACCCTCGGTAACGGCGAGCTTGGCCTTGAAGCTTCCGTCCGCCAGCCACGCCTGGACCTTTTCTTGGTGCTCTTGAAAGTACGCGGGGCCGAAGTCGGGCTTGCCAACGAGGAATCCCTCCATGACGATTTGCTTCGAGACGAGCTGGAAAAGTCCCTTGATGCCCTGACGCTCCTCGGGTGGCGTGTTGTATTCCGCAATCTAGTATTATCAGTCAGCGTTAGGAACGACGGACGGGGTTCTTTGAAGTTCTACTCACCATGCCACAGACGGGAATGCGGCCATCGGTGTTCATGGCCGTGAGGGCGGCCTCAAGGTGGTCACCTCCGACATTCTCAAAGTAGATGTCGATCCCTTCGGGCGCGAGACGGTTGAGAGCATCAAGAGGCTTCTCCTTCTTGTAGTTGAAGCCCGCATCAAAGCCGAGCTCCTTGGTGATGAAGTCCAGCTTCTCATCCGACCCGACGGAGCCGATAACTTTCAGACCCTCCTTCTTGGCCACCTGTCCGACAACCTGACCGACGGCGCCGGCGGCCGAGCTAACAAAGAGGACCTCGCCCTTCTTGGGCTTGCCGATCCGGTGGAGGCCGGACCAGGCGGTGAGACCAGGCATGCCGAGAGCTCCCAGGAAGAGCCCGAGATCGAGGTTGTGGGGGTTCTCAATCTTGCGGAGCTTGCCCTCCTCGGGATTGGTCACGACGTACTCGGCGATGGGCAGATATCCGATCACGAGGTCGTTCTCCTTGAACTCGGCCACATCGCTCTTCAAGACCTTGCACACGGTGGAGTTGACGATGGGCGCGTCAATCTCAAAGGCGGGAGAGTACGACTTGACCTTGGGGTCGCGCATCTTTCCCCGGAGGTAAGGATCAAAGGACGCATACAGCTCCTTGAGGACGACTCCGCCCTTGGGCAGCGCATCGTCGAGGTTGATGGGCCGGTCCTCGATGACCAGGTGCTCGCCGGGGACGGGCACGCCCTTTGGGATCTTTTTGAAAACCAAGGTCTTGTTGGACACCATTTTGAGGCTATTATTTAGTCCTTGGGAATATTTGACGTGGCTAATATGAGTATTAATATTCGGTAAAAACCGCAATCGCAGTGTTTCTAATAATACTCGGCACGATTTCTACGTTGCGAAACGAAAAGGATTTAAGGTGTGCATATTTATAGCTGAGCTCTTCACTACGATGACGTCTCCTCACTCTCCTCACGCAATCGGCGCAGCTCCGCCAAAGTTACCGAGGCTTAACTCTGCGACGCTGGCAATGCCTTGATTGCGGTTCTAGCGCCCGGATACCGGCCTAGTGCCAAAGCTAAATCTTTATTCATACGGCTTTTTTGGGAGCAACCTAATCCGGCCACACGGTTTCTATTATTATTCTGTGGGAAGACAGTGTGTCTGAACAATCTTCGACAATATGTTTGCCAATAATTAAAACCAATCAGTCAATATCCCGGAATATTGGAAGCGTCGTGGATCGCTTTCTCGGTTGGATTTATAATTGTACCTTACCCGCCCGTGTTCCATCCACAGCAGGAATCAATAGATGAGTACAGGCGAATGACGTATCTGTATATCATGGATCCATTTTGCATTTGTCATCTGAGAAGATTTTTGTGCAGCGGGTGGTGGAAATCTGGTGATGTAATTGTTGGTGGAACCATCGAGTTCATGATCAACGCATCTGATCTGTGACTAAGCTAGGCAGCGAGAGATGGGATGCTGCGACACACACACACACACACACACACACACACACACACACTTCGACCTCTGGAGTATGGAATGGATAACCATAAAACCATGAACGACCCCCAGATGGCACTGTCTCGGCAGTCGCAGCACAAGCTTCATCTCGTCTAGTCACGGATCTGAAATTAGTCTGGGTAATCTAGGTAATAATCAATACAATCAACGACTCACCACTCACCGAAAGCTACGATGGCAGGAAACGAAGTCGAGAGGAATGGCTGGACCGCTGTTCCTGTTGATGCTGGGAGCATCTTCAAAGATAAGCCTTACATCAACGAGCCGACCCCGCTGAGGGAGCACGAGATCGAGTTCCCGTCAGACGATCCCATCGTGAGCAAGGTTCAGGAGTACGCAAAGAGCCGTCTCCCGAGGCAGACCTACCATCATTCTATGAGGGTGTTTTACTACGGTGAGGCCGACGCCGAGAAAGGCAGCCAGCCTTGGAGATAACTTGCTGATGCGCGCCTGATCTCGAATATAATAATAGCATCGGCTATCATCAAGCAGCAATTCCCCGAGCATGCGTCGGGAAGCTTTTCGCCGTCGACGCTTGCGCTCGCGTGCCTGCTTCATGACATTGGCACTGCGGAGGAGAATCTGTCAGCGACGCGCATGTCCTTTGAGTTCTATGGCGGAATCAAATCTCTGAATCTGCTCCTGGAGCTAGGTGCCGCCAAAGACCAGGCCGAGGCCGTCTGTGAGACGATCATCAGACATCAAGATCTTGGAACGGAGGGTACCATCACCTTCCTGGGGCAGGTCATCCAGCTGGCCACCATTTATGACAACGTCGGCGAGCACCCCAATGTCAAGGACTTTGGCAAGATTTTGCACCGGGTCACTCGCGAAGCTGTGAATAGGGCGTTCCCGCGTGAGGGGTGGCTGGGGTGTTTTGCTGCGACGGTGCGAAAGGAGATTGAGCTGAAGCCATGGTGTCATACCACTCATATTCCCGACTTTGAGAACAAAATCCTGGGGAATGAGCTGATGAAGCCAGATGAATGATAATGGAAAAATGGGCTGCCCCAGTATCGTTCAACCCAGCTGGGACTTCTTTTTTTTTTTTTTTTTTTTTTTTTTTTTTTTTATCTTTTTGATGAGTTGCGAAGGGTTGAGTGTGAGTGTGGGAAAGGCGCTGGCATGATGTCGGCAAAAGAAGACTTGAGTCGTAGCAAAATATGCTATGTAAGAAGGAAGAATGAGGACGTCGTGGCGGCTCTGGTCCCCCCACTCTTTGTTATTATTATCATCTCTGTCTTTAATATCTCGAATAGTCTACCGAGCGTGTATGCAAGCGCGGGACGATAATGCTCCGTCGGCATCGCTTAAGATGTCCAACCGGGGAGATTCTTGATTTTCTATATGTGTGATGAGGCCCGTCTTTGCATCATTGCCGGGAGAAATAAACAGGAAAAAAAAAGAATCAACGCAAAATACCAGGATCATAATTCCTGCGTGCTCCAACCCCAACTCCTCACAGGTGGAGTTGGCGATGCTCCAAGGCACGTCGCTGGCGTTGGAGACGGTGGTAGTCAGCCCAGCGACATAGAAGAAATGCCACTCGTGGGCGATGACTCTGAACCTCATTGGACTGTCGAGAATTGAGATATTGTGATGATCCAAGGTGGGTCGGCATGATGGATTACGTGCAGGAGAGTCTAAAAAGTGGTGCTCGTTGGCAGGCACAGACCAGTCGTCGGTGTCGATTATCGGAATCGTCGCCAGCCAGCAAGCGGGCCGTTCCAACGCCCCAGAGCCGAAACGGACAGGAGTGGGTGCCAGCTGAGGGGACTGGCGGGCGGCGGGGTCTTGCGCTGTTCAGAGAAGGTGGTATTATTATTACTCAAGGGAATGCTTGGTCAGAACACTAAATCACCGGCAATGATGCCAGATCCAGACTGGCATGGGGCTGGATTGGACAAAATAGGCCAGGGTTCCCCCCCAGCAGCTCCATCAATCCTGGAGAATCCCCATCTGGCTAAGTCGAGAATGGCGGTCTGTGTTCTGTGTTCAACGCTGGCTGGTCATGGCATGGAGAATATAATATAGTATTAGCCAGCCAGGCGGTCTTTCAAAAGGATGCCAGCGGCGAAATAGAGACTTGGCTGGCTAGCTGGCAGCCCAAATGTCTGCAGGCAAAAACCAAGAACCGCACACGGATCACGGCACGGAAAGAACCATCGAAACCCACTGATCGTCGCTCCTTCAGCCAGCACAAGTGAGCGACTGCAGTGATGAGTGACATGGCCAGTGACAGTTTGGCCGATACAATCCAATCAGGAGGACACCCTCCGTGGTATTGAATGTGACCCCTCCCCTTTTTTCGCCCCGAAGCTGGCCAGCACCAGCCAGGAACGACCAAAGACAGACCAACGAGGGGACCTTCAGAGCAGACTGGCAGCGTTCCTGGTGCAACAACGACGAAAACGGACTTAGTGCGTTCTGGGCAAGATTGAGACACCAGTGCTCGTGACCAATAAAGGAGCGAATCCCTCGGTCCCTCGATGGCTCTGGCATTTCCCACGTGTCGCCGACATGCACCGGGCCAGTCACAGCGGGAAATCGCCTCCGTCGCATCGCCCCGTGGGAAATTAATTGCTGGGATCTGTCCGCCTCTGCTCTGCGACTGGGCCACCGATTCGGAGTCGGCGCATCTCAACTGACCCAGCCTGGCAGCCCCATGAGAGCAACCCCCGCCTGGATGAGCGAGTGCACGTCTTAGAGATATTGAGGAATAGGAGGCGTGAGCGTGCGGGTATGTGGATCAATTGACATATTTGAGTGTATACACACACACACACATATATATATATATATATCTGTGCCGGAGACATACATCTACTTTCTTTCCTAACGCCGAAAGAGAACAGGCATCTCAAGACACACATTAATGTTTAATCGCACAATCGCGACGCGCAACCAACACTTCTTTTCTCAATACAGTAGCTATAATGGTATCGTCAACCCTCGGGGGTGTTTTCACCACCCTCGTCGCCCTTCTGCCTCTTGCGCAAGCCGCCCCCGGTGTGCGCTCCGTACAGGCGAAAAACAAGGTGAGCGTCGCCGCCATCAATAATGTTTCCTCCGTCAACGCCACGTCCATGAACTTGGACGAGCTCGTCTCCATCCTCGCCATCGGCCCTCCCACCGCTCTCCCCCAGCGCGCCACCGCCAACGATCTCCGCTGGCAACCATCCCTAGACTTCGACAAGGACGGTTGCTACAACGTCCCCGCCATCGACGCCCAGGGTAACCTCGCCGAGGGTCTCCCCCACAACTGGGTCAGCACCTCCAGCGACTGCCGCGATGCCTCCGACCTGGACAACAACAACGTCTACTCCCGCCAGCGCTGCAACAACGGCTGGTGCGCGTACCTCTACGGTTACTATTTCGAAAAGGACGTAGCCATCCAGTACTTCCTTGATCCCGGCCACACTCACGACTGGGAGCACATCGCCGTCTGGGTGCGCGACGGCAAGGCAGAGTACGTCGGTGCCAGCCAGCACGGAAAATTTGAGATCAAACCCGCGTCCCAGGTCCGCTGGGACGGCGAGCACCCCAAGATGGTGTACCACAAGGACGGCGCCTCCACCCACTGTTTCCGCTTCGCCAACTCGGCCGACGACGCCATCGAGAATCACAAGGGCGTCTGGTTCCGTGGACCTTTGATTAGCTGGAACGGATACCCTGCCGGTATCCGCGACTTGTTGTCTGCGCACGATTTCGGATCGGCAAACTTTGGCCTGAAGGAGTCGAGTTATGCGGGGAGCTTGACGAGGGCGAAGCCGTCGGGTATTACCTTTGATGTCAACGTGGACGATGGCTCTCCCGGCACGCCGTAATGTTTGCGATATTATTCTTTTTTCCACCCTTGATGTCAAAAGGTATTATGACAGACATGACCGTTCATGGAATGTATATACGTGTCTATAATGATAATATATCCAGCGGCTCGAAGTATTATTAAGCACACTTTGAACGACAGGGCGGTTTTCCCCATGGGGATCTGTTGATGCATCGTAAGGCAGTTCCTTGATTTGGTACGGCAAACCCCAGGGGTTTCTTGTAATATCACCACAAGTCGGAGATTGCTTTCCAAACCCCCGGTAAAGGCCATGGCGCTGCCCGGGTGTAAGCAGCGTTGCTTTCTAGAGCCGTGTCCTTCTCCTTCTCGTAGTTTACTAAGTAAGCTTTAGGGAAAATAGTTGCAGGTATTCTTCTGGTGAATTAGAATGGGTCAATGTATTTACGAATAGAAAGGAGAGACGTCCTAGGAATCCAGTCCATCTCTGGGAGAACTACAAAACAACCTCGCGGAAGTTAGGCCATAGACTTGTCATCAGTAGTTGCCTCCTCGATCAAATCTTTTGGTTCTTTTTCGTCCCGTCCCTCTAAACCTTCCGCAGAGAAATCCCACGCCTCATGTTGGCCAACACCAGGAACCGGCGAGAGGTAGCAGATTATGGAATAAATGACGAAACCACCGATAAGCCCTGTGGATAATAGCTCGTTAGCGACAAACTCAATATTACGAAGAAGGATGGTCGTTACTTACCAATCAAGAAGGAGACTTTAAATATTCTTGTCCAAGCAAGCGCGACTTTGTAGCCGCTGATTGCGCTCGCGAATCCCGCTATTAGATCATGTTAGCCAACAAAGTGAGAACCAGGCTGTCAGTTGGTATTATCGTATAATACTCACGAAGCGACATCCAAATGAGCGATATCCATGTCAAGAATGCCCTCCAATGAAATCCATATTGATACCAATAAATGGAAGACTTGTTCCCGACGTACAAATCCGGAACCTTGTACATCTGCCGTCGAACGATAAGATAGTCGGAAATGAAAACCCCCATTAGCGGCGAGATGAAGATGCCCAAGGAGCCAACAACGGTGATAAAGGTGCTGGGAGAGTTGACGAGGTTCCAGGGGCACAAAGCAATAGCGATCACGGCTAAGACGAGGGACCCTCGCCTGGCATTGATTATTTCGGGAGCGAGAGATGCAAAATCCATTCCGGTGGCGATGGCGTTGGATACCACGTTGATCTAATATTTCCTCATGTTAATATAAATCTTCTCTCATCCAGGAATCTTGGGCGAGCCCCGACTAACCGCAAGCTGACTCATAAACCAACCAAGCCCGGCAAAGAAAGTGCCGGCTCTGGTCGTGGCGCTGTAGTCTATCTCCTGGATATGTGCCAGCAGCGTCATGGGCTGCCAGATGATCTGACTATAGATGCTTCTCGTTGCGCTCGTGATGAAGATTCCGAACATCGCGGCGACACTGACACTCAGCGGGCAGCCGACCCAGATACCCCAACGAGCGGCCGAGGGAGTCTTGGTGTAGCGAGTCCAATCGGCGTGGCGGATGCTGACGCCGCAGTACGTCGTCGCCATAGTGCAAATGGCTTGGATGAACTGGAAGGCAGTATCCCTGTGAGACTTTTAGTTAGCAGCAAATTCTTGTATTTAATATGTTTTTGCAAGTCTAGGGGCTCGACTTACCCGGTGCTGAGTTTAAGCGTAGGAGCAACGAGGTCCCCGGCCCCGCGGTTCGCAGCCATGGCCCAGATAAACATACCAACAATTGTGAGACTAACTCCAATGAAGCTGGCAAGGAAGAACCCTTGGAGCTTGTGAGGAGGGACACACAACATTCCGACGAATACAACCCAATATATCATCGTGCCGATTAGGTCGTTGGTTGTTATATTGGCACTTAATATTACCCTTATTAGTATATTGAGTTAATAAGGAGACAAGGTTCGCATACCCTTCTGGGAGCGTATTGCGCATCCGATGGTACGTAGGGAAGATTGCAGACAGCTAGACATTTCAATCATCAGTAACCCCTAAACTAACATTGCCCAGAGGTGTACTTACCATCACGCGGATAGCGATACCTCCCCAGTAGCACTGAATACCGCTGCTGTAAACTTGTTAGATGGTATTGATCCCAAAATCTACTAACCATCGCTCGCCTATCTCGGGGACAATGCACATACTAAATGATGTTGCCGAAGCACTTGAGGACCACAACAAAGTAGCTTCCATACATGCCAAAGGCAGCCCGACTCATCATCGGGAAACCCAGGCCGTAAGTGATGCCGAATTCACCACATCCCCAAGCCACCAATGCGGACAATACGGACCCGAGAATCATGGCACCGATGGCCTGGCCCGCACTCAACCCGGCGGCGATAGCTGACGAACCCATAGTCCAGTAGGTCGCAGCTATGCCGACGGAGACCCTTTTTGATATATTAGCCATGCGATGATATAGGCAGTGAATTTGCGACGTGGCGTACCAGAATCCCATGTATGTCTTGACAGTGTAATTGCGGTTCTCGGGCAAGACGGGTAGAATGTCTGCATTGGCCCACCGGTTCGTCCGTCGACCGGCATGGTCCTCCTCCTTGATGCGAATGAGGTTGAACACCGCGGTCAACATGTTGCCTGCCATCTTGAGAAAATATGTCGTTGGAGGATGCGGCAACCGCTGTGACTCAAAGGCAAGGTTGTAGGACTGATGAGAAACGGAGGACAAGCACACAGAATCGAGCCGTCACCTGGCCTGTTTATGATTCTCTTCGAAAAGACAAGAATGGACGGGCGTCTGATGGCTATCAATAGAAGCAGAAGGCATAGACCATGTGGAAGACCCTCTGTTTCCAAGATTTTTATTGGGTACGCTTATCTTTACCGAAGCTGCAAGATGTAATCATGCGATGGCTGATAGTCCTCTCCAGGTCTCCGACCCACCCTGAAACCCCGGATTATTGATGATTAGGGGAAGACTATCCCGGATGAAGCAGTCCGACTCGCATCTAGAGCGTCCCGAAGTACTGGGAACGCGGATTTGAGGAAGAAGAAAAAAAAAAAAAAGGACGACCAAGGCAAAATGCCCCAGCATGGCTGCTCAAACCGGGTTAGCCTGTTCTAACACTATCGTCGCTTTAATGGGGTATTACGGCTATTCCCAATTGGGAAGTTCTACTCGCACCATGCCCAGCTCCTCACTCTCACTAACGTGCGAACCGCGATTCGCCCTTTGTATCATCTGATCGATTACGATGTTGCTTTTGATCGACGTCCGCAGCTCAATATGAGGGGCCGAGGTGGGCTCGGGAACGTAATCCAAAGCAGGATCGAACTCGGGCCGGGGGGTCAGAGTGTTCAATTTTAGGAAATGTCTGAGCCGATACCGGTAACCGTGCCGATAGGGAGTCATATCCAGAGCTCTTTTCCTTTTATCTATGCCAGGCTATTATATAGTATTGGCTTTAGTGAAGTCGTCTAAGCGGGCGTTCCTTGCACTCTAGTAGCAAAGATCAATGCCTGCTGCACTTCGGTATTATCTCGAGTCGTTTCTCCTCAATTGCCGGTTATCATGAAGTCCGCCATCCTGCATCGTTCCTTAACCAAAGACTACCCTACCGCCATTGGTGGGGATGGTGTCTACCTCATCACCGACAAGGGCCAGCGCATCTTGGACGGAAGCAGCGGTGCAGCAGTCTCCAGCGTTGGACATAGCAACAAGGAGGTCATCGAAGCCATCGTTGACCAAACGCGATCTCTATGTTTTGCACACACGTCCTTCTTCACCTCAGAAGCCGCCGAGGAATTGGCGGCGCTCATCATCGGCCAGAGCGGGGGCGGCACCTTTTCCAAAATCATGTACACCAGTTCCGGATCTGAGGCAATCGAGGCAGCACTCAAGATCGCGAGGCAATATCATGTTTTTAATGGTGACTTGAAACGAATCAATATTATCGGACGTTTCCACTCCTATCACGGCAACACGATGGGTGCTATGGCGGCGGGGAACAACCCGCCCAGGAGAGAGGCATTTGAGCCCATGTTTAGCCCCGTTTTTCACCACGTTAGCCGATGTTTCCACGACAAGGACAACAACGGTCTTGGTGAGAAGGAATATGAAGACCTTCTCATCGGCGAGTTCGAGGCCAAGATCCAGAGTCTTGGCGCGGAAACCGTCGCCGCGGTTATCGTTGAGCCAGTGGTGGGAGCAACACTCGGTGCCGTAGCTGCCACCTCCACATACCTTCCTCGGCTGAAAGCTCTGTGTGAGAAAAATGGCATTCTCGCCATCTGGGACGAGGTCATGTGTGGAATGGGCCGCTCTGGGTCCTATCACGCATGGCAGAGCCTCGGGGGTGTCGGCCCCGACCTTCAAACTATAGGCAAAGGCTTAGGGGCGGGTTATCAACCGCTCTCTGCCATCCTTCTCAATGAAAAGGTCGCAGGCATGTTTGAGAAGCACGCAACAGCATCGAAGAAGTTTATCAATGGGCAAACATTTCAAGGTCACCCGGTCGCATGTGCCGGGGCTCTTGCCGTGCAGAAGATTATCAAGCGCGAGCAACTCCTGGTCAACGTTCTTGCCAGAGGTGAACAGCTCGACGCATCCTTGAAGGCCGGCTTACCTTCCAGCTTTTTCGAATGTTCCGGGAGCTTGCGAGGCATGGGTCTCTTTAGGGCCGTGGACTTTGGGAATCTGGGAGCGGCCATCGGCGGCCAGCTGGCGCAGGAGGTTGCGGACGAGAGTTTCAAGCAGGGAGCGGCGGTGTATACTTGCTCATCTGCTGTCGATGCCGTACTCTTCGCTCCGCCTTTCATTATCAATGAGCAGGAGGTAGAGATCTTGGTCGCGACGTTTTTGAAGGCCTTGGTTAACGTTTTGGAAAGGCGAGGCAAGACGGCGGGAATTACTAATGGCAATACTATCAATGGATCGAGGCCAGCCGTGGAGGGATCACATTGAGTGTAATAAATCTTGCCGTCTGAGGATTTGGTATAGCTCGCAGAATGCATTTTGTCTAATTCATCACCTACGAAAATGATCCAATAATTAGAATGTTACATTGCCTTATGGCCTAGCGGCCTGCAGCCAGGCAGTGTCCACCTGCTGGCCCTTACAACTTGTCATTATCCTCCTTGAGAAGCACCATGCGTAATGGTGTAATTTTGTGATATTGTTACCATTCATATGATCGTCATGGACGATAGGAAACATAGCTCCATATCCCAGTCACAGATCAAAAGAAAGATAGTAACAGCCATAAAGCCAGAAGATGTTTCTCATAAATTTTGTCAATGATAGGATGCACATGGTATTAAAATACCCTAAAGGCCTGGAAAAAGTTTGCTTGTTGATATAGTGTAATTATCTTGTGAAAATAGGTGTTCCTTGCATTATGATGCTATGCTCTTGCCTCCTGGGAAGCCTCTCTTAACCGAGCTTCGTCGATTGCTGCCCGGACTGACTTCAAGCAGTCTACCGGATCTGTGATTTGGGTAAGTCTATTAACTGCTAGACTCAGTTGGGAACACTTACTTGGAAGGTCGCTGTGGATGCAGCAAGTAAATCCTCGCCCTCCCATGGGCACGGTAGCCTCGTTACCGTTGATAGATATGACTCTTTCTTCCGCAATGATCTTATCCATCTTCGGCTTAAAGTCATCCGGGGGAACGCGTCCGGCCGTCCTTCTTGAGATGAGTTTCCAGCCAGAAACTAAGAGTGACAAGGGGAAAAGCGACTCACAAAATTGGGACCGTTTGTCCCTGATCATCATACCAAAGATCTGGAAAGAACTCTGGGATAAACGGAATCTCGTACTTGTTCGCCAATTCTTCATGAGCGGTGCCCGGAAGTCCCACAAAAGGGACATTGAAGGTCTTGATCGCCCTCATGCATGCGTCCCCGACCTTGGGATCGTCCTTGATCATCCGATACAGCTTCCCATGCGGTTTGATATGGCTCAACACCATCCCTTCCGCTCTCAGCATGGCCTCTAGGGCACCGACCTGGTACAGCACCTGGCTGTACAAAGTCTCGGGTGGAATGTCCATTAGACGGCGGCCGAACCCTTCCTTGTCTGGTAGACCCGGGTGAGCCCCTACTGCCTTGCCGTACTTCTTTGCGAGCCTGATGGTTTTAACCATCGTTGCCGAGTCACCGGCATGGAATCCACAAGCAATATTTGCTTGATCGAGAAGTGGCATCAACTCCTCATTCGGGCCCTATGACATCTTAGATGGCGTTGTCTCATCGCAGATCAGCCAGGTCGGATACTTACCATCTTCCACTGGCCGAAGCCCTCCCCCATGTCGCAATTGATGAGAATCTGTGATGCAGGTGCCATGCTGACAGTTGACAAGGAAATTATTCAGAGATAGCTATTAGGACGTGTCGTCAATACTCGTGCTCTCGTGTGCTTTATCGAAGCGCGGTTGATGTGCGAAGCCGTTGCCTTCATTCATCCTCGGCATTGGCCGTCCGTCTTCCTTTTCACGTAATGTAGTAAACTCAACAAATCGGTCCTTATCGACTATCAGCGCCTGTTGGTGCCCGCACTCCGCTATATTTGTGCCAAGAACATTCATTCCCAAGTGGCGGGACTCGCTCTGGGTTCGAAGTTGTTTGGGTTCCATCCCGACAGGCCGAGATGCGAGTCGAACTTCCTAATCGGGCATAAATCCTCGCTCTCACAACGCCATGGCTCATCTGGGCAACGCCGGACCAAAATACCGTCCCGACAAATCCTCGCCATGTGCTATTGGTACGCAATTTCTTTTTTTGATCACTTTTTGAGGGGATCATACGGGGAGCTAGCTTAAGGGCACTCGGCAACTTGATTCTTGTTTTCGCCCGAGCCTAGACAAATATCGTATCTTAAACTGGCTGCTGGACCACGCATTGAAGGGGCGATCAACTTAGGCCCTAGTTAGCTGAAGCTAGCCGTGTTTTCCACAGTAGCCTTAGAACGATTTTTCTTATCGTAGAGGGTGGTCTATTTATTCTGGGTTCCTTGTTACTCCCCTGCACATACCTGGTGCGAGAGAAATTATCACAGAGACTTTTGCTTCGCTGGCAACGATGAGGGTACTTGTAGCCAACCGTGGCGAAATCGCCATACGTCTTATCAAGGCTTGCAAAGAGGTATTAAACCCAGCAATTGAATAGGAGTTTTTGTACCACGGCTAACTTCAAAGCATAGCTGGGACACTCTTCAATCGCCATCTATTCAGATGAAGATGGCATGTTCTTGAGCTAGCCTCCGTATTATGGTATAGTGGTGTGGCTAACATCGGTTTGCAGGTGCCTCAATGCATGTGCGCCTTGCGGATGAGGCTGTCAGGTTAGGTGGCACTGGAGCGCAGGAATACATGGACAGGTATGAAGTCCGGTTTCCCATAGGTTTGGGATGTTCACACTCATACTACTGTAGTGAACGGATTGTTACGATCGCAAAGGAGCGAGCTGTGGATGTGGTAATCCCCGGCTACGGTACGTTCAGATACGCATAATTATGTGCCCGGTAAAACTCGCTCTAACAAGGGTAGGCTTTTTGAGTGAGAATACTCATTTCGCTCAATTGCTCCGTGAAGCTGGTATCGTCTTCGCGGGGCCAAGTCCCGAAACTATTACCGAGTTTGGCTTGAAGCACCGAGCCCGTGAACTGGCGATTTTGGCAGAGGTGCGTTTGCAAATCAAGCTCTATACAACGGTACGCTAACTTCGGGTAGGTTCCTGTTGTTCCGGGAACAAGTATTATTACTTCTTTCGATGAGGCAGCTTTGGAGGCGAAAAAGTTGGGGTACCCGGTACGATAACCCACTGATGTGCCTTGCTAAACAATTTCTGACATGGAGTCATAGATTATGGTCAAGGCAACTGCAGGTGGTGGTGGCATGGGTCTCCGTGTCTGCCACTCGCCCGATGAGCTTCAAAATGCCATGCAGACCGTGAAGAGTAGAGGGGAGGCCTTATTCAAAGATGCCGGGTTCTTCTTGGAGAAATATGTCCAGCATGGAAGGTACTTTAATAACCACAATGGCATATATCGGGCGGCAAGTTGACAGTATTTTTTTAGGCACATCGAGGGACAAATCTTTGGCAATGGTCAAGGCAATGTCTTGTGGTTTGGTGAAAGAGAGTGTTCCGTTCAGCGGAGACATCAAAAGGTTCTTGAGGAAGCACCCAGCCCCTTTGTCCTTGAACACCCAGAGCTTCGAGAGAAACTCCGAGTCGCTTCTACCTCCCTTGCTGTGTCAGTCAAGTATAAGTCGGCAGGAACCGTAGAGTTTCTTGTAGACGACAAGACTGGCGAGTTCTACTTCCTTGAGATGAACACAAGGTTACAAGTGAGCATCATTTTCTCAATACACCGCAGCAGCTCACTTACCCAAGTATTTCTCTAGGTTGAACATGGTGTCACTGAGCTGTGCTACGAGGTCGATCTTGTGGCCCTGATGCTGAAACAAGCTGAGGCAGAGCTACAAGGTCGCGTCGGCCTGACATCGACAGAGATGGCAGAATATGCCCGCACAACTCCCCAATGCCACGCCATCGAAGTCAGAGTCTATGCAGAAAATCCTGCGGACAACTACAGCCCTTCTCCTGGGTTATTCACAAACGTTTTCTTCCCCAAGTGGGATAATGTGCGGGTCGATACGTGGCTCGAGAACGGTTCAGTGGTAACACCGTCATTTGGTATGTTATTAATTAGCCCCCGACATCCAATATAGGCGAGTATTCTCTTAACAAGTCCTTCCAGACCCTCTAGTAGCAAAAGTAATGGTCCACGCTGCCAATCGGAAAGAAGCGCTGGAAGCGATGGGGAAGACATTGGAGGCAACAGTACTTCAAGGACCCCTGTGCAATCTTGATCTCTTAGCCGCGATTGTCAAAGCTGACGGTGAGTTTGTTTGAGTATCTCATATCGCCACCCACTATTCTAATTGGTTTTCCTCAAGATGTCGTATCTGGCAACACTACGACTGGCATGCTCGACCACTTCAACTATCAATTCTGCGGGTTGGAGATTAAGGATGGCGGACTCTACACTACTGTGCAGGACTATCCCGGACGGCCTCACCGACCAAGTGGCGTTCCGGTTTCCGGTCCAATGGACCCTCTATCGTTCCGACGTAAGTATTTGTGTTTGCTCAATTCACTTTGACGACACTCTGTGCTAATAAAGTTACACGCCAGTGGCCAACGTAATTGTCGGAAACAGAGAAGAAACCGAGGGCTTTGAAATCACGTACGCGGGACCGCATATCAAGTTCCATGGTCCTGCGATTATCGCGCTTTGTGGAGCTCCGTTCGAATTCAGTATCAACGGGGAAAAAGCGGCCATGTGGGCGCGTCACGTTATCTCGGCCGGATCTGTGGTCCAAATCGGACCTAATGCGGGCTCCGGTTGCAGGGCCTACTTGGCTGTGCTTGGCGGCCTGCCTAATGTGTATGTTGAGTGCTGACGTGAGTCTGATGTTGTAGAACCAAGCTAATCTGAAGCGTCTCTATAGCGGGAGTTACCTGGGATCGAAGAGTTCTACGCCTTCGCTGAAATGGGGAGGCTATCAGGTAAATAATGTGCCCTCCGGTTAATAGTTCGTGAGTCACTACTAACTCAGCTCTTTGTAGGGGAGAACTTTGAAAGCAGGAGATTACCTACCTCTGGATAAGGCTGCTTCTGCTTCGGCTGCAACTATAACACCCTACAGCCTTCCACATGACTTGATCCCTCCGATTGAGGATTACACAACCGTCTACTCTCTGCCCGGACCGTATGATACTGAAGAGTTCATTACGGCTGAGGGTAGAGAGCGTTTCTTCCAAACCAAGTGGAAGGTGGCTTTTAGTTCCAGCCGCGGTGGGATTCGTCTGGATGGGCCGCCGCCGGAATGGTCTCGCGAAAGCGGCGGTGAAGGTGGGAGCCATCCAAGCAACATGCTAGGGTACGGGTACCCATTGGGTGGCCTAAGCTTCACGGGCGATGCAGCTGTAGTCTTTACCGCAGACTCGCCCGTGCAAAGTGGCTTTATCTGCCCCCAAACGACCATCTCCTGTCAGCTGTGGAAGTTGGGACAGGTGAGGCCCGGCGATGAGGTTAAATTCTCTCAGTGCTCATGGAAGCAGGCGATGGAATTGGAACATCAACTTGAACGATACATCAATGACGTGAAGGCTGCCGTTGAGGGTCATGGCTCGGAGCATGACGCGCCGCTAGGCAAGTGGGAGATCGAGCATCCGATTGCGGGAACGTCGATTCTCTACGAACGCGGGGAGGATCTTTCGAGAGACCTCCCCCGGTTTGTCTTGCGGCAAGGCGGCGATCGAGGAATCCTATGCGATTTCGGCAGCCAGATTTTCGATCTCAACACTCGCGCCAGGGTCCAGAAACTGGTTCTCGAGATTTCTGACCGCACGCCACACGGCTTCGTCAAGGTGTCGAGAGTTCATACCATGAGCGTATTCGTGTCCTTTAATCCTGCCATCATCGACCAAGGATCAGCTATACGCACACTGGTTGACCTCGAGATGCAACTGGGAAACACAAAAGAATTCACTATTCCTAGCCGCGTGTATCACTTGCCCATGATTTTCGACGCGGAGGAGTGCACGCGAGCCACAGCACGATACATGGAGACACAACGTCCCTGCGCACGATATCTCCCCGATAATATCGATTTTATCAAGAGGAATAATGGACTTGAACATCGCGATGATGTCCTCAAGGCTGTCAGGGATGTACCTTTTCTCGTGCTCGCATCTTCGGGCCTCATGGGACTGCCTATCCTGATTCAAGTTGATCCCCGCCTCCGCCTCACAGTCCCAAAGGCCAACCCATCTCGCTCTCATACCCCGGCTGGAGCTTTGGGACTCGGTGGGAATACAAACGCGGTTTATCCTGTTGATTCGTAAGTCAACAAGCCCCGGTAATACCCATTTAACGCAACCGCACTAACCATTTTTTCCTTAGGCCCGGCGGCTACCTGTAAGACTTGAGATTGGGGGAACTTGGCTGAGCGCATTCGCTGACGATTTAATAATTAGGCTCTGGGGATTGACTTTGCCATACTGCCCGTTTGATACGTTTGGCAGCAAACCTAATTATACTCCCGACCGACCGTGGCTTTTTGATCCCTTTGATCAAGTCGTGTTCCATCAAGTTTCGCGAGCGGAATTTGACGAGACAAATAGGCTTTTCCAGATGGGCCTGTACGATATCAAGGTTGAAAATACCGAGTTCAGTATGGCGTCATACAATGAGCTCGTTGCCCAGACGAAAGACGAAGTGTCCCTAATTCGTCAGAGGCAAGAGGAGTGTGCCAAGGTTGAACTGATAAAGCGAGTCGCCCGTATCATTCCACATGCGAATTCAGCTAACAATGAGCAGGGAGACGGAATTACTAGCGCGCTGGAACCTCGAGAAGAAGGCCCTCGCGGATAAAAAAGGCGAGAACAAGAGCAATATCAATGGCGACGACAATCTTTTGCAAAGTAGGATACTGTCTCAAAGACCGCCGCCATTTCCTGGTACAGTACTAACCGTAGAGGCCTAGATCTAAAACTCACGCGTGTATTGGCGAGCCTTAACGCCCGGGTATGGAAGGTCAAGACGGAAGTTGGCTCATCAGTCAAGCCAAACGACACAGTGATGATACTGGAAGCTATGAAGATGGAGATAGTAGTGAGGGTACCAACAACTAAGCAATCTTACAAGGTTGTTGCCCTCCAAAAAGGCGAAGGGGAGCTTGTTGAGCCCGGGGATATCCTTGCCCTACTCGACGCCGAGGAGTAGTATTAAACGGAACAATCTAATCCAGCTTCCGTAATAGCCAGGTATTGATACGTAAAATACACAAGCTAACAGGGTCAACAAGACTATCTCGGCCTCCCTTTTGCAAGCTATCATAGAAAGCAGATCAAATTCTACCTTGCGCTATGCTTTCCAGCCAATAAATAGAGTCCGAACATGCGTGTCATGGGACCGATTTCCTCAGACCCTATGTGACACAGGTCACATTCGTGGAAGCGCAGATGGAAATAATCCAGGGTTACCAAGTATTATCTCTCTCTTCCTCTCTTTCCTTTATCAAAAAAAAATCTCCGCACACATATTGAGATACTGGTGTCAAAACAGGGATATCGACTGGAGATAGTGCCAATATAGAAATAAGGCCTCCGCACGGGAAGCCGGCGCAGCTTGCTTACTTCGATAGGTCCAGGTTCAAGGTTGTTCCAGGCTTTCCATGCCGACTTTTTAGAATCATGGACTCTTAAGGCGAAGAGCTTACGCACATTTGTCGATCGGCTTGATATTTGATCAATGCTACATCTCTCTACTACTATTGAGCGAGACTGTCGTACCGATTGCCGAAAGAAATGCTATGTGCACTCACAATGGAGTCGGTGCATTAATACGCCACCTGTGGGACGCTGTAAATATTGTCGGTTTGCGAAACGACTTTGCGGACGAAGCTCGCGGACGAAACTAACATAGTAGGATTATCTTCCTTAAAATAGGACTATTGACATGCAATATTGATGCTGATAAGCTCGAAGAACCACATCGGGTGGCTCTCTGCCGACGGGTCCTGGCCCATTTCCCCGAAACTGTACTGCCGAGCCGATGCTCCATCAGGCTCTTCTCAGATGCAGGTCAGCACAGGGCATCAATCCATGCAACTCGATTGCCGCTCTTCATCAGCGGTTGGCACTTATACGAGCTGCACAGCGTAAGACTGTCCCGCTCGAGGGCGCGACTTCTGGGCCGAATTGTCGGCCCACCAGGACTGCGATGTTGGTAGCGAACGCCGTGCCACTGTAACCGCAACCAAAAGATCTCGTCCCTATACCCGATGGCTAGCGGGGTCCTCGCCCGTGTTAACCGGTGCTGCAATGGCAGGCTGAGATTTAGTTGCCCATAAAACCAAGGAAATGCCGCCCGAGGAGAGACTCTCGGCACCGGTCCTAATCTTTCCACCAAAAACCCTCAACACCATCGTCAGACACAAATCTCGCCTGACTACGCGATGTGGTTTATCACAATCACTCTCCTTGTGTCGATTGCGTGGGGACGTTTGGTCCACCACAAATGTCCACCTTTGAACCGAGGATCATTCACCATCGACCAATATCAACTGTACCCGGAAAATGCCGATTGGGACGACGTGAACTGCTTGGTTTACTTCGGGTATTACTCTCATCTGCTTATTTCAATAAATCATGACTGATGACGTGGGAGTTAGAGTGCTTTGGAACGCAAGCGTGGCCATTTATGACCCGTATGAGGACAAGATGCTCGATATTATCGAGTTCCCTGGAATCACACGCAGTGCAACGGAGCACATTGGTGGCGTGGCGCGTGACCCTTACACGGGCCTAATCACCATTCTTGTAGACTCTGCCGCACCTTGGGCGACGGGTGGCGAGGATGTGTCTGGTGATAACCTCATCATGAAGTACGACCCAGACAAGAAAAAGATCCTTTGGACTCTCAACATCACTGCAGTTACGGAGGGCGAATATGGGGGGTTCCAGGATGTCGAGCACGATAGCAGGGGCAACACGTACATTGTTGGCACTTTCCCAGGAACCATAATGAAGGCCGACAAACGTGGAAAATCGGTAACTCCATGGTACCTCCCCCAAGAGATCAAGCCAACTACTAGGAGGGGATACGGCGGCCTCGCTGCGTTGGGAGATATTCTCCTCACCAACGACGGTGACGGCCAGATTTACCGGTTCGATATGCGGCAATCACGCGGAAAGCCTGTCATGGTCACCACAAAACCCAAAGTTCTATACCCGGATACAGACGCCGTGTATCTGCCACCCAAATATGACGGTAAAGTCCTCCTCGTCGCTAGCCAGGGATCTGGCATCCAGGTTCTACGATCTCATGACGAGTGGAAAACTGCCGAGCACCTTGGAACCATTCCGAACCCGAAGGAGGTGACGGATGCCGGTTTCGATACCGTTGCAGCTGTACAAATGGGGAGCGACTCCGTTTACATCATCAATGATGTTTTAGATGACCCGTGGGTCGAGGGGGAGACGGCCGGAAACAGAACCCTCTTCCCGATGCCGGATATCACGGCTCAGATTGAAAAGCTGCTGAAGAAGTGATGTTCTGGATCGGTCAATAGCGCTCTCAAAAAAATATTTGCGGTGAGGATGGGCGAAGATACTAAGACCAGAATGGACGAGAACTTGAGACAGTATGCACAAAGTTCTGCAGTGATGGACGGGCCGTGGGACCGCGTCATAAAAATACATATTGGCATGCTTCTGCGCAAGGTCTCTAGCCTTGCTCATCGTCGGTTCTTTGTGAACTTCAATCGTGTCTCCCCAGCTATCGTCTAATTCAGTATTCGTAGCAGCTTCTTGCAATGGCGAGACTGTGCTTTCGGAGATATTAACTCCGGCAGTGGCCTCCGGTGCAACTTGCGTCGCTTGTAATAGTGGATGGTGCCTGGCAAAGGTATTCATATTTGCAGCCGGCGGGCTATCGTTAGAGATCACGGTAGCCGACGTAGATTTCTGTCGAAGCCAAGCTTGGATATCGTCCATCGATTGCAAAGAGAAGGCATCCCACTCTCTTATTTGGTCAGATTCCTTTCGTGGCGAAATGATATTCGCCTGTGTCGTAGAATCGCGAAACAAAAGCATTCCGTCTCCGAGCCTCACCCAGCCCGCGATATGAGGTGATGCGATATCCAGGCGAGCGTGATGTAGCTCGGTTCGTTGGCAGTAGTAGTGGCATTCATTATATTCGTGCTGTGTATTTACGACTATCTAGGAGGTTCGCGACTAGAACAATCGAGTCCGCCATCAATACACTCATCCCGGGAGAGGACGACCAGCTCCAGCGGGGAACATCTGTTCGACTGAATGGCGAGCAGTTTTTGTAGAAGGCTACCGAAGGTTTAGAGAACGCTGATGACTCGTCGCCAGGTTTCGAGGATTTTGTCGAATGGTCGAGAATTCTCCTAATGGAACAGGCTCGGGGGGGACGAGCACTCCCCGCCCAAACGGCATCCGCGACCGCGTTTCGGTAATACCAATCACTCAGGCACAACCGGATCCGAACAGCTCGGTCAGCACTCCGGTTGACGGCCAACAGTCCATGATGTGGTACGATTATCTGTTTGCGAGTTCCTTTAGTGCTGTAGACAACCCTTCCCTTGCCACAGCGGAATTTGATGCCTCGGTCGATCCTATTTGGAATTATTGGCGGAAATTTAAGAGTAGCAGAAGCTGGATGGGATTCAACTATATTAGCCCGTTCAGGAGGTCGATATTTCTCCTCAGACACTCCTACTGGGATCCGTTCTTCACAGAATAGTAGATCGTGACTAGTTCAGTTTGACAAAACAATCTCCGCTATCTCATACGGGGTAACCACTGCGCCGCCCTGTTTCACTAGCTTCACACATTTGTAGCCGATTGCCAGTTGTATACGAGAAGATCAACACATGCACTTAATCACTCGACTGAATCTGTAGGCCCAAAAGTGTTTAGAGTTGTATGGAATAGCTGTGCTACGGTGGCAGGTTGCGGGAGTCAATAGGTTCGTTGCTGTGGGATCTTTAAGGTCGAGAAACCCAACGCTCAAAAAGCTGGTAATGGTTTGTCTGACGCGAGGTGGACACCGACATTGAACTCGCTGATCCCTGTATCACAGAGTTTGGTCGGCAGAACATGGCCAAGAAATCGTAGAAGTCTAATGCTGAGCGTCGTGGGAGAAATTGGGGCGGCTCTACAGCTGAGCGTCTGAGAGGCTTTGGCGATAGGTAAAGTGAAGCCAGCGTAAAGGAGTCGATGGCATCATCAATGATCTTCAATAAACCGGGCGGACTTCGGATAGGGCGGGCAACCATAGCCAGCTGCTACGCTGTTAAGTTGTCCATGTTAAGTGAATATTCAGCTCTGGTAGATTGAGTGCGGCGCCGAGTCAGCCAGCTAGCGCCAGCAACGTTGGCACTATCGCCAGGCGGCGAGGCTGGCATTGGTGTATTATTAGTTGATTCAGTCGGGCGGTGTATTTTGGGTCCCCTGGAGATCCATTAAATGGTGTCGTGGACTGGAGAGGCCTGGCGTCATCGCAGGGGCTGATGACGTGCCGATTGCTCCCAATTGATAGACGAGTTCTCTGTGGCATATGGCTGGCGGAGGACAAATTCGTCGGGGAAGCAATAGAGTGGCGTGGGGGTCCCTGTTGATCGCAATGCTGGCGGCACCCATACAACCAGGTCCAAGTCCGTCACGGACATAGAGGGAAGAAGGGTCGGAGAATATTTACAAGTAAATTACCCATTCTTGACGAAGTATTTCGTACATAGAAATGCTTATTGTCTCTCAGCACACCAAACGCAATAGATCATGCGACATTCCTTTCCACGCACATCGACCAGCTGAGAAAACGGCCGAGCTGACACTCTAGCCCCAATTCTAGATGTTTTAGTCCCTGGTCTATCATTCCAGGGTCGATCTGGGTAGTGAAGAGTGATGCACTGAATTTCTCGTCATTGACATGCAGAAGTAAACTTGGCCGACATACACAAGAAAATGCCTGGGATCGACTACAGCGTTTTTGAATATTAGTTGGAGAGGCAATGGTGATCCCAATCTCCCTTTCACAACTGCGTGATGACAACATTAACACTGATATGATGTGCTTCTTCAGTTGCGTGCGTGTAGGATGGAGAGAGAGAGGTGGCCGGGAGAAGTATAAGAAGTGATGAAGCCGTGTCTCAGGAAAGAGAGAGATGTGGACAGCACCAACTCCTTCAACCTTTCACCCCTGCGATAGAGCGAAAACCAACCCACCTGTGACTTTGCCACAACAGAAAGTCGACCACCCTGTCCTCCACATAATAATCCACCGGTCTTGCAAGCATATCTCAGCTTCAGCTTCTAATACCTCTTTCGCCACCATGAAAACCACGCTTGCTTCTCTCATCCTCGTTGCCCTGGCCGCTGCGGTCCCAGTGGACAACCAGGCGAGACAGGTTCCTGGCAATCTGCCAGTTAAAGCGCCTGCCGACCTCCCCCTCAACTTACCCGCCAAACTCCCGGTAGATTTGCCCGCTGGTCTGCCCCTCGATTTGCCTCTCCTCCCGAAGAAGCCGGACGCTAAGGCACCGAGGGCTGTACCTGTGGATGTGCCCGCCCTCCCTATCGACGGAAACCACTTGGTGAACATCGTGGGCGCAAACATACCCGCCAAGCTTCCTGTCAAGTTCCCCGTCGATTTGCCTGTCTAATTGCACAACTATTTGTCTGGGGTGCAGTTTGAGGGAGGAAATGTTTAATACCATGAGACCTGGCCAGACCGGCGAACAGAACAGTTTACCTCTCAATTCAGCATGTAATACAGGCACGGGTACCATGAAGAAGGGATCAAGTGTTTCGGTTGGAAAGCGAGTGGCAGAGCTTTTGTGGCACACGATACACAAGGGGACGTCAAGGCGAAAGGACGGAGACTTTAAAATAGTTCTAATCGGTAATTTAATCCTCAATCTTTGAAATAATACTAGGATGCGCGTCGCCCGCTCTATGGAACCTCAACGTTTTCTAGTGCCATGTGATGAACGTCGATGTTGTGCTTTGCCGCCTCCACGTGCGTCTTGTATTATGTTGCTGCGTCTGCATCCTCGCCTGCAAATTGGGCAAGTTGCCAAAGAGCCTGCGCCGAGGCTCCAACCCATGAAAGAGCGTCGACATGGACTTCTGCTGGATGGGGCGGGTTTGAACGGGGATAGTCGTCCAGCCCACTGGTCAAGGTATGCGTAGGAGTACGCTTGCGCCATCGGTATCCCTCCCCTACGATGACGCCACCTCGCCGCGGATAATCCTTTCTGAAATTTCCGGCTTGTGTGCGTCGAAACCGGTGGTAATGGCGTGAAAGGAGGCGATAGATTTCTTTCAACATGGACGGAACCGTCTCCTGGGATGAAACATACATTGATGCGTGGCCAGTGTATGGCGAGTCTCCTGTGATCTTAGCGAGGAGAATAGGTACGAGGACGAGAAGCATCGGAGGGTTGGCGCATCGGGGATATTGAACTTGGAACTTTTCGGGAACCCTACTGCGTGCTTCGGCACCTAAGATTTGCTCACGGGCGATCCAACCATCATCGTCCATGGCGGCGGCGGCCTTCTCCCAGAAGTTGATATCAATCCCTTGGTATTCAACGGTAAGTGAGTAATCAACTTTGCTATCCCATCCCCGTGTAGGAAGGCCAGCCCACCCAAAAGGTTGGAAATAAGCGCTTGGGTAAACTCGCCATATTTTCCATCCTTGAAGAGACCAGTTTTCAGAAACACGCGCTCTACCTTTGCGCGGAAAGTAGAACCAAACTTTTCAAGCCTGTCTCGCTGGGCTGTGGCACAAGGAAACCATTGACTAGCAGAAATGAACGCAATGTGGGCGGTGATTTGGTATTACAAACGCACCATGTAACTCGGGGGCTCCTGAGACGCGATAACTATTAAACTCCACAGTGAATGAGCCCTGGAATGTCATTTAGATGAGCTGCACGTTTTCCCTCCCCAGGACCCTCGTCAACCGCTCCTTTGCCGCCTATATTTCCTGTCATGTCTTTGACATGGTCAAGAAAAATCGCTGCCCTGTCATCAGTAAAACTTAGCCCAGACTTCTCACATAGGCAGCTACTCATATCTCATACGCTTGGCTTGGCTAGTTGTATTAGAGATTCCGGGTCTCCTGGAAACATGCTGGACAGGTCGCCTGCCCATCAGTCGTGTAGCCCAACTGTAAGTAGGCAAACTCTGGTGATATCGTTTCACGAAATCTAGGGCGCCAATTCCCGCAAATATATGATGATCAATGTAACCATGTATGATTATCGACGTCCACAACCTTTCTCGTAGCTACAGAGTGCTGCAACATCCAATTTGCTTACAGCGGGTGCAGGACCCAGACATCTGTCTCAACATAGATTCCCAACTCCCTCGTAGAGTCCCAGTGAATAGGCCTGCCATCCATGGTAAATCCATCAAGCTTTTTTCCGCAAACGCGTTCTTCCCCATCGTCATTCACGGCCACATCTAGGGTGATTCTGGAGCCCAACCATTCCTGCCACTGGCTTGCCGTCGCTTCAACAACAAAACTCTTCGGCGCGAGTTTGATCACCCTCGCGCCCATCCTCACGTGTTTACGCAGCCATGGGTCAAAAGGGAGCGGTTGGTCGCTGGGTGTAGCGGCCTCCAGCGTCCACTTAATCGACGACTGGTGAGGTGTGTTCTGGGCCCATGTATAGTAGTCTTCCATTGGAACATTTGCGTATTCGGCCTTCAACGTCGGTCGAAGCGGCACGACAACCGCCTTCAAGCCCGATTTCCGCGCCAAGGCCTTAAAGTTGAGGAGCAACGCATCGGCAATTTTTGCGCCCCTATACTCCTTTGTAACGGAGACCATCAAGCCGGACAGCGCATTTGGAGCTTCCCGAGATTGGTACACGAGCTCCTCCTGTCGCTGGTCTGCGTCCAACGATAATATATCCTGCGAAACATCATCACCTCGACGAGCTTTGGCCTGAATGACTGCGCGACTAAGCGTCGCGTCCCATCCTCTGTCCGGTAGGCTGGTAGCCCAGCCAAGGGAGTCAGCCGTGTTGGGGTCTGTTTCGGCCAACGTCGGCCAGTAAAATGGTACGCAGCAGCCAATGGCCACAACTTCGTCCCCAACGTCTGTGACAACCATTGACTGGAAATGGGCTAATTCTTCAATCTTGCCGAGCTCCCGCCAATGGCGAGTTGCAGCATCGCTAATCCATGGCTCCCCCCATAGCCAGAGTGGGTGTGAAGGGTTGTCGGTCGCTAGCTCCCAGAGGTCTGGCCGTGACGCTGCGGATTCCCACCTCAGTCCCTGTTGAAGAGGGATGGGTTCGGTATCCATTGGTAGCTTGGAGTGTGTAAGTGATTGAAAATTCGCGGGTCAAGAGCCCAAGTCTTTGGAATTCTGGCGCCGCTGTCGGAACAGTTGTCGACGTGGAGGTGTAATACGGGTCGTTTGAACGAGGAAGGCTGTACTGTGGGCGATCAAGGTTATTTTTGGCGAAGAGATTGATGTGGATGTTATGGGGATAATTGAGGGAAAAAGTGATATTTGGCTAATTTGATAAAAAACTCCCTACAAAATTAGTTGAAAAGTTGATGATCCAGGGGGGAAAGTTGAGGTGGGCGATGACGGCTTCCTCGGACACCGAAAGGGCTTTCATATCCAGCGTACCCCGTCTTCTCGCATATTACAGCGCAGGAGATAGTACGCATTTTAGGCTTAGCGTCCTATCGCACCTCCACATGTACCGGACGCACGTTATGAAATAAATAGCCAATCCTTCACTTATTTGTCCTAAATTTTGTCATCAAGGAAGCCTAGGTATCCCGGGATATCTCGGGACAGAAACTGCGGCCCCAATGCTGGCAATGCATGAAGGCGGCTGGTTCGCCGATCGCCACGATGTGGCGAGCTGAGCGGCAGTGGTTCGGCCCGACCACACTAGCCAATACTGCAAATGCAGCATTCTTTACCTCGAGCATGCATCTGATACATGACGCTGACCTTGTTCGCCAGCTCAACTACAAGCGGTCTAGTGTTCCTGAGCGCCAATGTAGTCGCAAGCTACGTCGACCTCATCCGTGTTGATTACTTGCCGCTCCGAGGGATGTGGCAAGTGAGCACTTACTGATAAAATATGAGATATACGTTTTACCTTGCACTCGGAGAGCACAGCCTTAGGAATATATGTCAGATTAAAGCTATTATAGATGCTGTGATAGGTAATACAGAGACACCACAATGCGATAGGTCATGCCGCCTGCTGGCAGTCCGTGGCTGATCCCGGGTTTTCGCTCTAGTCTATCCTCCGCTCTAACATTGCCCGTAATGGCTTCCCGGTGAACATTATAGAGAAATATTGGTTCCACTCAAAGTCTTTGGCTCTGTGACGTGGTCAGCATTGTCTGTTGCAGCTTTAGAATGGAGAGCCAGCAGTACTTACGAGGTGTCATGCGGAGTTACCCGGTAGCGACGGAAAACGGTGGCAAAGGTAGCAAACATCTGGATCTTAGAGAAACTAAACGATCGCAAAGGGAGGTCAGCAAATAAGCAGGGACAAATGCCCTTCAGCTCTAGTCGTGGAACACCTACTGCTCGGCCGGACACATTCGCCGCCCCCTCGAGAAAGCCACCAAAGCTTCTGACCGGTCGTTGTGTATCCACCTCTTGGGATTAAAAAGTGCCGGGTTCGGAAATGCTTCTGGGTTCATATGGACGAAGTATGAGGGAACAGCAACCACAGTCTGCGGAGAGAAATTATCATTAGACGAGCATCAGAAACCCCTCTGTGTACACTATTGATATTACCTTGGCGGGGACATGGTGACCGTCGATAAGAGCGCCCTCGGGGCCAACCAAGCGCGCAGGCCCCGTTGCGACCCCAAATGTGAGCCGCAAGCTTTCTTTCACGACCCCATTCTGTAGCGCGTAGTTAGAAAAGCAGATGCCGTGATGTATAATAAAATAGGGAATTCCTACGAGTATTGGAAGCTGGCGCAAGTCTTCATACAAGGGTGCCGGGGCGCAAATGTCGGGCCAGGCCGACCTCAACTCCTCATACAACTCCTGCTGAAGCTGTGGGCTCTGGGACACCATAAACGTCCCAAATGGTAAGATGTTGGAAAGATCGATGATGCCGCCCCACATGGTGACCTCAGCCTCGGCCTCTAGCGCTGCTTCGGAAAGAGGCTCTTTACTCTTAGACTTATCGCCGAGGTGGGCATTGATGAGGCGTTGCATCATACAGTTCTCTCTTTTGGGGGCTCCTTCGCGCTTCTCGTGTCGAACAAGAGCCGTCATAATCTTCTTTGAATTAATAAATATTCAGACTTGGGGGAGGGTTTGTAATTGAGCTGATTCTCTATAGCCATACACTTACATCTGTCACATCTAAAGTCGGCTCAAAAGCACCTGTGAACCGGGACAGAATTGACCGTGGTATGCTGGACACGAGGACTTGCAACTTTGGGAAATTTCGACTGAACCACACCGTCCAGTTGATTGCGCCATAGGTCGCAATGGTGAGGGGATCGTCAAATGCCTCGCTCTTCAGCGACTTGAATTCGTCGGGAACATCGCTAAAGATGAAATCATTCGATATCTTCAAGAAGAGGGAACGGTATCCCATAGCCAACTCACAAGGCGTGTGTGATTGCGCCTTCCGGCTCAGTAGTTCACTGAATCGCTCCAGCTGCGGATAGGTCAGTACCCGAAGCACCAACTTCCATGGACTTTCAGCTTACACTCGCTTGGACTTTAGGCTCACAAATATCGTAATGTCTTGTCGCGAACAGCGATGCCACGGGTCGGAAGCGGTGTCGGTGCTCAGTTGGATCCGTCATCGTGAAGAAGCTTGCCGCATCCTCTTCCCCACCGAGGTGGGCATAGAAATCGGGGTCCTTAATCCCACCAAACTTGCTCGAGTAGACATCATAGTAGGCAGCGGGATTGCAAAAGTCCAGCTACGTCGGGCTGTCAGTAACACTTCAAACTATGAACAAGGAAACCGAATCCGGTACCTCGTTTGGAGAAATACGAATAACTGGCCCTGCAAAGCTATTAGACATGGGCACGGCATCTCCAGGGAAAGTGTCAATTGATGATTACCATATTTTTGGTGCAGTTGGATGGTATTGTGGAGGAGTTTCCCGTCTTTCCAGAATTGATAGTATGCTCGATATAGCGTGGAAGCCGAGGCCAGTTTCGGGCCAGGAAAATGAGCAAGAGGGTGGAAATACAGTCGATAAATGATCAAGCAGAGTCTATGAATGAGCAAAACTGACGCAAACAGTGCGGCCCAAGTGGAGATCTCCATCTTCAAGGAGAAGGGAGCTTCTCGCAAACCGAACAATTCCGTGGCGTCGTCAGGGCGTGCTTTCTCTGAGACACTGAGCAATAAGAATTGGTCATTGATGAACTTCCGCCGTACATAAAATAAATAACCGGCCGTGAAATGACGAATCAGCGTCGGACCGTCAAGTTATAACTGCGCCTGGGATGCCTTGCACAAGGCAAGACGCCGGGCCGGGATCTTCGCTCCTCGTCCGCCAGCCACAGCGCCAACCCTTGTCGACTCACCGGAGAGATCGGCGTTCCAAGTCGTTAAAATCCAGCCGCAGGGTGAGGGAGGGGGAGGATGTGCTGGGCCTGCGGATCGTGACCCAACTAGACCAAGGAATCCAACCACCTTTTGACATTGCGATATCGGGGAGTCGTTCCCAGCGCGGTTCTGTAATATTCGTTGGTTTTCGACAAGCTGCGGCACCCATAATACGGCTTGATGCCACACCATCTCCTCGTCAATGCAGTTTTATCTCCCCCTTGACCCGAACGAATCTGCGGTACCAGTGTGCACGCAAGCTCCATCAAATTCTTTTTCATCATGTCTGATCAATCTCGACCATGGGGATTCCATTGGCGCGCAAAGCCAGGTTTCATCCTAACTACCGTTGGAGTCGGCCTTTTCACCGACCTTTTACTCTACGGGATCGTTGTCCCCGTCCTTCCCTTCATGCTACGAGACCGTATCCAGGTCCCTGAGCAGCTCATCCAACCGTATACATCTGAATTACTGGCTATATACGCTGCAGCGTCCGTCTTGTTCTCCGTCCCGGCGGGGTGGATTGCAGACAAGCTAGGCTCTCGGCAGCCGGCCTTTTTGACAGGCTTGGCCTTGCTGTTTACGGCGACTGCCATGCTGGCATTTGCCCGTAGCGTTGAGGTTTTAACCATCGCCAGATCGGCTCAAGGCATGTCGGCCGCGCTGGTCTGGACCACCGGCTCGGCGATGGTCCAAGGTGCAGTTGAGCCGGGCGAGATGGGCGATGCCTTTGGAACTGTTAGTGTCACCAAGTCCTGATGATTAGCATCCAACGGCTAGCTAACCTATCCAAAGATAATGCCGCTCGTTTCCATCGCCGAACTTCTCGGCCCAGTCATGGGAGGCATACTTTACGACAAGGGAGGCACTCTCGCAGTGTTTGGAACGGGAGCAGGAATTTTATTCATAGACATGGTCTTGCGCCTCCTCGTTATTGACAACGTAGCTGCCGCCAAATATAACGACACTGATGCCGGCAGACCCTCCGGCAAAAGAACCCCTCAGGGGGTGGCAGGGCCAAGCGGAGGAGAGGCAACAGAAGAGGATCCCCTGCTTCTCAAAGACGACATTGACATGTATAAAATCCACGACAGCCCAGGGCGTCTAGTGCATGCCATTCCTATCATATACTGCTTTCGAGATACCCGGCTTGTGGCGGCCATGTTCCTGTCCTTTGTCCAGGCATCTGTCATGGGCATCTTCAACGCCACAGTCCCAATCGAGGCAGAGGAACTCTTCCACTTTTCGTCACGGGAGTCCGGACTTCTGTTTATTGCTCTTGTCGTTCCATATCTAACGCTCGGCCGTGCCGGCGGAATGGCAGTTGACCGGTACGGAACCAAGGCGGCCGCGACTATAGGCTACGCATTTCTAGTACCTTGTTTATTGTTGCTCGGCCTTCCATCACAGGAAATTTTCACCGGCGCACGCAACATCTTCCTCTTCTGCGCCGTACTGGTGTTAAATGGCGTTGGGCTATCCATCGTTAGCTCAGCGCCCATCGTCGAGGCGAGTAACCTTACGCAAAAGTACCATGAGGCGAACCCGGGATTTTTTGGAGAAAACGGCCCGTTTGCCCAACTATACGGGTTTAACTCGTTGTTTTTCTTCACTGGGCTTACTTTCGGCCCAATCTTCAGCGGCGTGTTGAGGGTTAACTTTGGCTACGCATACATGGCTATGTTCTTTGCTGGCCTGTCCGGGGTCACGGCTATGGTATCTTATTTGGCCATCGGCGACAGGAATTTAAGGGCTTAGAAGTTAGTGTAGCTGATAAGTAGACAATGGACCAAAGACTGTTACAGCTCATGTACAGAGGCCGACCCCGGCCCCGTCCCTCGGAACGCGTTACAATATTCCCATCCCCTTGCCCCCATTCACCTGTGAAAGGGGGTTGTACTTGCCAAATGCGAGGGTCGGCTTTCCTATCCGTAGTTCGGCTTTAGTCCCCACTCGTTGACGAAGCTTGTTTTTCGGCATAAGCAGCGTCAGTGGCGTCGAATCATCCCGCCCGAGGTCCGCCAGCTGGCTTGGCAAGGGTGCCGCAAGATATTTGGAGGCTGGGGCTATGCCCTATCACGAGTCGAAATGTATTTGCTTTACACGAGCCTTCAGGCGAGCATGGCCGGGATAGTCTTGCTTGCAACCGAGGTTATCGTTTTGGTTCTTGCCTACTGACCCATCGCATCATCCAGCGTGGCTAGCTGGAGCCGCAGGAGCTCTCTCACATTGACGCGAACATTGGCCAATTGCTGTTGCGTACGGGTAGGCTGATCAGCAGGTTCCTTATTTGAGCCCACTGCAGTGATGATCCGGGATATTTGGCGCGGATTCGGACGTGAAACCTTTGGGCAGCATCGGATAGTTTTCAGCTCTGCAGCTCTCCCTCCGCTGCCGGACCAGGGTTTGACGGGGTGGCACGCCGTGGCGCCTGCACCGAGCTTAGATGCTTGAAGAATTCGTGGCTGCCTGTGCTCTCCATCTGCATGCTTTTCCTTATTTCCACAGGTAAATGAAAAACTAATGAACAGCTTCCGTGTCAAGGTTAAAGCCGAACGCCCCAGACCGCCGCTTCGAGTCCAGGACCGCCGCTTCGCCTGAGACTCGGAAAGGGTCCTCGATTGGTTTGGCTTGCAAATAGCGTTGCCTCGAGCCGAAGTGTTTTCTCGGCGCATGCGCAAACGCTGATCCACCAGGGCATTCGACCCGCCGGTCAGGCCCGGGTCTCATCTGCGGACAAATTAACCATGAATGAAGACCATTAACCTCAGTATCCAGCCGCCCGAGCAAGTTGCAGAGCTCGGCGGATGTGCGGTGTGTCAGGATCGCCACTTCAGGAAACCGGGACGGCGGAAGCCCGATCTGCAGCGTGCACCATCTCTCGTGTTCTACTCGCGAGAGAAGTTCCTCGCTCAAGTTCATCGCAAATGGCGAGAGGGGGCGTTGCACTAGATTGTCACAGCTGTCGTGAGGGGAAAAGGCTCCCCTCTTGATGTGACTGACTGGGGCGCACACAGGAAGGAGTTGAGCACGGTGCTCCGAGGTTCCCGCAAGAAGCCACTTTCATGCTTAGTATATATATATATATATATATGAAGACTTCAATATAACCGTTATCGTGTGAAGCTGATTTGGTGAATGCATCTCCACGTCACAGCAATCTCAATCCATGATGGCATTCCTACCTCCATCCCGTCTTCTAACCACTCTCTCATCCATCTTCTCTTCTGTTGTCCCTATTCCGCTTATCGACCTCATACAGTCGTACCTCAGCAGAGGCAGTGAAAAGTACAACAGCCGTGCACAATCCTGCGAGGTACAGTCAAAACGCGCCCAGCCCACAGATGGAATTGTGGCAATCATCCATGAAGGCGACGTCGGCTCACCTGTTGTTTCGAATTACACACTCAGCGATGGCGGCGTAAGCCCCCAGGTTCTCCCTGGCGCTATTGGCTACACGTTTCTTTCCGGTTCATCACAACAACACCTTGACGATGACAGGCTGTTAAAGCTTGTAGGCAGAAGTGATTCTGCACTCAAAAAGCTCCATGACCTTGTATGCGTGCGGCATCAGGAAGCGGGGGCGCCTGTTGAAGATGGCTCTCGGCGGCCGAGCCCGCAAGAACAAGTATCTTTGTCCTTGGGTGGAGGCGCCTTCGTATCGCAGATCCACGATGCATCCGACACGACCGAAATATTTACGAGGCTTCAATTCCAATACAGCAATGGTCTCACATCCACCCAATACGTTCAACCTCACTGCTCGACGATCAAGCCAGCGCTATTGACTGGGTCCAATATTGGCAAATTCAGACATGTAGACATCAACACTGGAGTATGCTTATTTTCCAAGGAGGTACTATCAACATCCCCAGGCCATGGTCAGTCATCGACTGGTGGAGAGACTCCCATCATTCCGATGGTGCCAGAGAGTTCCAGACTCACATTATACGAGATGGAGGCGATCGCTAGACTATCATCAACCATTGCGGACGTTGTGAGCCTCGTCGGAAGCGAAGCCCGGAATTATGGTACTGAAATAAGCATCAATGTCGATATTCCTGATTTCCAGTATTATTGGACCGCTTGCGACCTCCTTGAACGAGGGCTAGTCACTATTGACTATGCACGGGATTGGATCGCCGCCATCGACGAGAGAAGAAAGCAAGTTGAAACCGCCATGACATCGATGATCCGTATGATGTTGAAAAGTCGCCAACTTCCTCCTGTAGAGATCAGTATCACTCCGGGGAACGAATCGGCGGGAATGCTAGTGAGGGAAAGCATTGGGTCGGGAAGCGTACCATCATTGGAAGAAATCACGCGCGCACTGACAACTCAAGGGGACCATGCCGCGGACTGGGAGGAATTTTTCAACTATCTGGAAACACGATCTCGTCCTTCGACCGTGGCACAGCTTGGGAGGCTGATGTACGTCTTCAAGGCTGTGAAGCCAGCCCTTGCGAATCGAAGACACGCCACAATGGGTGAAAGCAGCCAAGACCAGAGCAGGAGCCTCATCATTCAAATCGATGACGTTATTGAATGGAGGATATTCAACGGGGCAAAGACCTTCCTCAAGAAATACTCTAAGCGGAGATACACAGACACAGACGAACCTGTCCTTATAGGGCTCTTTCCCATGCAAAAAATATTTGTCACCGGCCCGGGCCGCTCAGACCTTTATGTCAATGACCCTGGACAACGGCTCATGAGAAACTCTGACAAAACAACCGTCAATCCACTGGAACTTATAGGCGCAATGTATGGCCTTCGGGTGAGGGACGAGCTGCGGCCCTTTTATTCGCTTGCCACGGAGTAGAGCCGCGTTAGTTAGTAACGTCTGATTTATAATGGCGCCCATCAAGACAGTTGAGTAATTTATATCCTGTGAATCCGAGGTCAATAAGATGATATAAGTTCACAATACCTACCCTCTGCTAGTTGTAATCACTTGTCTGTTGGGACTGTCCTTGACCCAACATACCTGACATCATTTCTATCCCCAGTCTCTCCTCGAGCTCATTTTTACAGTCTTTAGGTGCGCCACCTTCCATTGTATGGTTCGCGTGATCCCAAGTAAACGAGTTGCCGTAGTAGGCTGTGTGTATCGACGAACTAACCATTCCATACACATAATTCTCGGGTATGAGTGAAGTTCCATCTCGAAGCTGCCTAAGTATATTGAAGGGAAGGTAATTCGTGAGGGGATCAGATTGGGGATGCGGCATGCTGCAATGGGTTTCATGCTTATGTGCGCCATGCATGTCAAAGTCGGTCCCATTCGGAATTTGTATAGCTGTCGATCTAACAACTAAGAGTATTAGGAGCCTATGGCGACATGAAGAACACAACTCTTGTCACCACGTGGACCAGATCAACTTCATTATGCAAGCGAACCGCCGGTCCTTCCCCGCCTGGGTTCGATCAATTGGTCAAGACTGGTACAATAAAGTATGACCCCAACCTCAAGCGAAAACATTTCCGCCAGGACGGTTTCGAGGTAGGAGCCATCAATGACTCACGGAACAGATAACTTCGCCTTTTACGTTACATCTGCCTTAAAGGACAAACCCTACCTAACTGACGGGAACGGGGCCGAGTCTGGCCAACAACCAACGCGGAAAGGTACCAAGGAGCAAGAGGCTCCAATCTTTAACCCAAAAGTGACATTGACGTTTCAGGATACGAAATCTGTGAGATTGAAAACACACATCGATGAGCATATAACAAAGTTTGTGTCTACTGACCGCACCTGCTCTTATTAACGAAGGATGGATTCCGTCGACAATTCGAACCACTTGAGTACGACGATGTGGCAGCCACATTGGAGGTCCTCAAAACCCTCGGATCGAGCCATCTCGTCTTATTTCACTGCGGGTACGATAGCGGTTGCAGCTGCTGCCATAAACATATGTAGATCATTCTCCGGCCCGATCCCTCTCGACGCCGGCTATAGACGGACTTGGCGGCTTCTGAGAGATCGTTTGTCCCCTTTCGCTACCAGCTTGATGACTTTACCAACGGCCTTCCTTCGCCCCGGGAAGTTCTCGGTATCTACGACTGTCGGCTCCAAACACTTGGTGTCTCCCATGGGCAACGACCAGAGGCCGGGGATACCAAACTTCCGCCCAAAACCTCGTGATTTCGACTGGATGGATTGTCACTATCCCTCGCCGCAAACCTGCGTTGGGTGATGCTGCTGTAAATGCGGCGGGAATGCTGGGAGAGCTTTGAGCTCCCTCATCTAAGGTTGTAGAAGCTTGAATCACTCACGGTCCGGCTACTGTTCTCCCCAGCGTTGCCATCCCCAAATGATCGAGACATAGCCGGGCAGAAGTTCATAGCGAACCTTTACATAGCCAATTAAAAGTCCTTTGTAATAGAGACCATATAAGAGAAATCCATACGCGGACAAGCGCTACAGCTTGATCCGTGAGTCAGGACGAACAAGACTGCAGAAAGCAGGATATCTATATTCCCTGGGTGGCCAAACGAGAATCCCAGTCTGTACCAAGCACAGACAGATTTCCTCCAGAGTCTGGCCACCGGCACCGGGGCCCATGAGGCTAATTACACTCTACCACCAACAATCTACATTTCCTTGACTTGTGTAACCCCCCTAGTCTTATCCAACACGACTTGGACGTGCTTCTTATGCTCGCCATCAACCCCGCTTCCAATAAAAAAGTTTTCTTGTTGGAGACGATCCAGGAACAGTTCATAGGCAGGCATATAACCCCGCACGAACTGGACCACTTGCTCGTCCGACATGCCAGGTTTATGTTGCCTTAGCGCTCTCTCCTGGCCAAGTCTCCACTCATAGACGTTGGCAAGGTTATCTGTACTGAGGTGTAGAAATCCATCAAAGTGGTCTGGACCGGTAAAAGTCGCACAATACCTGCGAAGATTGTCGTTTATGAGCAAAAGATGGCTCAGGTCGTGGCTACCTAGAGTGTTAACAAGCAGCGCGTCATCTTCTCGGCCGGGTGCCGCCGCTGAAGCTCTGGCCTGTTCCCACTTCCGCTTCACGGATTCCTGGCTTAGGGGCTGGAATCCGAGGCACCAGCCTTCAAAAATAAGGACGTCGAGCCCCTGGTCCAGCGGCACCTTCTCCCATTGATCAATGGGGACCCTTCCTCCCTGGCCGTTATGCAGACTTTTGTCGAATGCGGGCCAGCCGATAGAAGTACTGGCATTTTCGCCATCGCCGGGCACGGCATTGAAATTCAGAACTTGTTTGAAGAAGCTCTGGGCCAGAATCTCATCGTGCGTTCCTGGCTGGCCGCGTGTTTGAAGGAGTCCATTCTGTGGGTTTGCTTCCCGGATGGCCACGAGCTGGGGGTGGTCAAAGTAGAGGTCGTCTAACGAGAGGGTGCGGGTTTTAAGGTTATGCTGGGTAGTAAGAGCCTGGACAAGAGCTGCGGCCCATGTGGACTTTCCGCTTCCCTGCAGGCCGGACAAACCCAGCACAAATGGCCTTGTGGTGCGTTGCCGATGAGATCGCACGAGGGGGACGAAGATGGCCAAGACAGCCTCAATTGCGCTCCGCTCAATCATCTCTCAGCGACAAAGTCATAAGAGAGTTTGCAAAAGGTGACTATGCAAGAGATTCAACTTGGAGGTCGGGGTCGAGTCAGTTGCGGACGTGCGATGTATTGGGGTTTCCGATCGACGGCAAATCAACCGCGGAGTTGCGATTGGGATGCGGAGATCGTGTGCGTGTGTGGGCACTCGCTCCTGTTCTCGATTTATTAATCACCAGACTCTCTCGGCAGTGCGCTTTCAACGCATCTTCCCCACTCTTACTCTGTCTAGCGGCCAACGTACACTAGGATGCAAGTCCACGTTTGGTTCGGCAGACGGTGGCGTGCCGTTCTCTTTCAGGGGCTGAAAAAAAGAAAGTCCGCGCGACCGACCATTCAAAGCCCGACTCCACTTTCTTAGCGTCCTTCTCCAGCGAAGAAGGTGGACAAAGCTATGTCCGCCTCGTTCGGCAGTCAACTCCAAATTCAGACATTCCATCGACCGACATCTCTCCGCATGGCGGGGAATCTGTATTTACAGAAGAGAGCATGACAAGCTCAAGCATCTGTTTCATGTATTAACTCAACTTCGTATCTGCATTATTCCTCACACATATTCCCGCACCAGACTTCATCACCATGTCTCCCAATCTCCTTGAAGCCAAGAAATCCTACACAATTGCTTCCATCCCTGCTGATGGAATCGGAATAGAGGTTGTCGAAGCTGGTATCGAAGTCTTGAACGCCTTGACCGAGTCTCTCCGAACTTTCAATCTCGACTTCACTCATTATGATTGGAGTTCAGAGAGGTATAAGAAGACGGGAAAGTATGTTCCCGATGGCGGCCTCGAGGAGCTCAAGAAGCATGACGCCATCCTCTTTGGCGCAGTAGGGGCCCCTGGTACGTTTTCATCTCTTTTCCAAAAGAAAAAAAATATCGGAGTTCTCGCTAAACAATTGTAGACGTTCCTGATCACATCTCCCTCTGGGAGCTTCGGCTGGCAATCTGCCAGTCCTTTCAGCAGTACGCCAACGTCCGGCCTATCCGGGTACTCCCGGGTACACAATCGCCTCTTCGCAACTGCAAAACCGGCGACCTTGACTGGGTCATAATCCGCGAGAACAGCGAGGGAGAATACGCCGGCCAAGGTGGTCGTTCTCATCGCGGTCGGCCTTGGGAAATTGCTACCGAAGTAGCCATCTTCACCCGTCACGGCATTGAGCGACTCATGCGCTTCGCCTTCGGGACAGCCCAAAAAAGACCAAGGAAGCTCTTGACGGTGGTTACCAAGAGCAATGCACAGCGCAATGGCATGGTTCTATGGGATGAGGTGGCAGCCGAGGTCAGCAAGGACTTTCCCGACGTCACTGTTGACAAGATGTTGGTCGACGCCATGACGACTAGGATGGTGCTGAAGCCTGAGAGCTTGGATACCATTGTTGCTACCAACTTGGCAAGTGGTTTCTACTGTGTACATTTACAGATACAATATTCTAACAGAAGCCTAACTGCTTAGCACGCCGATATTCTCTCAGATTTGGCAGCTGCCCTGGCCGGGTCTATTGGAATTGCCCCCACCAGCAACCTCGATCCGTCACGTGAGAACCCTTCCATGTTTGAGCCCATTCACGGTTCCGCCTTCGATATTACTGGTAAGGGCATTGCCAACCCCGTCGCAACTTTTTGGACCGCCGCGGAGATGTTGGCGTGGCTCGGTGAGGAGACTGCGGCAGCCGAGTTGATGCGGTGCGTGGAGGCGGTTTGTGCCTCGGGCGTAGCCACCGTCGATCTTGGTGGGACTGCCACGACGAAGGAGGTCACGGCTGCCGTGGTTGCGGAGATTAAGAAGTCCGTTGGAAAGGGATCCAAGATCGCTAATATTTAATACATTATCCTCTATTATTGTATAATATTATCCTCACTCGCTAGCTTGCTTATTCTAATACACCATGGCCGTACAAGGATAATAAATGGAAAATCCGGGATCGTCAAAGTAATCAAGGCAAGGCCCGCAATTGAATCGAAAGGGTACATTATTCATACACGCCACTAAATCATAAGTAGCGTTCCATCTTTGACTTGGTCCACCGCGGGCATGGGCCCTGTTGCGAAGTCGGCATGCACCCAGTCGTCCCCGCTGTCCATGCTTTGCCACCACGTCTCAAACGCCGCGAGCATAGCCTCACGGGTTTTGGATGGGTACTGTTTTATCAATTCGCGGCTCTTTGCTCTCACCCTCTCGCGATGGTCCGGATCGACCGACTCTTGTGCGGCAATGTACAGCGGCAGGGAAAGCGAAGAATCTGGGCCACAGCCAGTTGGAAGATCGTCCATGAGTGTCAATAGTGTGGTCAGGGCTGTTTTGACCCGATTCGAGGACGGGGCATCTTGAAATACGCGGCGCTGTAGTAATATGACCGTGCCCCAGTAGAAGCATTTGGCTACCTGAAATAAGTATTGTCGACCCCGGGGCAGCTCCTCATCGTCAAAGTACCGCCTCGCTAGTGTTCGGAGATCAGTTTCCAACTCAAAAGCTTGTAACATGATGTCCTCCGGTGGAAGTAGGCCTTCATCACGGTCTGCGGCGAGATGAGACACTCTAGCTAGCATCACTATTGTCCATCGAGGGCAGCCCGTAGTCTCGAGAAAACTGGGATTTGAGTCGTCCAGGTCGTCAGAATCGGTAAACAACCAGTAGGAAAGAGGTAACCTAGGTCTGCGATGCCAATAGATGGAGCTATACACATCTATTGACGTCATTCGCTGGACTAAAACTGTGCCAATTGACAACGCTGGCCGAGCGCGAACATAGCCAAGATCGTCAAAGAGCTGCATAGCAAAGTTGATATGGCCGGGCATCTGCCGTCCGCCATTGGCCATCTCGACAGTAAGTTGGAGAAGAACGGTGGCTAGTACATCTCGCTTCAGGCACGCTATCTCTTGGCCGTAATTCTGGACTTCGCGGCCTTTTAGGTCCCGTATAGTATTCCGTAGCGTCGCGAGAGCTTGCGACTGACTCTGGAGAGCCTCGGTTACTGAGAGGCAGCCATGGAGGTGCATGTACACACTCGAGATCGAGATTATGGTGTCCATTAGTACCGGTGTTGAAAGCGCTAGGGCGGCGAGCTGTCGATATCCATTGCGATTATCGTCCCAGGCGGGAATGATGCCAGATACACAGCGAATAACTGCAACTTGTGAGCACACTTCGAGTCATGTTTGGCGATTCCGAACAGTACAACATACAGTATATGTAGGCGACACTATCGCCAGTCGTCTTGCAGACGTAAGATCCTAGCTCTCCGTAAATGGAGTCACCTAACGCCCATAGCTGCAGAGCATTCGCGGCTTTGGCTATGTCTGTCATCACCAGACCGCTAGATTCCCCTCCACTCGCATCGATCTCACAAACTTCCCGGGTTATATTCGAGGAAGGGGGCCTTTGGGCCGTGTAATCGTCAATATCAGCCGCGGCTATAGGTACACAGGTATCCATGTCTTCACCATTCATACTCTGCTGGCCGTATAGCTCATCTGGCAGCGCAGTATCGGATCCTTCCTGTGTACTGATATTGACGCGACTACCTTCAGTCGTGCTAATACATCTCAACAAGTCGAAGTCAACGTCGGAAGAGAGCGACGAAGCCCTACAGCTGCTAGTCAAAGTAGAGGTCGAACAGATCGGGGAGTTGCTCCGAGGGTCACCAATAGTGCTTGGAGTTCCCATCCCAGATACATATGCGGCTCGTAATGTTCGGCGCCGCTGACGCGGTAATTGTGTGGCATTTGCCCACCTTAAGTCTCGGGTATATTCGCATCCTTTTCCAAGTCTGGCGCATCGCCCGCAAACTGGCTGCTCTTCGTCACATTTGCGATGTTGCCGAAGACACGTGACACACCCTTTTTCATTTGGGTTAGCGATGGGGCGACGTTCAAGGGGCCATCAACGCGACTGGGGGGTGAGCAGTAATACCTTTGCGTGATCGCTTCTCGGGCCTCATTTCAGGGGTACGCCTCGGCATACGGGAGTTTAGAATGCTTTATACGTAGTGGATTGGCGGTAGAAACATGCAAGATCGTGAGATGAGGCGATGCGAAGCTGGCGGGCCTAAAATTCCAAGGAGAGCAAGATAAGCAGCCCCCGGCAAGGTGGAGAGGGAAGTGATCCTGGGGGATTAATTATCTTTGGTGTCGCGCCTTCCCCTCCCAGAAGCGGGGACTTTGCCCCAGTTCATAATTGAGTAGCGCGATCTGGTATCCAATCATCGAGAACTACGAGAATCGCCTCATCGCCTTTCGCTTCACACTAATAGACTCTAGGACTAAACTGGAGAAGAGAGGAGGATTCTGCAGCACATTAGAGGCTCCCCTCAGGAATTTTATTTTCTTGGCTTGTGCCTACGCTAATATTCGCTCGCCCACCCTCTTGATTGAGGCGGCTCCTATCTTATCTCCTTAGCCAGCGTTGACAGCCTGCGATTACAATCGCAACAATAAACGGCCCGCACGCCGAACCACGCGAAAAGCCCTCCAGTGCTGCACATTGATGGCACAGCTATCCAGGCAGGCGAGTTACTGAACACTCCTTAATGGGTGAAGGCGGTAGCAAGAAGCCTGGCGCACCAGGTTGGGACACAGGTCATCCTCCTGGACTACTCTATTACCCTAACATCCAATTGTCCGTGATTTCCACCAAGACGGCCACACCGGCCGGAATGTCCATGTCGGTTAAATGCCGGGCTATGATTCTGGAGATTGTGGACTTGCCTGTGCCAGCTATCCCGTTCAACCAGAAAACGCATTTACCACGAGAAGCTGTAGCCTAAGACTTAAACGTGCTGTAAATACATCGGCGTCTGAGTATTAATGCCTAGCATCATCGGCATCGGCATGCTCGTCAAACGCTTCCCGTGGTATTGCTGTTCGTAGTTTTGCTAGTATTTATAATCCTAGTACGACATGAACCCCTAAGGATAAGCCTTATACGGGAGAACAAAAGTATAAAATAGAGGACGTCAAAGACGGGATATAAACGTTGACAATCCGTTAAAGTCCCTTGGGCTCATCCATAACAACGCTTGCATCCGCCATCCGTTCCCATGCCATAGACGTCCACCTTGCCGTTATCCCACGCGATCGGGTTAGGCTTGGAGGCCACACTCCCGCCCATATACTCCCAATCAGGCGACCATTTATCATTCTCCCAAGTCCTGCGATATATCGCCTCATCTGGAGCGGTGATGTACACTTCCATCTTGTCATCGTAGGCCACTACATCAGGTGGATACTTGAGCTCCCCGCCCATATTTTGCCAGTTTCCCCATTTGTCATCCTTATACTCACGATGCCAGCATGCGCCGTCGTCGCCCTTGACATAAACATTGACACGGCCGTTCCAAGCACATGTGGAAGGCGCACCATCGACGGAGCCACCCAGATCTTCCCAGTCGCCCCAGCCTCCGTTATCACTCCACTTCCTATGCCAAGCACCGCCATCGTCACCCTTGCAAACGACGCTCATGTGGTCTGAACCCCAGGTAACAGCCTTGGGAGGACTGTCAAGGTACCCTCCAAGGCTCTCCCACTCGCCCCAACCGTTATCCTTGTCATCGTATTTCCGGTGCCAGCATTGGCCATCATGGCCAGAGGCGTAGACGTCCATGTAGTACTTGTCCCGTGAACACGAAGTCGGCTCATACTTGAGGTCTCCGCCCATATCTTGCCAGTCGCCCCAACCGTTCTTCTCCTCCTCGTATCCCTTGTGCCAGCAGCCTCCATCCTGACCCTTCACATACACATCCATTTTCCCTTTGCCCCAGCTGCATGTCGATGGCGGGCCGTCCAGGGAGCCACCTAGATCTTCCCAACTTCCCCAGGTCCCACCTTCCTGGTACTTGTGTTGGCATGTATTGTCCGTTCCCATGTAATACAAGTCCATACGGTTTCCGCCCCAGGAGACCGGACTGGGGTACGAAGCCATGCTTCCGTTAAGATTCTCCCATTGTCCAGATTTAGCGCGCTTGTCGAGAGTGGAGATTTCCTCAGTGTTGTAAAGATCGTGCCGGTACTCTAACGAACGACGCGCATTGAAGGCCTGGGGGGAAATCGGATTCGCCCTAGGTGCAAGGAAGCCTCCGTCATCAGACCGCGGAGCATTCCAGTCTCGGTGAATGGTACGGGGAGTCAAGAAGCTTGGCTTAGGCCCATGTTGGCTGGGCCGAGCATGAGACCCAGTGATACTAAGGGGAACGAGGCAGAGAAGCGGGAGCACTTTCATATTTGGGGACTTGCGAGTAGTAGGTCACCGCTGTCTGTGTCGCCTAGAATCTCCACCTGCTAGCTGCGCGGGCGCATCCCGGGGTCTTATACTCGCTGGATCCACAGGCTGACGGGGGACCAACAATCCATGATCTTGCAACCACCATGACCGGCTACGCTTCCTTCCGATCACTCAATTCCTAGAAGTAATTTCGGTTTAATTGCTGACCACATTGTCCCCAGAGCATCCCCGCCATTTCAGGTCGATGCGGGGAACGGGTTGGTGTTGAGCAAGCGACACACCCGCTATCTTGATGTGCGTCTGGGGCGCGGAGCTGGAGCATCGAGGTCGCTTGCGTGGGTCTTTAGTGGCTAGGGGCTGTGACAATCTTTAAATTCGTCTAGAGTGAGTCTTTGCAGGTAAGCTCGCCTGGGTAAACAAAAGATCAGTCCAAATCGAAAAGTGACCGGGTAATCCGTCAGCAATACACGCGATATACCGTCCGCCTATAGGGCCCCCCAATAGGATAACCCCGAAGTCATGCCCAGTGCATCGAGCATGCATATGGAGAATAGGGTCTTCATCTCCGACATCTGATGAGCCCCCAACTGGCTTCTACCGGCTGTGCGGTTAAAGATGCACCCTATTGCACGTGCCGCTAAGCCGCTACAAAGAAGCCATACGTTATGAGCATTGCGAGTTACTGCAGGTGAGATTATTACTAAATCTCGGCTACGAGCGATTCCTATAACTTTGAGATACGTCGTACAATCATATATTAGGGCGAGCTTTCGTGTCACTTAACTTGCTAGTCCAAAGATGGGCCCCAATGAGCATCAAACTACCGCTCTTTCCCATCCCAGGGGCTCTCTGCTCTTTAACTACACGGGAACTTCGCGCTTATGCGCCCACAATATTATGGCCCAACAAGGTCCCGCTTAGTTGGTGTGTGCGCGTCGGTGTACGTTCACTTCGGAAACGTCGAAGTTGCCTGAGGTGCCGGGCAACTCTACCATCTAGGTGCGTTTGAAGATGTAATTTAATTGATCGAGTATTGCGCATAATCCTGTATTTGGCCGTGATAACTGGTGCTGGCCGTGGTTGGTTTGGTCATCCGGCCAAATCCTGTCCGTATTGTGTTGCACTGGAGTTCTTATGGCCCGCGTCCAATTGTGGTCAGCGTTGAGGAGACATCCACGGATCATGGTAGCGCACTCGTAATTTCTTGAGGGACATCTGTTACGCCTGTTGTCGCCGCTGGAGTATCCGCCCAGAAGCTCTTCGTTGCCAAGCTTTGCCAGCTTTTCTGAGGTATGCACCGCCCCATCCTTTTCCAGGCTCTGCAAAGTTGCAGGCGCGGTATTCGACCGTTTTGGGATGCGATTCCCCCCTATTAATAGTACAGCCCTATCACGACGCTGGCCGCCAATCAGAGCGATTCCGACTCCCTTGTTGTTCCGTCAAAGCCAGCACGTCGATCTTTTCCCTGACGTAAGACGGCAAGTAAGTCTGGTCAACAAAAGCATCTGGGCGGCCGCCAGACTTTGACACAGCTTCCACCTCCTCCTTTCCTCATCATCCATCTATTTACATTGCCATAGAACCCGCAGACGCAAATCGCCAGTCATGGATATTTCAGCTCTCCATAACACCCTGCGCGACCGCTTCGCGGCCGGGATCGAGGACAGGCCCATCTTTACCTCGCTCAACGGTGACAACACATGGCTTATGTCGTTTCCCCGCCCCCGGGAAGAACGTGGGAAGACTGGCAAAATCTTCTACCACGTTGTCTTCGAGCCATGGCTGGCTGGCCCTGCCAGCATGCTCTCAACCTGGATCATTTACATCAAGCTGGGCGCCCCAGCTGCCATATCGACCGTAGATCAAATCGAGACCTTAATCACCGAGATCGAAAACGCTGCCGCCGGCCGAGCGAATCAATCGTCTGAACCCCCTAAACCAGAAGGTGATAAATACACCGGGGGAATCGATGCCCTTCTTGTCGGCTTCCATTACAGCGACCATCTCCACGAGGAAACACTCCGAATGTTCCATAAAGCCATTCCCTTCATCGGCTCGTCTGAAGTCGTCAACATTGTCAAGGGGTACAATCATTTCACGACGATAAAACTGATTCATAACTTCCCCGTCTCCGCCACGTCTTGGCAATCTCCCGAGTTGCACCCTGGGGAACCACTACCCGCTTGGATTCGCCCCATCCGTCTCCCTACCAACCGGGAGCTCAATTACTGCCTCGCCATTGTCTGGACGCATTGGAGCTCTGGCGGTGTCGAGACTCACGAAGCCATCTTCCAAACCCCACACGGAACAATCGTCGACGCTGAGCCATTGCAAGCCTTTTTAGACTCGGAACCGCGGACCAAGAAGCTGGCCATTATGAACCCGCTAAAGGAGGGATATACTGCAGGCCAGAAGCTGGCCTTGGGAGTTAAATCTGGCCTTGAGCTATACCGAAAGATGGGAGGGGCCAAGTATTGGATTCCAACCTCCGATGGGCAGCTTATATACCAAGGTCTAGTGATGCGGTTGCTCAACGTCAACGATGTGAAACGGACACTCGACTGGGCTCTAGAGGAGGAAGCACAAACGGCGACTGACGAGACTATTACCACTAAATTGGAAAGGCCTAGCCTTGTCGAAGTAGGAAACGGCCAGTCTTGCATTTTGGAGTGAGCGCACTGGAGAATTGCGGAAGAGGGCTTGGTACGAAATTTGTTTAGTTTTTGCGAGTGAGTTAAAATCCAGCCGTTAATGGATCACGATACCAAGACAAGAATATATATAGCTGCTCTATCAAATCCTCATAACATCTCTGGTTCATCCAATTATTGATGATCTGAGTAAACTTGGTGATTTTAGCATTGGCAGGTTTCAGGATTGGCCGGGTCTTCAGGCCTAGGAACCCAATGGTGAGCAATAATCCGATGGACGATAGAATTCAACTGGGGCTCAGGTTCGGTGTCACTGGGTCGATCATGGCTCAAGGAAAGCTCAGAGTTGGAGAGAGAAAAGGAGGTTTCTAATCTTAGCTATCAGGTCGCGCTCTTGTGTATTCGTGTCGCCTGAATCTCAACGTAATCTTCACCGCTTTTGTAGATTGGGGTCTCGCAATGGTTGTTAAGTCTCTAAGAGTCCAATAACACCAATAAATCTAACGGGAGGTAGGGTGTGGGACACGAGTAGCGAGAGGGCTGAAAACAGCTCTAGAATCTAGGAGCAACTTGATCCTAATCCAAAACGGGGATGGTACCACATTCCCCATATATTTCCCCATAGAAACCAAAGTACCAAGACCTAATCCACACTTTTTCAGGTTATCAAAAATAAAAACACAATATCAATCTCAACTAGTGTAAGACCACAGACTCTCAAGAACTCAATCGGATCTTGTATCAAAGAGTAAAGATACAGGGGAGGGCGGTCAATGAAGAAGACCAATCGCCACGAGGGTTAGGGATCGTGCTCGCGAGGGCATTGTATTCTACGGATGGGCGGAGTGGGAGAGATGGATAATGGTTTTCTAGCACTAAACTGTGAAGCGCCGCATTTTATCCACCCGTCAATCTTGGAGTGAAAGCAAATCATCGCCACAATGCAACTTGAGGGATTCTGGAATCTGATTTCGGGAGTTAACTTGGCAGAAGCCAAGCTAGGTCTAATCAAGTCTGTGATGGGGTCGCTGTGTAGTAATTAGCTGATGCAGCCGGCTGAACCGTTCCAGACCATCAACCGTCCTTCCCCGAGCCCGTATCGTCTCGTATCGCGAATATACCAACAGGTTGACCCTACATACGGGCGTACCAGGTCAGCCGTACTCTACGGGCAGCCCTTGAAATATTCCCGTCATCCTCTTCCCTAGCCACTAGACACAGCGGCCTCCATCAACCTAGTTTTATTAGTAATACTAACAGTCATATTCGATTTCTGGGAAACTCACCTGCAGATTAACTCCTGTAATGAAATCGGCCTCGTCGCTAGCAAGGTAGGCGACCGCGTTTGCCACATCGCGGGGAGTACACGGCCTACCGAGCGGGATAGCCGAGGCCATTTCTGCCCTTTGTGCTTCAGTCAAGATTCCAGTCCTGGCGAGTGGCTCGTTAGCGGGGTAGGTTCCCATCCTTCGTCTCCTCCATGCGCCGCGGGCATAGTAGGAGTTTGAGATGCTCACATGGAAGTAAACCCGATGACTGGGCAGACCGTATTGAATCGGATCCCGTTCAGCGCATATTCGACTGCGAGACTATTGTTTGCTGCGTTTACGGCAGCTTTGGATGCGCTATACCAGGTCAGTCCCGGACGCGGGCGGATGCCACTCGCGGACGCGATGTTGACAAAGACCGCCTTTTGTTTGTTGGATAAGAGGTGTGGTACGATGACGGAAACGGAAAAGTAGAGAGCTTTCACATTGACATTCATCATCAGATCGTATTCGCTCTCCGGGACAGTTTCAGTGGGCTTCTTCAGGTAGCATGCCCCTGCGTTGTTGACCACGATGTCTATCCTGCCGTGTTCGCGGATAGCGACGTCGAGTACGGCTTCCCAGCTGGAGCGTTCAGCCACATTAGCCTTGACAAAGGTAGCATTGAGCTCAGTTGCGGCTTGGGTGCCAAGACTCTCTGACAGGTCAGCAATGATTACCGTTGCACCCTCCTTCTTGAGCTTCTCGGCGATCCCACGACCGTAACCAGATGCACCCCCGGTGACGAGGGCAACTTTGCCAGTAAATTGGCCCGTCATGTTGCTAGATGGCGGATATGTGGTATAAGCGAAATGTGAACAGGCTCCTGAGCTAGATAAAGCCTAGAGTTTTGACCAAGATAAGCTAGACAAATCGATCCCGTCTGCTTCACGACCCGGCAGGAGCTTGAACATGGTACGGCAGGGATTCATGGGATTATCAAAGGCCAATATAAAAGGCGAAGGTGGGTAGATTAGTAAATTGAGCATGAGCTGGTCTAATCCAACCCGAGACTAGGGCCAGCGGCCATGTCAACATCCCTCCACCAAAAAAAAAAAGAATGGGTATGTGGATCCCGAGATTAAACATGGACGCCGAGCCGAGCAAACAGCCGACCTTGCTATTCCCTGCAGAGATGCCGAGTGCTATCATTCAAGACCAAGCTGGTTCGGTCCCGATGATCAACAAGCACCGAGCTCTTAGATCCCCATGTCCTCTCCGAGCCACTAATGCCAGGGATACACCCTTCGGCGCCCAGCTTGGCAGGCTCGCTGTCTATCTTCCCCGCACAAGATGTCCAACAGTTGCCAACTTCCCCGACTCCCCGGGTCCTGAGCTAACCCCAAATGTTGGGGGGAAACGGAGTAGGTGGGGATGAGCTAACCTAAAAGGCATCAAAACCTCGTTGAGAGCTACACTGGGAGAAATGTATTCTCGGCGTCGCGTCCCCTTATACGCCCGGGTCCCTTTGACGATAAAACGGACTCGTGCAAGCTATCTATGGATATTAGTATCGTGAGCCTATTTCAACATCTGGGAAAGATCCCCAGTATTAATAACTCCAGAAATATATAATACTCGCGCATCTACCACTCGCCTTCAATATCACCCTGAAATACCAACTCTACTTTTTTTTTTTTTTCACGACCAAAAATTCACTAGATCAGGCATACACAGTTGGCAACATGCACGAAGACTCCAAGTCAGAGAGGCTAGATGCGGACCATGTGTCGCTTGGTCCATCTCAGAGCCAGGATGCAGTACGCCTTTCTATTACGCTACGTTTCCCCAATCGTCAAGTTCCTAACATGTGTAGGTTGTTGCTTATGATGAAGCTGAAACCAAGCGCATTCTACGCAAAGTTGACTTTCGCGTGGTTCCTCTCTTGACGCTCCTCTACATCTTCTCATTTCTGGATCGAAGTACGTCTAAACATCATTATATCAATATTCCCGCTCCTGGTCAGCTAAAGCAACGCAAATAGGTAACATCGGCAACGCAAAAATTGCGGGCATGATGGAAGACCTTAACATGTCTGGTGCTCAGTACAACGCAGCCCTGACTGTCTTCTTCGTCCCGTATATTCTGTTTGAGATTCCTAGCAACATGGTCCTCAAGATTGTTCGACCTTCGTACTGGATCGCCTTTATGATTATCTCTTGGGGCACGGTAAGCCACGCCGATCAGACTTTGAGGCTCTGACGGGGCACTAACTTATATCTGCGTCAAGATTGTAACACTCCAAGGCATAGTCAAGTCTTTTAGTGGCCTTATCGCCACCAGGATTTTCCTCGGTTTTGCTGAAGCTGGCTTCTTTCCAGCTGCCACCTATCTGCTGACCACGTGGTACTGCCGTTTCGAAGTGCAGACGAGACTGTCTATCTTCTTCTCCTCGGCCTCTCTCGCTTCGGCATTCTCTGGTCTCCTTGCCTTTGGTATTCAGCAAATGGATGGTGTAGGAGGCCTGGGAGGCTGGAGATGGATTTTCATTCTCGAGGGAATAGCGACTGTTGTCATCGGAGGAAGTCTGGCATTTATGCTACCCAACTCCCCAGAGACCGCCAATTTCCTGACACCCGAAGAAAAGGCGTTCATTGCCCATCGACTCAAGCATGATGGCGGAACCAAGGAAGGTGAGGTGGGGACCAAGGAAGCCTTCAGTTGGCAATACTTCAAAGCCGCAGTGTCAGACTGGCACATCTATCTTGCGTCCATTGTATATTGGGGCAACAGGTATGTTTATGACATCTCGACCTCCCCCGTATCGGCGGCTCCAGTAATAATAATTCCATCTCTGCAATTTTCAGCATCTGCCTGTACAGTTTCAACTACACGGCCCCGTCCATTATCCTGCAACTCGGGTATACCGCCGCGATGGCCCAATTGCTCACAGTACCATTGTATCTTCTGGGAGTCATCACCACGATCACCATCTCAATCTGGTCCGACAAGAAAAAGTCACGATGGCCTTTTATTGTCGGCCCGTACTGTATCTCCATGCTGGGTTTTGTTGGTAAATATCTTCGTGTGCTTGCAATTGAACACGTCGCAGCAATCTAACCGCGTGCCCAGGCCTTCTCGCGGTTCCACACCCTAAGCTTCCAGGTCTGACCTACGGCCTGTTGTTCGCTATTCCAGGTGGTGGTTACCCGCCACTCCTCACATGTCTAGCATGGGTCGGGAACAACCTAGCACCGAGTTGGAAGAGGTCTATAGGAATGGCCTTGCTGATATCCATTGGTAATGTTGGGGGTATCATCGGAAGTAATATCTTCTTGGAGAGCCAGAAGCCGCACTATTGGACCGGTTACGGAATCTGTGTGGCCATTACCATGTGTGCCATTGTGTCGACTCTTGGCTTGAGGCTTTCCTACTCGAGATCTAATGCGAGACGGGACCGAATTCCCACCGACGAAGTGCAGGCGAAGCACACTAGGGAGGAGCTCATCATGCTTGGTGACAAGAGTCCTGTCTACCGTTACGTTGTGTGATGGGGATGTGCGAGGAGTATCCCACCGGCGAAACCGAAGTTCGTCGCACATATATTGCAGCTAGATTATTTCTATTTGCTTCAAGAGGCCAGAGCAACGACCGATATCTAGATTATACAAAAGTAAAAGGTCCGGGTTTTGTAAAGCCTGCCTATATCATGTCGGCAACGCCATAATAATCTCGTGCTGGTCTGATCAGTGTACCTAAGTAAGCCTACGGTTATTCAACCTCATACCTTTCCACAGCTTCCAGTAAAAAGGGGTTGAACGGCCACTTCGAGGGTAGAACATTCACGAGGTACGCGAATATACTCATGCAAAATGCCTTTGCTCGGCCAGCTGACCCTTGGTTTGATCAACGTGGCCTAAAGGGAGTTATACGAGTCTTGACAAACAGGTAGATGCCGCAAATGCACTCCCATGTGTAAAATCAAAGTATTTCCTGATGACTCTGACGCCGTCATCTGATTCTCGGTGCGGGCGGGTGGCCGGTGATGCTTGGCGGCGGCTACTAAAACGTGATGGTTGCTGGCGTGGAGCCAGCGCTTGAATCGCCGAACACCGACAGAGTTGGCTTAATAGTATAAAATCAGCCGTATGCGGGGTATTCGCAATGATATAACGATCATTAATGCGCAGCGTCGTCAAGAAACCAGCTCTCAATTGCTAACTAAATCTACGTGCCAAGACGGGTCTCCTCATTCCTAGATCGGCCGTTCACAATCAAATTCACGCTTCACTTCCCTACCATCTATTTCCGAGCTGGCATAATTTTCCTGTGTGTAATTATCAAAATGACAGCCCGATTGACGTTGCTACTCACTGGAGCGACTGGCTTTGTGTGAGTAATATCTCCTGGTCTCGGCGATTGTTCTTCCAGCCAGCTAAGTCCCCCGCCCTTACAGAGGTGGGACAGTGCTTTCTCGGCTGCTGCAGTCTAACAACGATTCTTTCATCATCACCGCTCTCGTCCGTAGCCGAGCTCAGGCCGACACTCTTAAGCAGAAGGGCATAGATACAGTTGTCCTAGAGGGTGGTCTGGACGATGTAGCCGGGCTGGTGGACCTAGCGAGCGAGAAGGATATCGTTATACATGCAGCAACCGGCTTCCACACTGGTTCAGCGGCAGCTCTGCTCAAGGGGTTGGAGAAACGCAAGGATAAAACTGGTGTGGCTCCTATCTACATTCAGGTGAGCCAATGATGCATGCGTAGGTATAATGAACCGGATCTGACCCTGCCTGGCGAAGCTGTCGGGAACGACAAACCTATCGGTTGGGACCGTGACTGGGACTGGCGGAGACTGCATCACCTTTTCAGACAAAGACGCTGGAATCTACGATTATGAGGTCAAGCGCGAAGGAATGACACCCTACCCGCAGCGGACAACAGACATAACCGTCGTAGAGAAGGGCGAGGAGCTAGGCATAAGGACATACATCGTCATGCCACCTCTTGTTTACGGAAAAGGCACCGGGCTATTCCACCAAAGATCCCAGCAGATCCCCATACTCGTCCGCAACTCCCTCCAAGCCGGCCAAGCCGAGTACATAGCTCCGGGTACCGCCAGGCTTGGGCACGTCCACGTCGAGGACCTTGCAGCTCTTTTCGAGACTTTGGTGACGCGAGCAATCTCCGATCCCCAGCTCCCGGCGGGCCGCAATGGCTACTTCTTTGCCAACACGGGGCGCCACAGCTGGCTGGAAGTTGCGCAAACGCTTGCCAAGGTAGCTCATGCGCATGGGGTCCTTGAATCCGCCGAGGCAGTTCCCATCGATCTGCCCACTGCGGCTGCCAAATTTTGGAACGGGGACGAAGCCCACACCGAGCGAATCCTCGCATCCTCGTAAGACTCATCAACACCGTGGAATAGCGCATGATGTTATTCTCGTGCTAACTTAACCACAGTTCCAGCACTCGGGCTGAGAGAGGCTACGAGATCGGATGGAGGCCCTCAAAGACAGAGGATGACTGGAGCAGATCTGTGATTGATGATCTGACTAGCATTGTACGGGCCGAAAAGGCTGCATAGCACCCATGAATAAAGCCTCAGTTTCGTGTTGATTACTCCGGACCATCACTCTCAACACGAGAAAGAAAGACTATGGCAGGTAGAGTTCAACACTCTCCTGGGTGATCATGCATGGCAGATTATTTCGATTTTAACATTAATAAGTCACCTCAAACATGAAGAAGCTCAACAGTCGTGTTGCATCGACAGAACATACGTTGTAAATAAAATATATGAGGGTAGCGGTGCAGTAGCTCTCCGCTTGCACCAATAAGGTCAGCTCAGGGACTCTGCAACAAAACCACTCAGGCCCCCAGTTTAGAGGCTCAGTGTAAGTTCACCCTGAGTGCCTCCGCTAGCCATCTGAACAGAATGGCGTCTGTCTTTGCTCTGATGCTTGGGTGAATCCATTTCGATCCTAGGGCGTAAAGATGAAACTCCCCCCATTCCACGACCATCTCATGGCGAAGATTTGCCTGCCCGAAGAGACGCGATAGCTCTCGACACTCTGGCAGGACGAAGTCACCACCCCCAACTAGTATCAGCTGCGGCGGGAGCCCGTCAAAATCCGAGGGTTTACAGTACAGGGGATTCACCTCTGGTGAAGCGCCGTCAATCTCACCGATCCATCTTTTGGCAAACAACGGGACGCCTTGATTAGCAGTGATAACGTAGTCGGTCTCAACCAGGGCGTTTCCGCCATCAAAGGAGTGAAGAGCCATGTCGATCCATGGAGACACTAGGATGCCAGCTGCGGGTTGCGGCAGATCAAGCCGCTTAAGCTCTACGCTGCTGAGAAGGCAACAGCCAGCTAGGAGGACTTGTTAGCAACATTGAACTCGGAATACATTTAAGCTCGAATGAGTATCATATACCTCCTGCTGAATCGCCCATGAAGACTATCTGACGAGGCGGAACACCTGCTTTGAGTACATATCTATAAGTAGATAGAAAAGCGTTCTGCTGAGCAGGGTGCGACGCAACATCGGTCAGCGCTATGAATATCAGCAAGAAGTGGCACGAATTAGCACATGTGAAGAAACCAAGAGACAATCATAAAAACGGGAATGGCATAGTCATACGATATTCGACACTAACAAAGATTAATTCAAGGCCTTGCTCTGCGGCATCCTTCTGCCAGCGCTCCATATAGTTGAGGTACATTCTTGCCTCTCCACGTGAATATCCGCCACCGTGGGCGTAGAGAACGACACACGTGCGAGGACCAATCGACGCTCCATCGAGGGTCTTGGTACCTGGAATCACGTACGCGGTCCAACCGTCTCCGATTCTTCGCGCTCGCGCCTCTGGGCAACCGGTAACCGGCAGCCTGTGGATGATAGGGAAGAGGAAGACTGATGCGGATGACCAATACGCCCGATGAAGTTGGGTCCGGAAGCTTTGGTAACTTGGCAGATGTGGTAAGAGAATGTGTTTGAGGCATATTAGGAACACTTGAGCTGAAAACGCGTAGGTGAATTTGATCGAACCCAAGGGGTCTCGGAGCATCACTTGAAGAGCCTTCCACATTTTTTGCGTAGTATCGATTTGGGGTCTATTTCCTTGGGTGAAATTAAGCTGCTCTGGGTTGTACTGCTGGGGATTCCATCAAGTACCATATCCCGGCCTAGAAGTATTATTCCCTGTCCAGTTTGGTCTCCCCTGGGGAGCTTTAGGTTACCTCGTGCTTTGCCCCTCGCTTGAGCACTCAAGCAGGTCCCCGCGATCGTGCACGTCGGCACCGAAGCATGCACGGTTTCGGCGCCGAATGCAGAGCATTTTCGTCGGCGGAATGATCCACCCTCAACACGAAGAATAGTGTCAAAGGTGCAAAATGTCGATTGATATATACATGGAATAGAACAGCCTCGGAAACGGATCGATACAGCCCAGAGCTGAGGGGAAGATGGCAGCTTGTAATTCAAAACCACGCGATTCATGCCAAAGTCGAAAACATGAGCCATTTATTATCTGCGCAGAGGCCTGCAGCTGTCCATACTCCATACTGGAACGACCCACCGGCTGTCCGAAGACTGGCTCGCGGGAAATTTCATCGGCAATCGCGAAAACGGACAAAAGCTGTCACACAAGCTAAGCACCTTTCGTCACCTCGGCTTCCTACTTCCAGTGCCGACACCCCGTACCCCCCTTCCTCGGCCAGTCCCTCTGATGTCACACTGCGCCGACCGCTGTGCAACTGCAATGGCCAAGATGATAGTGGAAGAGGATCTGAACGCGCTACCCCTCACACTATTCTCCGGCTTACACGGCCGGTACCCAGCGACAACTTTATCAAATATCACGACCATGACCCGGCACCATCACCATCGTTGTCGTGCCATATAGAAGGAGCCAGCCTTGTGTCAGACTCGACGTTTTATGATGAGGAAAGTTCACAAACATGCAGCTTCCTCTTTCATATGCCGAAGGCACAGGCGGATTTTATTCTAGAATGGCTTGGCATATCCGAGGATGAGTACGACGCTCTCTTAGGGTGCGAAGGAGAGGGGACCGACTGCCAAGGTTACCATTATAGTTCCCCTTCACGAGGCATGGCACATTCATTCCCGGACGAGTCTGATGATCACGCAGATGAAATAGTGCGTCTGCGCAGCGAATGGTGGTGGAGTTCTTACGGTGGTGGCATCCAAGGTCTACCGCTTACAATGTGGACAAGTTCGGTTTGATAGAGACTTGCTTCTGCTCTTTACTCCTTTTGAGTGACAATATGGCATTAAATTATTCAAGACTACGGGTGAGTAGATCAGTAATTCTGCGTGGTATAGCTGGAATGTGGCGAACATGAGAGGGTTGTCTATGCATTTGAGTTTATCAATGGGCCTTGGGAGAATACAAACGCTTCATGCGGATCCCTGTTGTGGCTGTAGTTCCCGCATCTACGGGGAGCACGACGCCCGTCATCCACCGAGCCTCATCTCCAGCTAGGAACCGAATGGCTGCACGAATGTCCCAGCCGTTACCCTCGGTGCCTATAAAGCTGCGGTTTTTGCGTGCCTCTCTCTCCGTAGCTTCCATCCCTGCTCTTCCGCCGAATACCATCGGTGTATATACCATTCCTGGCTAATAAATCTTAGTGTGTGTTCTAGCTCTATTTTCTTTCTCTCTTCTCTCAAGTGTCATCAATTCAAAGTCCAAAAGCAGAGGCAGAGGAACAGCAGAATAAGTGCTCACCCGAGCAAATGCGGTTGACCCTCATTCGCTGCTGTGCATGGTTGGCTGCCATGGGACACATCATGTGGACGACAGCGCCCTTGCTGGTAGGATACAAAAGGCTGGGCGTACCTCTGCGTAGGCCGGCGATGCTGCCCATGTTTGCGATGCTCCATCTCATTGACCTTGGTTTTTGGTCATCTCGAGTATGCAGTACTTGACTATCTGCACCCTAAGTTCACCTCTAGACCTTTGACGAAGGGACCGATGTCGACCTGCACCGAGTTGCCCTCTGGTCCCATAACAATGCCGACATTGTTAAAGAGGATATCGAGGCGACCATAGGTAGATATAGTCGTATCTACGATCTATTAGCAGTCCGATGAGACAGTCACATCTCCCGCCACAGCGATGGTGGCTCCATGTTCCCCCTACCCCATCATGTCCACAGGATGCTGAACGAACTCAGAGCTTGAGGTCGACGCAGACCACTGAGCAGCTGACCTCGGCGAGCATGACGGCGGCAGCTCGCCCCTTTCCGATCCCACTAGGGAGAGCGCCGGCACCCGTGACAATCGCGACTCGGCCATTGAGAGTCCGAACGGGACGTTCAAGCTGTGGAGTGGTGTCCATGATGCGGGAATCGCTAGCCGGTGTAGTTTACGAATCCGAGTGAGGTGGGATATTTCTAACCAAGATGTGATGCGATTTCATCGACCCGAGCCAACTACTTTACGGTTAGACTGTCACTGTGGGTGAGCCTGTAAATACGGTTCGCTGGCTGCGGTGCCGACGACGACTTGGAGACAGGGCGAATTTCCTTGGTCGGAACCGAACCCCGGTGGTAGATTTCCTAAGACCGAATCATCTTTGTGGCGTAAGAAGGGCCCGCAGGCGGTACTGCTGGTATTAGCATATTCAGTGTCCTGTTTTACAATCACGGTGTCCTTGATTGATCTCGTTGGATTTACTTGGTCTTTTTTTCGCTTTTCTCCTTTTACGGGTTGAGGGGTTGAGCCTCAGAATAGTCACCGATAAAATCCGACATTTATTGAAAAGGAGCCCCGAATAGGTCGAACATCATCTGATCCTGCCCTTCAAGAATGCCCTGGTCAATCATATCCTGGGGCCAAGTATCTGGCAGGAACTCGCAATGAGCCAGCAGTCTAGACTGATCCACCAACTCATCCTGCATCTGCGGCCGTCCCAGCCCCTGGCCATGCGAGTCCATATGGCGCGTTGAGTCTTCACCTTGGCCGTTGCCGATGACGCCTTTGGCTGCTGCGACTTCACTCGAATTTCCCGACACAATCGCCTCACCGGAGATGGCGTGGTATTGCTGTACCCCCATCTCACCTAAGGATATCCCTGTTCGTTCTACCACCCATCCAAAAACCCGCGCAGCCCATTTTGCATTCAGCCAGGACTCCTCAATATCCCTCAAGTACGCTAGGATAGTATAGATCTCGGCTTTCAGTGCCTGTCTATTGGCCCGGCTGCAATCTGGGCTAAGTACGGTTTCTATTTGAAGTGAGAGCAGCTGGGTCGTACACACGATCCTAGAGGTATTATTATCAGAGGTTAAAATCTGGTCATTCGGCCGCTACTCTGTGTCAAAATTGGTACTTACAACGCTGGGGGGCCGGAAAGAAGCACTTCGTGGGTCATGGCACGCCGCAAAACTGTACTCAGCTCAAACATGGCGCTAAGCAGGCGCCGGTTGACGAACCCGATGTCGGCTGGATTTACCATATTGACGCGGCGACGCAGAGTTCTATAGAACAGACACTCTAACCGATAGCTAAAGGCGTGAATGACGGCGACCCACACATCGGAGTCGCTCCAGGGTGAAGTCATGTCGGCTCGCAGCTCTTTCGGGAGGCGACTTCGCCATGTTATTATGGCATCGCCAACGGAACGGACTTGTTCCATTGAGGGCACTGAGTCGGCTTGGCGCAAGAGATGCAAGCAGCTGGCTCCTTAATATGAGTACAAGCAGTCAGTATACTGACGTCCAGCACTCCTCCCAAGAAATTATGCCAGACGCACATCTAGGGGGCGAGAAAAGGGGGTAGGGGTTATGGAGACCCTGCATCAGACAGAAAGAGGGAGACAAAAACAAAATCTAACCTAATTGAGTAAGCTTGCAGTTTTCTATAAAGAACTGCATCTGAATGTCCGTGACGGCCGGTAATAGTATGCCTGGGGGTTGATCCATCCCCGACTCTGACTCCTCAGCCCAGTCTTCCCGGCAAAGCGGCCGGACGTCCGCCTCCGCGTCGTTGATGAGACGTACGTTTTCGAACCCGGCAAGGGAGAACATGACATCACGTTGCTACATCCGATCGTTAGCGGGCTATTCACCCCAACAACTGACTAGACTTACGAAAAGCAACCACCAAATGCGCCGGCATACTCGGTGCATCGCCGGTTGTAGCTCTCGCTCAATGTTCCTGATCCTTGTAAGTAAACATGCCTTCGATTCAAACCACGAGCACTCCATCTTACTGCCTGTGGAGTCCCATGAGGGTTGCGATATGTATGGCGTTATTGAACCAGAAGCGGAAGTCTTTATCTGGGGCGAAGGAGTTTTGAAAAGAACTCATGAATATCGATCCCTGTAGGATGATGAGTTGGTTCTTCTCGCAGCCAAAGTCGTAAAGCAGACGAGCACGTAAGAAGAACTCGCGCTGGGCTTCTGTGACGCTCTGGAACGACATATCGTGCAGGAGTTGGAGAGGACAATACGGCACTGTGATTGCGAAGATGGTGTATAGTAGAAAGGTCGAACAACTCCGGTCCGCACAGTCTTTTGACAGCTGAGTGCGGTTGACTACTGGCGTGTAGGGGTACACATGCTTGTAGAACAGTTGAATTACGGAGTCACTTGGTATTATCGAATGGAGTGGCGGTCAGTATTTACAATCGTTCGGTCTTCCACAAGTACAAACGAAGGAGGGGGGCCGAAATCAAGGAACGGCAATATTACTAACCGACACTTTGTTGTAGGAAGGTCGTGTACTCGCCGTTGCGAAAGATATGCCCGGTCAACCTCATCAAGACGACCAAGCTCCCGATCTAATACAGACCCGGGTTGCGGCCCATCTAGGTCGACGGGAACCAGTCTGCGTCGGTGGGGTTTACCTATGGCGTCGTTTAAAAGACTCAAGGCATTGAAGTCGCTGTAATATTCGAAGATGCGATGGGTAGGCTCGGCGGCGCCAGCCGAAGCGGGACTCAGCACGACAGCTTCATTTTGCGACATGCGACAGAGCGTCTGGAGGTGCGCGTCCGCGTCGGATGTTGTATATTGGGGCTGCTCACCGACGGTATTATGGGATGTCGGCGATGATACTCCCTGTCCGGGCGCATTGTGGGCAAGGGTGCGGGTTGATGCATTAATATTTCGAGTCGGCGAAACCGCTGGTTGAGACTGGCGTGGAGAAGGTTGGCTGTTCGGTCCTTGTCCGGGTACGAGAGAAACGTGCGTCTTCTCTTATTAATACTACTAAGATCTCTTGTCGGACCGAAGTTGGGAGCTTTCTCACCCTTGTTGCCATGTTTACCAGCGCTAGGAGAGGGTCAATGTCCTGGTCATCTTGATGGACCGAACCAACGTGAATCTGGTCTCTGGGTTGGTTGGTGGGGAATGAATCGCTATTATACCCGGACGCTCGTTTTCGTTTCGCCCTACGTACAGAAACATGAGGGTACAGGTGTCAGCAGGCTCTAGACTGGCGATACGGGCGGTATACGGGATGGACAAGGACGATAGCCTCGCCGGACGTACCCTGGCGGAGGGCGGAAGACAGCGACACAGTACTGGGTCCTATCTTTACTCACGCATCGTGTACAGGGCGTGCCTACCCGAGCCATATCACAACGAACTTTACGCTCGTGGCAAGGGACACAGGCACGGGGTTTTTTCGCCGGTAGATCCATTTTCAAGACTGGGGAGACTAATAGGCCATTGAGGATGCGTGCCGTCAGAAGGGGAGCAGGTAGGCGACTAATAATACGCGATTGGATTTCGGTACGGTTGACCAGTGTATCGAGTGTATCGAGTCGAGGTTATTCAAGGAAATAATAGGGTGCTGCCACTGCGATGAGATGCTGATGAGGGAACTACACCTCCAGATTGTTGATGAGCAGCCAGCGCACACAGAAGACAAAGAATTCGGCCTTTCTGTTCTGGGACAGCCAGCGGGGTACACACAATCCATTCAAGGCCAGCCAGGCTCAATGATGACAAAACCACTACAACTACCACTGACTCTCCAGCTTCCCCGCAAGGTTTACCGCCAACTAGGGGCGCTATTGAACACCACTAAGACCAATTGGTGTTTGCGGACAGTAATAGCTGCAGACAATGTGATATATGGAGGTTCTCGGAGTTTGGGGGGGAACGGGGCCGAGGGGTGGCCCTTGATTTCAGGCCTAGATCGAATACCAATACTTCGTAATTTCCCAGCTAGTTGCTGATTCGATCAAGGGTTCCAACGCGCGGACCTTGCCTTGGAAGACAAACGAACCCAGGTAGCCGGAACTGTGCCAGGATGGTGTGGCAGCTCGATTGGCCACGCTCGGATCAAGAGAAAGCGCTATGCCAGGCAACCCCCGCACACCCCAACCTCTTCAGCGGGACCACTCGAATTAGCGCATTTCTCGACATTAAATGGAATACTCCAAAGTTGGCCGCTGTTTCTGGGGAGTGTAGTACCCAATGATCGGCGGATTGGCCGTAACCATCACCTCCCCGGATACCCTCTGAGGTTGTTGGCCCTTTCTATTGACTCCCTTTAAACCAACGTCCCAATTTCATCCCAGACACGGATGCTACTTCGCATGGACTAGCTTGTCGCGGCAGCTAAGGCTTTTTTGCGGCTGACGACTAGGTATCTAGTAGAACGCCTATCTCAATTGTAGGGGACTAAGGCTGCTGGCTTTTCTGCTCGGGTTACAGCCTAGCATTGTTGCGGGTTGAGCTCATGATCAATGCCTCGTGCGAAGCTAGAGCTACAAGATCTCCCGATTCGTCTATTAGGGCGACCTCTATATCCATACGTCCGTTCCTAATGGCCTTTGAGGTGATTTTGCTAAATAACCAGTCCACACCGTGGATCGGCAACACCTTCTTGAAGGTTATAGACATGGATAAAGTCGGGAACCAAACCGGCACAGATACAGCTTCGGCTGCGTTCACTTTCCGCTCAAGCTGTGCCAGCTGTGCCGGAAATACATCCAGCAGAAAGGTGGCCGCTTCGTTAGTCCACCGTCCTTGAACAACATGTCCTTCCTTCGTCCAGCGGAGCTTAGCCCACTGATCATAGATAATAATACCATCTGTACCCAGCATGGAAGCGTCTACAGGATTGTACACCTCGACATGGGCAGGTGCTTTTCGAAACGTTGGATGTGGTATGGCCATTTTCCCCCACGCGGCACTCCCGGATTCCACGCCGACGCTTGCAACAAAAGGGGTCTTGGTAGACGTGGAAATACCATGCCCCCAGTTCCCTGGGGCCGATATTCCGCTTTCATTAGAAATGTTCGAAACGGTGATGTTGCTGATGAGTTTTGTAGTTCTGTGCGACGTATTTGGAGCTGCTTGCGACAGCGTTATACGGATTATTGATGTTCGCGCTCCGAATTTGATATCTTCGATCTCTAGCCAGGCGGTTCCGACACGGCAGCGACGAACAAAGGTCAGCTGCATGTTTATTGGTGAGGCTTGGCTTTCATGTCGAGTTGGGCACGTGGTCGAGAAGTAGGCCCGGGTGATGCGATAAAGGAGTGCGGCGAGATAACCCCCATGGGGAACTGACCGAAGGAGCATTAGCAATAGAATTGTTGCAAGTGCCGGCATCGTGATGCCACTCACCGTCGCCAACGGCCCAATCCGAGCTCAGATTTGCAAGATATAGCTGCGGGGTTTGGGGTACAGCCGAGAGGGCGTCCTCGAAGCTTTGCGTATGGGGGTGTGTATCCATCGCTAGCTACAACTCTGACTCCTGCGTGTTCGAAATCAGCAACTTCGGGGAGTTAGTTTGGGGTGCCATCAACCATTTTATTCCTAGAAACGAGCAGAGTGTCATGGAAATGGAGCTTTGTTTATGCAACAAGCTCTCGCCGTTTGCCTTCCGTGCCGACCACCCCTGAGCCTCGGCAACCACCCACCCATATTCGGCGCCGAGCAATTCACCGCAGCCCTACAGGCGCTGATGCAAACTAAGGCCTCGGCCGTGATAGCTTTCCCTGCGAGCGCATCTTGATAGATCCGTTGAGAAAAGGGAGATCTTAGTCCAGCCCGTGTGGCTTAATGGCAGGTTTGGAGGGAAGGATTGCAAACCATCTTAATTACCTTGTAACCAGTTACAATGGAGGGCACCAAAGCAAGGCAGGTGATCGTGGAATCACCTTTCTCGACGCAGTTAGACTTTCCCGCAATCGACATCCCATCGTATATTTTCCTCCACCCGAAACCTAACACCAAGCATGTCTTACAATACTTTGATGCCGATAATCCTGCCAGTCGATTCGACCTCGGGGAAGCAGAAGTACTCGTGAAAAGATTCGCCAAAGGATTGAAAGACTTCGGCCTACAACCTGGAGATAAAGTTTTATTATACTCTCCGAGCCAGCTGTATTTCCCAATAGCCTTATGGGGTATTTTGGCCGCTCAATGTGTTTTTACCGGCGCTTCATCGAGCGCCTCAGTCTATGGTACGTCAAGCGTTTTAGTCATTGCTACCTCTTGTGTTTTCATCTCTCTCCTGAAACTGCAGCCAGATGGTGTGGCCTCTGGGTTAGATCCGTATGGGTGGGCCATTGACATTATTGACTGACAAGGTGGTCAAATTTCAGAGTTGACCTACCAGCTAAAAGACTCGGGAGCAAGGCTCCTCCTCGCTGCGCCCAGGCAGCTCGAGGTGGCGCGGAAAGCGGCGGCCGCATCCGACCTTAGTCTCGACCGAGTATTAGCATTTGATGGGCTCCCACGGCTAGACACGCAGGCCCAGGCACGGTGGGGACCGGTAAGGTCATGGACGACTATATGGGCGAGCCCAGAAGATGCTCAAAGTTGGCAATGGGCACGAATTCGTACTCTGGGGGAAGCCATGGCAACCACTGCGGTGATCAATTATTCAAGCGGGTAAAACAAAATTCCATACTCTGTCCGCTTCATGTTCAACGTTGACAAATGGTAGTACTACGGGCCTCCCGAAAGGCGTGGAGCTTACCCACTTCAACTTGGTCTCCAATACTGAGCACCTCATTTTCAAGAGAAGTCGGGTAGCAAACACCAAATTGGGCCGCGAACGTCACCGCCGGCTAGAAGAGTCCGGGGAAAGATGGTTAGCCGCTCTGCCAATGTACCACGCCTTTGTGAGTCCCCTCACCATTGTACGTTTTTGGCCCAAGATTTCTGACTCTCTCACTCTATAGGGGCAAACGTACTACGCAATGTTAGCACCCCGAATAGGAGCCAAGGTTTATGTGATGAGCAAGTTCGACGCTACGCAATTCCTTACGCTCATCGATGTGTACAGAATCACGTTCATCAACGTCGTCCCTACGATCCTTCGAACCCTTACCAAGGTGAGGAACCCCAACCGATTTAATCTCAAGTCTCTATCCATGGTCGGGAGCGGCGCGGCACCTCTTGATACAGCAGTCGCACGCGAATTCGAGCGAACCTTCCTCAGGCCCGGTGTACAGGTGAAGCAGGGCTGGGGCATGACTGAAACGACGTGCAACGTCACTGGGTTTGCACCGGACGACATTGACGACGGGCGTTCTATTGGATGGTTGAATCCTGGCTGCAAGGGGCGGATTGTCGAGGTTCCAGACCGAGACTTCAGTCATATTCAGCGTGAGCACGGATCACTGGTCGGGGAGATATGGGTAGCGGGACCGAATGTAATGAAGGGATATTGGAATAAGCCCGACGCTACGAACGAGACGATTGTTGTAGAGGAAGGCTGCCGTTGGCTGCGAACCGGTGATATCGGATACTTTGACAAGAGGGGTTGTCTGTTCATCGTCGATCGAATCAAGGTGGGCCAGGTTCTTTTGCCTGTCCTTTCCGTACTGAAATGCCGAGAATTCGTGCTAACCGTTTTCACTATCCACACAGGAACTTATCAAGGTTAAGGGGTTGCAAGTTTCACCCGCCGAGCTTGAACAAGCCTTGACGAGCTGCAACGGGGTTTTAGACGCTGCAGTTGTCGGTGCTAAAGTGTAAGTTGTATCTCTACAATTCCCAGGGACCAAAGAAGTTCAATTTCACATGCCGAGAGAAGAGGGAAAATCTGGGAAAGCTAATAACAAACGGGTGCAATGCAGCGCTGGCCGCGATTGCGCCAGGGCATTCGTGGTTAGGGAAAGCGACTCGATCACGGCCGATGCGCTCGATTCATTCATCAAGTCCCGATTCGCGTCGCATAAGTGGCTTACTGGAGGTATCTTCTTTATTAAGACGATTCCGAGAACAGGAAGCGGCAAGGTGATGAAGAGGGCTTTGCCAAATCCAGGCCAGGAGAATTGGCCGAAGCTCTGAAGAGGCCATGAAAGGGATACAATTATTACTATTCCGATGATTGCTCTTATTACACTGGAGAAAAGATCGCAATGATCGACTTCTATGAAAGGTAGACTTGAAGGCGTCGGTGAGGTTGCTATTCTTTCCGCAACGTACATAGGAGACTCGACATAAACAGAATAGCATTAGGTGATTTTAATTCGAGTTACGCAGTTATGTCGCTTTCGCGAATGCCCTGAATGCTTTCCTTTTGGTTCGCTCAAGCTCATCGTTTGTTTCAAGCCCTCTTAAATAGTCCTAGTTTACCAGTATCACTCATCTATGTGCGTTGCATCTTTACGACTTAGGTCGGCAAGGCCCACACGGACAGAGGAGGAGTGAGAGAGATCTGGTCGACCAAACTAAACTGCCATGGAGTGCAAATTGGATACTGGGCAACCTCGTGAATTTGTTCAATCATTGAAGGCCGGGTGTCTCTGTGAAGGCATAAGAGATACTCTGAGAACCCCTTGGTGGACAATATTAACCACCACTTTATCTAAATACACCAAGTCCACTTTTAAAGTGTTCGAGACTGTAGATGGGCTCTTTCTTTCTTACAACAGACGTGTGTATCTCGAGATTTGTGATTTACTGGGAAGAACTTGAAGTTATCCCTCTCGTCATCTGGCATCTGTGATCATTTACATCTGTAGCTCGTTTCCTTGTGTTGAAGGGTGATAGATTATGTAACCGCATTTGCTCGTTCCATTTTGGAGGGCCGTAGTGCAGTTTCCCAGGACGTAACGTGTTCGAGCGGCCGGCAGCATCTACCGCTAGGTCAACTCATACCGCCCTGGCAGGTAGCCAGCCGACTCAAACAGAAAGCCGGCTGTCGATGAAGGAACGCGATGACCGACATGGCCGAAGGGAGGAGGGGTAACGGTGCGCTGCCGGCGCCGACTGTTGAAGCTAGCGGGGTGAAAGTTCGGTGCCGAGCCTAGCACAACTTCACAAGGCTTCGGCGCCGAGCACTGAGCACCGGCCTGACTACCCACGAATTGGCGCCGAGACTCGTGATGGCCATCGACCTCGACGAGTCCTATGCCGGCGGGTGAATTGACGGCCGTAATCACTCGGTTGGAAGGATTGTAGTGTGGGTCAGGGAACTCCCTTGGAATACCAACGCTAACACGCCCATCGAACCATGTTCGTTAGGATATCTTTTTTGACTTCCGGTCGTGGCTTCTTCAACACCATATAATAGCGAATCTAACACCATTCCATTGACATTAAGATAAAAGTTGTCCTTTAAGCCCTTCTCATATAAAATTTATTCCCTTTGGTATCGATTAGGTTCTGCAACTAGGATCCGCATCCATCACAGCCGTTAACGATGCATATTTCAGCGCAAAACGGGGTGAATGGCACCACCAACGACGCTCTGACGCCAGTCAATGGCCAACCTAACGGTGCCGGGATCAAATACAAGATCAAAGAGTCACTGATGGGCGAAAAGAGAAGAGTCAAAGTCATCTTCATGGGCATGGGTGCTGCCGGTATCGACTTTTCCCATGCCGTACAAGCACGTGGTCATCAAATCGATCTCACCATCTACGAAAAAAACTCCGACATTGGAGGCACTTGGCTGGAGAATCGATATCCCGGATGCGCCTGTGACATCCCCAGTGTCTCCTATCAGTACAGCTGGCAGCGGAAGCCTGATTGGTCTCAGTATTACTCGAGCTCCAAGGAGATCTGGGAATATATGAAGCATGTCTCGACGAGTAACAACCTCGAGCGCAATGTCAAGTTCGATCATAAAATTGTTGGCGCCGAATGGCTCGAGGATGCTGGGCAATGGAAAGTATCCATCATGCGTCTCGAAGACTCGACCGTATTTGACGACTACTGCGAATTCTTCCTAAACGGAGGAGGACATCTGAATAGCTGGAAATGGCCTCGGATTCAGGGCCTCCACGATTTCCGCGGCATCAAGGCCCATAGCGCCAATTGGAACGATTCAATCGATCTGAAGGACAAGAGGGTACTCATCATCGGTGCTGGTAGCTCGGCTGTGCAAATCGCTCCCACCATCATCGACCAAGTCAAATCGCTTGACATTGTCATTCGCTCGCCGACTTGGATCACCGCCGGTTTCGCCCCAAAGTACGCCGGCCCGGACGGCAGCAACTTTGCTTATTCCGAGGAGACCAAGGAGCGATTCCGTAAAGATCCCAAATTCTATCTATCCTACTGCAAGGCCATCGAATCTGAGCTGAGCACTCGATTCCGGCTGGTAGTGAACGGCACTGACGAAGCCAAGGAGGCTAGGGCCTTCTCTGAAAAGGAAATGACTCGAAAACTTTCCGGCAAGCCCGAGCTCATAGATGCCATCATGCCAAAGAACTTTGGGGTTGGCTGCAGGCGCCCGACGCCTGGTAACGGGTTCCTCGAGAGCCTTTGCCACGACAAGACGACCGTGTTGACCAAGGAAATCAGAATGGTTACGCATACTGGGTTCGTGACTTCTGAAGGTCAACACAAAGAAACTGATGTGATTATCTGCGCTACTGGTTTCGATACATCCTTCCGACCATTCTTCCCTCTCCATGCCAACGGCAGGAATGTCCAGGACGACTTCAATTCGGGTGACACTGTGGGATACCTCGGTCTCAACCTGCCAGAAGTCCCCAACTACTTCATGTACAGCGCTCCCTACGGCCCCTTGGGTCACGGCTCATCGATTCCCATGATTGAAGCTTTCACAAACTATATCCTACAAATCATCGACAAGGCGCAATTGGAAGATATAAAAAAGATCCAAGTCAAGCGTTCTGCTGCAGAAAGTTTCACCGCACATGCCGACCTGTACCTGAAGCGCACCGCTTGGACTGGGCCCTGTAGTTCATGGTTCAAGGCGGGGGACCAAACGCGCAAGCCAACCCTGTGGCCGGGCTCACGCCTGCACTACCTCACCGTGCTGCAAAAGCCCAGGTTCGAGGACTACGAGTTTGAATACTTGTCTGACAATATTTTTAATTTCTTGGGAAACGGTTTCCATGTACGGGAATATGATGGTCATGATTTGACCTGGTACTACGGCCTTCTGGATGGTAAGGATGAGCAGCCGAAAACGTCGCCTGAACCTGTCTATTAGTACGGATGCTAGTCTTATCGTTTCATGTGTATAAGTTTAAATATATAAGTGCCATCATCCATACAAGGACTGTTTGTAAAATACGCACCTGACTCCAAACAAAGTAGGGATTATACCAGCGTCGTGTGAGGCAAGGAGACATCTGTCTTCTCAATATGTCAAGATACGTCTTCGCCCGGAAGCGCCAGAGCGCCTTGTTCCACTCTCTGGTGCATGAGAACCAAAATAACGCGTGTGATGAGTGAGGCGCGCCTAGGCGCCAGAGCAACTTGTTCAAGCGTCGGAGAATCTTTGGGATGCTCAAACCCCTGCGCTTATATAATCAAAATATCTCAAATCCCAGCTCGGGGAACTTGTCACCCGCTTCACCTCGTGCTAGGAGTGACTTCTTCGGGCTATCTACCCGAATTCACTGTCTCAGAAGTAGAGCCAAGAAATAGAAGCCCAGGGTCGCCCGAGGCTACCGTCGTGGCCCACGGCGAACACGGGGAGAAACTCATCGTAAGTCGACTCCTCCCCAACGTCAAACAGGTTGGGACTAATCGAAATTCGCGCCTCGCATTAGCGGCTCGGCACTGGCTTACCACAGATACCAGATCTATGGTTGATGAAGACATATCCACTACATAGGAGACCTCTATTTCCTTAGCTGCGATGCCTAACAGGCTCAATGCCTCCGAAACGACAAGGATACATCCTAATTCAGAGACCTAGACTGCAACATTGGACGCGGCTTCAGTATACACAAAGACCAAGACCCTCTGTACACAGTCGACCGTCGCGCATTCGGCAGCCATTGCGGGAGTCTGTAGGAAGGTGGTGGCAATATCGCCCTTGACAATTTGATTGAGCTTCACGATTCTTAAACCCCGCTATCAGAATGCGCGAGACTGTGTTGTCAAGCTGACACAGGCGTGTCGACTGGGGAAGCCGGGACCTACTTTGCTTTATAGACAGAATTTGCCTAGCCTCCGACGTTTAGTATTATTCTTCAACAATGGGGAGAAGCAGGTTGGGGTGCGTCCGGGGTAGTGCGGAGAGAAACGTTCGCCATTGGCATCATTAAAACAGAGCACTCGCCAACCTTGTCAGCCAGGCAAGGTTTAGGTTAACCGCCCGCACTCGACGTGCTAGACGCTATTAGCTCGACTCCAAGATCCAGGACGTGGGGAAATTCGAAATTAGCCAGGAGGGCCAGCTACTGGATATGGATCAGTAATGATCCATCTGTTCCGTAACCTTGCCCGAGAGCGGCAGGGACTCACATGGCAATCCAGGCTTCATCAGGATTGGAAATAAGTTACCATGATGTCACGATGTAATCTCCGTCGCGACGCTAAGATCGGAGGATACAGCGATCAATGTTAGTCTGTAGCCGTCGGTAAACTCTCTCTTGATTAGGCAGATGTGCCGATACAGAAACTATGGCCTTGGGGCTTCCTCAAGTCCCGCCATCCTTGATCCGATTTCTCTTGCGAAACACTTGAAGTTCTAGGCCTTATTATTCTCTGTAATGTATAGCTCCATGAATAGGTCAAATGACATTACGGTACTGCTTAATCGATGCTAGAAGGAATAGCTCATGCGTAATGACCACTGGCGTGCTTGAAACCACATTACCATCTACCGCTAAACACACGACCAACTCTCCTTCTTATTCACGTTGCCTTTCCCATCCCACTCCTGTCGCAGGGGTGCGGCGCAAATAGGTCTCTGCTTTGAAATTGTCAAGTCAGGCCAGTTGGCAAAAGCCGTCGAAGTTAATTGAGTCGGCGCTGGAGTCGGCGGCTTGCGCTTCTGCCCCTCGACCCACGCGGTCAACGCATTCAAGGCGTCGTGCTCTGGATTATTGAGAGGCGGATTTGTGTTATTGGGCATATGCCAGCGCGACCCATTCGGCGATTTGAGGTAATTGGCAGGGCCGCCAATGTACCAAGGAGGCTGCTTCCCTCCAGTTCCGAGGTCAACGCAATGCGGCATCCCGGGCAATTCAAAATACTTCAAATTCGGGTTTGAACTACCGCCAGCAAGAGCAAACGCACGTCTGGTACCATTCGTAGAGACGTATCCATCAGCTGTACCGGAGTACAAAATGACCTTGCCCTTCCAGTTCTTGAGCACAGCTGGGTCGGCGTTGGCTCGAATGCGAGAGTCCCATGCATCGGATTTCTCAATGAGGAGCGCGCCGTTGGCGTCGTTGTTCCAAATTATCTCCTCGCCAATCATGTAGCGCGAGAAGTCCTGATCGAAGCCGGTAAGACTTTGCTGCAGAAGGAAGACACTATAATCGACTGGCGCGGTAATATCGAATCCATCGCCGGCGTAGGTTTGGTTTTGCGGCGGCCGGTTGAACTCTTGTGAAATCGTCAAGAAAGCCTCCCGTTGCGATAGAGAGACACAATTGGGGTTGTCGATTGTGCAGTCCAAGCCATCCCAGACCGGCCCACGGATTCCCGATTTCAGGAAGTGGTTGAGGCACGCGGCAGAGTCCCGGACGACTCCATCGTCGGGGGACTTGTCGAAGCCAATAACATTGCACTCTCGGTGGACACGCTCGGCAATGCGAGTGAAGAGGTTGGGATCAAAGGTAGGGTTCAATCCAAACTTTTGCCCAAGCCAGCCCACCCGTGAGAGGACCGGCATGGCGGACTTGACGTTCCAAGCAGGTGCGCCAATAAGCATGCCGTCGAAGCTGTCAGGATCTTCTTGGACCTGTCGAATACCCATTCTGCCACCGGTTGAGCAGCCCGAGTAGTAGTTGGCGACGGTCTTAACATTCCCGTAATAAGCAGCGACGATATCTTTCGCGAACGGCAGGGACTGTTTCATGGCGCGCCAAGCCCAGTCCTTCTGAACTTCCTCCCCCCGAACAGCCCATCCCATCCCCTGCTCTTCGTGTCCAGTGTTGGTGGACATGACCGCCCATCCATGCACTGACCTAGCGAGCATATCGAGGCGGCTCGTACCACCATTGAAACCGCCATTTCCAACCGTTAGAAAGCGGCGGTTCCACTTCGTAGGGTTTGGAAGGTAAATTTCAAATGCTACGTCGTTACCGTCATTTATGTTGGCCGTCAAGTTGACACGGATGCCGCAAAGATCGGTCACGCCCACCTCCTTGGCTTTCACCAACACCTGCGAGGCCCGAGGATACGGCTCATTGTCCGAAGTGTAGGGTGATCCCGCAACAAGTGCACCACCGTATCGGTCAATCACGCTCTTAAACGTTGCCGCGGTACATCTACTCGGCGCCGGTCGCGCGCGAGGTTCGATGTGGGGCGGAGCTGCGTCGCTGAATGAGAGCAGCGCGAGAGTCGCAGCTAATAGCGATCCGTAGTGGACCATGACGATACCCGGTAATACTGATTATGCAGGTCCAAAAATAGCCGAACGCTCACGCGCTGGGCTGAGCCGTCAGTATGTTTCTGGGGTAATAAATCTGGGGCAGACTGTGCTGGCAAATGGAGCGGAAGAAAATAAGCTGGCCATCCAATTTGGAATTAATTAATGGTGGAATCCGGGGCCCTTTTCATACAGCCAACACTCGCCCATTCTTGAACTGACGGACCAAGAATTCATCGGTGATTTCTCTCCTTCTCCATTCGGTCAATTCAAATCCAAGTGCCGGCATCAGCAAGAAGACAATAATGCGACATTGGAGCATCCATTGCAGGCGGAGCAGAGTCAGATGTGTGCTACCTGAGAGGACGACCGTCCAGCATACGTCAGTGCGGGATGCATGAGTGCACACCAACGGAGGGCGCTCAGTCAGAGCAGCTGCCTTCTTAGGACAACTCGGCATATTTATGTCACGTTCCAGTTTCGGGAGTCTCATCATCTGCCGAGCGTGGTATTGGACATCGTCGAATGCGATCCCGGCATGCTTGTTCTTTCGCGTGGTCGAAGCACCTGACATAGGGCTTGACAGGGTAAACTTCCTGTCAAAATGACTTGGCTCTTGGTCATATGCAAGGGGGTAAGATTTTAGCTTCCCCTTTAGATGTGGCATCGCGTCCATGGATGGTTATGATCTCTGCGACTATTAAGGAAGACCTTTGCCGTATTGGAATCATAGGACGGTTTCCATCGTAGCGACCGGATCACACGATTGCGTATCTATGCGAGCATAAGAGGCAGTTCAAATTTTGAAGAGTTCACAAAGTTTTAATAAACGAACTTTTGCTACGCAACTTCTCACGAGCATCATAACATCGGATCAAGGTATTACAGCAGCGGGGATTCTGTCGCGCAATATTCTCCAGCGAGCCCGGCAGTGACAATATTCGGTAGCCTTTCAGTCCGGCACTTCACATGCACATAATGAGCATACACTCCCGAACATGTTTATTCATTCCAAATATTTACAACGATTCGCCGCCCGTCTCAGCGAGACGTAGACGCCGGTATTCCTAGCGCTGATCAACACGTGTACCTCAGCTCTCCCCAGTCGGTTCAGCTGTGACCTGTACCATTGTAGTCGTCCTCAAGTAAGAACCCGTACTTGTAGCAACGAAAGATGACGCCGACTGTGATAGGTCTTGGGCGCTGTGGGAAAACTCGATGTTTGTGTATCCGGTCCGCACAATAGTAGCGGGGTAGTTTGGACCGACAACCTCCACAAACGTTACTCGTAACGTGCTGTACCATTCCAAACGAGAAGTTCCGACGACTTCGTTGGCAAGCGTGCTAATTTCGGACCCCGTTGATGTATATTCAGATGTCAGCGTGGCTGCCGACACCTGCGCAGTAGCCTGACCCTCTGCCGTCGTTGTGGCGTTCCCAGGTGCCGCACGGGAATTTCCCGAGAGGGTCCAGCTCATGGGCTTTGATTCCGTCCAGGTCATAGTCTTGGAGCCACACCGGACGGGAACCTTGGACACCGCGGCTCCGACTACCGTCACTTCGTTCTCAGGCCATCGGGACTCTTCGCGCGGCATTACTATGCTGACCGGGACGGTGTCGAGCCATTCTTCACCGACAGCGCATAGGACGTCGATCGTCGGCGTGGCTTCTAGAGTTGTCGTGTAGACGGCCGTATGGAGTGGCTGTTGGGTTTGCGCGGAGGCTACGGAGGCCAAGTAATACCCTGTAGCGCCCAGCAGCAGCGTAAAGGAGGAATGCATCGACACGGTCCGATCCGCTTTCTCTCTGGGTAAGTGATATTGTTGGATTTAATACCCAGGAAGTGTTTGTTTCTCCGTTCTCAGATCTGGCTATGGCCGATATTTATATGGGGTTGCGCGTCCGTCACCTCAGGTTCAACCTCTGGAAGTGGGGTTTGGTAGCAATATAATATCACCGGGCTCGGCGGATGAGTTACCAACCAGTTAACGGGTATACGGCCTGCTCTTAGAGACAGACGGCTTATTGCACATCAATATCAATCAAAGATGAGACGGGCCAATGATCATCCTTATAATCATGCATCTGGGGTCCGCAATAAGGTGCAATAAGAGCTTTCCCACCGCCGGCTAAAGTAGGCACCAATTTTAGGCACTAATATCATACCAGCAAGGTTATAGAGACAGCGATTCGATATTAACTCAGCAGTGGTACTACGAGCATTAGGTCAAAGGGCTTCGGTGCTTCGTTGGTCATCCGAGGTATCGAAGTAGGTCTTGGTGATCGAGTGGTCTCTCTACCGTGTCTGTTCTGCGTGGCGCGGGGCGGAATGGCCAGCTAGGTGGTTTGGATTAACAACGCACAAACAGCTAGGATCCGGTGATGGCGGGGTCACAGAGGACATTACACCCTTCTAGTTGATGGGGTTTTATGATACACACGGTCTTCAAAGTACCTTGACCCTGGCAAAGGGTTCTGTTGCCCATGTAAGAATACAGCCATCTCGCAGACGCTCAACGGAACTTGCTAGCACAGAACCTAGAAGTTTACAAGCTTAATATACGAACACCCCAACGGCTCCGGGTTCACGCACAAGTTAATAACCTTTATTGAAGCTCGGTTGATCCGCATGCACCCGAGCCTTCAAGCCTTGTCTCCCGAGATATCGGCGAAATTCAAAAAGCTGCATCAAAAGTGCGAGAACAGCGACGACTGCTGTCTCAGAAGGCCGAACCCACCCACTAATAGGACCAACACTGGCCTCCCTAGTGCCGCGTTGACCTGTTCCCCGGAGATGCAATCCAAAGTACGCCACGTGGGCTTACTGAGACCGGCAGAAAACGATCTCGTCCCTCCGTTTCTACGGCTGTTCGCACCGGCAACTCGAGAATCAGAAGCGCCCGTGACAATCAGACTACCGAACGGAGCAACGCGGGAAGCCCTATTCAGGAAAACATAGAGAGCCAACTACAACTTTGGAGAAAGAAGATTTCATCAACGACTGGATTTAAAGTGAAGCCGAGCCTATGAAGCCCCGGAGCCGAGCTGACACCCTTGGCAGCCTGCAGGAGGAGCCTGACAGCGAAATACCGGAAACCTCGAAGGTTGGCGATCATTCTAATCTGAGACTCACGACTTTTCAACCGTCAGTTAGAACAAAGACACGGAAATGGCCGGGTGCGGGCGATATATTGGGTAAGAAGAGACCGCATCCTTCCGTGGAAAGGCTGGAAGGCGCGCGGACAATCGGCCGAGGGTGTCTTCCCGGTTCCGACGACTTAAGTAGCGGATTAGGGGATGCTGTACCCTAGCGACTCAGTGTCGAGGGGCGAAACTAAGCGGCGCAAGTTTATGCGATCAAGGCAAATCTTTCAAGTGGACCCTAAAAAAGTGGCTGCCCTGGTGGTAAGATGGTGTGGTCTCTGCTCGGACAAGAGTGATGAAAATGCCAAGATATGTATGCTAGTTTTCAAGGTGGCGTATTCAAGTAATAATAATAGCTCCCAAGTAGAAACCATCACAGTCCGAGACCCGGTGTCGAGGCGTAGTCACAAAGGAGGCGCGTATTTTGGTGCTCTTGGCAGCACAGAGAGCCAGCATACTCCTCCAACTCCCGAGAGCTCCGGCACGTAACATTCATTGATTATTAACGATCAGAGGAATAACTGAACCGTCCATCCTAGAACGGGTCCAGATGCACCAAAGGATCCAGATGCCAGTCCTAAATGCGTATTCGCACGAAGTGGGAAGGTCCCCGTCGAGCTACTACTGTGGGCCCAGTGGAAAACTCGGAGACAATTGTCAATCCTTGAACATTTCAGCAAGTTTCGGAATTATTGGTACAGCATCCCAATAAGACAGGCTAGCAATCGTCTATGTGAAGCAAAATCAATCAAGGAGCAAGCCCACGCGTCGTTTCGGTCCTCGACTTCCAGTCTATGCACGGAAGATTTTTTTTTCTTATTTTCCTTTTTCTTCTTCTCCAGACGTAATAGTGGCCATGGATGAATCGCGAATCAATCGCACCCTTGTATTACCTGAGAATCCAAACAGGCGGGATGAGGGCGCTTAAAGAAATAGAACCAGGGATTCGGCTCGTATTCTCCACAGCCAGCGCAAGCCCATGGGACGGGGCGAAGTAGGTAGTATTCATTTGGTAACTTGTGTAATCCTCACAGGGCTGCGCCGGCTTCAGTCGAACGCTGATGCACGCTGCTGGTCGTTTTGGCTGGGCAGTGCCCCATCCTTGATCATTGCAGTGCCTTCAGGCTCTGTGGTCAATTGCATGGCCAGGCGTGTGGGTCGCGGAAGCGGGAGAGCGCGTCCATAAATCACCGATAGGTACGAGGTCGTCATGGATGCCAGCCAATGGCAATTGGGAAGCCCTACTGATGCACGCCGAGATTTGGAAGCGCCAGAAAAGTGAAACATCCATCGATGGGATCGTAGGGCAGAGGCAGAATAGTGGGGTTTCCCTGCCGCACCAGGTACAGTACAGCCCCGGAAGGATCGTGCAAGGGCCAAATCAGCATAGACCCTCCCTGTCAGCACCTGAACTTCAAGGTTCGATTGGTGCTGTCCGGGGTCATTCCAGACCATCAAATGTTCCCAACGCTGGCCACTGGCCGGGCCAGCCAGGCATCAAGCCCCAACGGCGTATTGCTTTCTGGCCCACTGCTCTGAGAGTGGCTGGCTGTATTCCCTCCACTCCTAAAAATCGACAACGCCAGCAAGTGAGGATTCCATTGCTGGTAATGATCTCACGTCTCCACACGCCGGTCGACGAATCCCTCAAGTCAGCAACGTTGTACCAGCTCCAGCCCACTGCCCTGCGGCTTGCGGAATTTTCTTTGTCGGGATCGTCCTAGCCAGTCAGCCCTATCTTGGACGGCTAGCCAGCGATCTTAGGCGCACCGGCCACAGATAGAGTCTAAGAATAGCGACTGGGCATCGACGTCGCGCAAAGGGGCCATCGCAGAGGATTCGAGCAGGACGAATGTACGAAATAGCACGATAAATAAAAATTCAACATAAATAGCTCTTCTTTCCTCTTATTTTTATTGAAACGAATTTGAAATACCAACCAAGTCGTTCTCATCCATCTAACCCACTCACATACCCTCTTCAATCTTTATTTCTTCAAGTCTTTCCTATTTCATCATGTCTCTTTCCATGACTAAACTCCTCTCCCTCTTAGCCATCACTGGCTTCTCTTCCGCCGCCGCGGTCGTCAAGCGCAACCCCTGCGACGGTGTTGATGCCTCGCCGGAGCTTTACCACGAGTACAGGACAGACGTGTGCCCTCCGAGAAACAGGCTCGACAGCGATGGCTCTTGCCCTTTCGAGGATGGCATTGACGGCCCGAGCTTGAAGGATCTGCGATGCGCCAAGTACTGCGAGATCCGCACTAATGTAAGTAATAATAATAATAATAATAATTATGCCTGGCCACAGAACGCCTCTGCCCATGGGACGGATTCTAACTTTTTGCAACAACTGTAGTTCTTCTGGGGCCGCGAGCAACCATTCGCCAACACCTACTGCCACGGGCCCTTGTCCTGCACAATCACAGAGACCAAGACCCGTACCGTGACCTGGAATGTCGGCGGCAGCCTCAGCACCAAGGTCCACGACGCCCTGACCCTCGGCATCTCCGGCTCCTACTCACAAGCCGAAGCAGACGCCTGGGCTAGGGCCTTCTCCATCAAGCTCGAGGAGGGCCAGTGCGGTTACTTCACCTTTGTCCCCATCATCCACGATTCCTGCGGCAGCTTGACCGAGGGCCCCGCCGACAACACCCCCGGCTTCCCCCGCGCCATTTGCTCCAACGACCGCAACAAGTGGTCTACCACTGGTAATTTCTGCCAGTCCCAGCTCAAGCGCCACAGCGACGGCACCGTCGACGGCGACACCATCTTCGTCAGGACCGACTGCTCCACCCGCGCACCTCTCCCCGCGGACAAGCAGGACGATATATACAAGCGTCCAGGCGTGGCTCTGCCCCGCGCCCTCCAAGAGGCCTGGGCCAACACCTTTGACCAGATGCACTCTGGTGACTTCGCCGCCAAGGGCGCCATCGAGTGCGCCGGCGGCAACGCTGACCCCCTCCATGCCTGCCGCGCATTGAGTGCTGTTCAGTCCGACATCGAGGGCGAGTGGACCATCCCTGCCGGCCGCAAGGGTGACCACCACTTCTTCGGTGACTTCCCCAGTCACACCAACGACCCGGCCTGCTCCTTCTACATCGACTTCCTCGAGGACCTCGACCCCCAGAAGTGCCCCATCAACCCCACCGGCCTTGCCACTCTTATCGATGCCGTCACTGATTCCTGCAAGGATCAGGGCGTTTTTGGCTCCATCACGCTTGGCGGCGATTGCCCTATTCGCTTGGCTACTGCTAAGCGCTCATGGCCGGAGGGGTCTAGCCGTCCTTAAGAGAGGGTTCCGGCGGGTATATAAACTCATCTATATTGTAACAAAGGTGGATTGGTGTTGATGTTTTGGTTTTCCTTTTCATGGTAGCGGTAATAGATACAGGAAATTGGAGCATGGCCGGTTTTGGGTACAGGGAAGGGATAGTAGGAATGCGCATATAGAATCAGGTATTATATCATGAAAGGGAAGGCTGTCTTCTAGCTCAGCCTGGGCACGAGGAATCAATCAAGGTTCGTTCCTACTAATATTTCATCCAATATCCACTATAGATCGAGAGAATAAATGACTGACAATAGGGTCGCGCAGGGGGGAAAGTGGAAGAGAGCTCCCCCCGCATAAGAAGGAGGAGAAAAACAAAAGAAAAAAAAAAAAAAAAAAAAAAGGCAAAAAAAGTGAGAGGCTAGACCAGAAGGCTATCCACACAAATAAATTGAACAATATTTATACCACCGCAGCCTTAGCGTAGCTTATTCGGCCTTTCGCTTGCTTCCGGCTAGCCGACTGACGGCAGGCAGTTTTCCAATCCACTGACTCTTGCCGTCCTCCACCGCATCGACAAGCCATCGAGCCAACGCACCTCTCTTCTGCGCACTCGTCCAACCCTTCGCACCGATTGGTCCCTCGTATGCCTCCCCGTCCTCACGGTCCTCCTTCCAGGACTTTTCGTCGCTGCCGCCGGGGATGCCGGCAATGCGATACACAGTCCAGTCAATACCATCGCCATGTTCCTCAAACGAACGTGCAATGCCCCTGGCGGTTTGCCATCCTCGATTGACGACGACGAAGACGAGGCTCACGAGGAGGAGCCGGATAAGCGAAAAGTGGTCCTCCGGTCGGAAAACTGAAATGGTGCTCATGGCGAAAATACGCTTTACGTTGTGCTGCCTCATGATTGGGAAGAGCCTCTCGTAAAACCCAGTGTACATGGCCGGGTCGAGGCCCAGTATCTTGTTAGGTCCGAGAAGGGACACGATGACGGAGCTCTGGGAAACGACGTCGGAAAGCTTCTCTACATCGGTGATTTCGCCTTTAACAACCTATCTCAAGCCATTAGATCAGGGGGACAAAGGCCTTGTAGAAGACGAAAAACACTCAAGTGAGGAATACCGTCAACAACGGGTTGGGGACAAGGTCTTCGGGGATCTTGCTCGGATTCCTGACGTAGGCGATTGTGGGGTGTTGCCGATACAGGAGCTCGCGGAGCAAGCAAATGCCGGCCGGACCGGTTGCACCGAACACAAGAACATGTTGATTCGCCATGCTTTCTAGGAGGCAGCTGTCTGTCTTATTGTAATACCGAAAGGATGCAAAGTGGGGATGAGCACTAAAGAATCAATGATGCGTAGAGGATTGTGCTCCTGCCTAATCCGGAACTATACGCGGCACCCTCTGTGCCAAGGTGATTGGCACCGGGAAGAATCGTTAGCAGCTGTTCCTGGGCTTCGAATCCAGGTCTCTCGATTTCGCGGGAACCTATATAACTGGGCACGAAATTGTAGAACTTTCCATTTAATACAAATTCAACGGCGGAGAATTCAGGTCTAATTGGCTAACTGGCTTGGCCATTATTAATGCGGAAATTCGCCCTGGCAGAATCTGTACGTGGCCAGTGGCGGAGTTGCGCCCATGGCACCATTCTGTATCGAATCGGTTCGGCGGGACAGCAAATGTCCATGTCCCAATTGAGACTCGTGCTAATAACATTTATGCGTTCCTAGGCCTGGCTATTACATTCGTGTCTAGTTAGGCCCAGCCATAACATCGCCGATGGCCTCTCCTTCCTTGTCCGATCCGCCCTTCAAGTCCTTGTTGGTGGTCTGGATAATGATACGCTTGTAGCTCGTCAAGCTGGGAGAACCGGAGTCCGTTACCTCAAGAATCACGTGCAGGACCTGGCCCTTTTCGACCGCCTTTCTGCTCAACAGATCGACGCAGCACTTCTCGGGGCCGGGGAGCGTGATGTTGACGACCCTGCCCTCAGCATCCTTCTTCTCAATCTTGACCTCTTCCACCTCAGCCGATACCCACCATTGAGACGCGCTGGGCTCGCGGTAGTGCCACCACTTAAAGGTAAGCGCGTCGCCGTCGGGATCATACGTCGCCGACGCGTCGAACTTGAGCGTGCTGCCGGCCTCGGCAGTCACGTAGATGGGAGCAGTGCCCGTCGAATCGTTGACGGAGACGACGGGGTGGTGATTCGCCTTGGCGAGCTCGGGAGACAAAGTCCACTGCATGCGGGCAGCAAAGTCGTTCTGGTAGGCGTCGCGCCAGCGCCAGATGGTCGCATGGTTGGACTTGTATGTCCTGCCGTCCTTACCGACGACGTGGTCTACCGCGTCGCTGTGATGGTTGCTACAGAGTCCGCTGCTGCTGATATCCGTCTTTTGGTAGCGGCCACCCCATGAGCCGAACTCGGGTCGCTCGGACACACCGAGGCCGTTTTGGATAAGGTAGAGGAAGGTAGGGGTATCGCCCTCGGGGATGAAAAGGTAATCAGGGTAGGCAGAGCCGAGCGGACCAATTTGAATGTGCTCCTTGAACCATTCCTTGGTCAATTTGGAGAAATCGGGACCGCCTTGGTCGAAGCCGTAGTAGTTATCACCCGAGATCCCGGTCCACGCCGCCATGCCATAGTGGTTCCATCCATGGACCGAGGCAATGTAGAGAATGTCGGGGAAGGAGTTGCGGATCCAAGCTCCGGTGTCATCCTGATCGGAGATGGCATACACCCTCAGCTTCGCCGTCAACGCAGCCAACTCGTCCTGGGAGCGCGAGGCGCGAAGCTTGTACAGGACGGATGCAAGCACATTGGTTCCACCCCAGCAAAGGATCCACAGAGGATCATCCGAAGGTGCGGTAATTCTCTCAAGGAGAAGCTCTCCACCCTCACTCAGGGGGACGTCATCCCCAACGGCTTGGAAGCCATATACCTGCATGGGTTCTGTTAGCGGAAAGGGGGTCCCCCGTCAGTCTATTAATGATATTACCACGAAGAGACACGTCTCCACTTACAGGGGCACCAGGCTTGATGATGCTCTTCAGGTAGCTGGCGGATGGGTAAGGAAAGTCGGGATGCGCGTGCTTGTTTAGGTTCGCCTCGGCGTTGGCGTACGCGTCGATAATCTTGTGCATATCCTGCGGGCAGACCTTTGTCTTCATCCATGTCGATGTGCAAGCGACAAGACCCTCTGTCTGAAACTGGTTGGAGTAGAGGAGGTATCGCACGAGAGACTCGGCATCATCTGGCTCGTTGGATATATCCGAGACGATGAATACCCTCGGCTTGGAAGGGAACGAAAGCAGCTTGGAAGCGTCGGAGGCCATTTCTTTTTTTTCTTTCCTTTTTTTTTTCTGCTTTGTACTCTTGTACACCAGGATGTCTGTTTTCGAGTTTGTTGATCGTGTTGCTCTTTTGATATGATGGCCCTGGCTTGTTCGGTCGACCTATGATTGCCTACGCATCGTGTTATATGATGTCGATTTCTCCTCCCCACCTCTCCGAAATCATTCTCATTCCCAAATAGGGAATTATAACCACAGTCGCTGTGGCATCCTCTGGTTATGAATCTAGTGATTCTCCATCAATTAGCCTCAGATCTACCGAGTGAACGAATCAGAAGAAGTTCCAAGGATTTCGACTCCAGTGGAACCATTCTTAGTCGCTAATAGCTCCAGCCCAAAATGGTATCGCGACCGATTTTGGTTCCACACCACCTTTGGCTTGAGGCATGAGAGTAGACCGGAAAATTATTCTTCTATCCCTGCTCATACGGGAAGCCCGAGGCACTACCGAGCCGAAAGGCGAGCAAGCCGCGTATATACGAGTATTGGGAAGAGCTTTCCATCAAGCCGAGACGTCTGTTTGTGAGCCGGGAGTCGTCCAAATTGATGGGTGTATTCACGAGGTGAAATTATTGCTCGTCTTTTTGTCCATCCTTACGACGTTGCGTCTCCCTTGGTCGTGGCTTCAACTCCAGCGAGCTGTCAGTAGTCTGTTTGCCTCGCAATTTCACCAGCTCATAGTGTCTTGGTCGCCACGTGGGAGTAGGCTTCTAGCCTTAGAGCTTAGCTGAGAAACGTAACCTAGAGTAGGATGAACTCACTTCCGCCCCTGGGAAATAAAAAAATAATAACCAGGGATAACCAAGGGACCGGCGCGAGATTGTATGAGCGTCGACCCACATCGTGAGTCTGCGACCACGCAATGTGGCGTTTGGCAGCCGCCAGATGTGCCGATTAAAGTGGGCACACCGACCAGAAAAGGCAGTTTTAAACACTTCTAGGCCGAGGCCGCTGCTCTCAGCTCGTCGTTTCCAGCGTCTCGACCCGGATGTGACCAAATCGATCTCTCAACCTCCCCACATCGATCACTCCTTTTGCGCGGCTTGGAGTAAATCCCGGGGCCCCAGATCCCTTCAAGTGGTTCTGTGATGACTGTGGGGTCTCCGCGCGGAGCGATAACTCTTAACGGACTGGATCTCTATGTCTGCGGCCGACATCGTCTGAGGCCTAGACTGGAGGTGGTCGAGTATAAGTATTAATAGCTCGCCTGGCGATACCGGCCCTGGCCACACCAAGCCAAAGCCACCAACTTTAGCATCCTCACCGACCATCCCCTATCAGCACCAAGTTTTCTTCTGTTCAATTCCAACCCTCTCTTTCAGAAAGGGGTCAACATCACACATGGCTTCAAACGATAATTCCGCGGAAAAGGCTACGGCCCAACACATCGACAACGACGGCAACCTCGCCCACCTGGCCAATCAAGAGGAGCGCGAGATCGGCAAGATCGAGTCTATAAAGAGGTACCCTTTAGCCTTCGCTTGGTCCATCTTCGCAGTGTGGTGTGTTTTGCTCGTGTCTTTCGAGAACCAGGCCGCCGGAAATATCATCAGCGTGCCGGAATTCCGGAAAGATTTTGGTTATGAATTCGAGGGCAGCTACGTGCTTCACGCCAACTGGCAGAGTGCTTTTCAGGGTGCTCCCGTCGCTTCGTAAGTGATTTACCACAATAGGCCTTGGGATATCTTTGCAATTGAGTTAAAACTAATTTTTCTTTTCTTTTTTTTCAGTGGTATGGTTGGTGCTCTCGGATGCGGTGCCCTCGCGGATTGGCTTGGTCGACGAGCCGTCATCATGATATGCCTCGTCTTCTCATACGCCTCCATCAGCATGGAGTTTGTCGCGACAACCAATGAACTCTTCTTCGGCGGAAAATTCCTCAACGGTTTCGCTATCGGCGCCCTCGCCTCTGTCACCGTCTCATACGTTGGAGAGATTGCACCGATGGCCCTCCGCGGTATGCTCACCTGCTTGACCGGTCTTGCCTATACCCTCGGACCTCTCATCGTCGCCGTCATTGTCAACGAGACCGGTACCTATGATAGCCGCTGGGCTTACCGCGCGGTATTCTGTGCGCAGTACGGCTTTGCTGTCGTTGCCACCATCTTGGTGCCTTTTATGCCTGAGTAAGTTCGCCCTGTTTCCAAGACGAAACAAGTAGTGGGGCCGGCTAAAACAAATTGCTCTAGATCCCCCTGGTGGCTTGTGTCCAAGGGCCGCGATGAAAAAGCTCTCAAGGCGCTTGCTCGCCTTAGCAGCAAAGGTGAAGAGGGCCACAAGCGCCTCGCGGCGATGAGGCAGACCCTTGAGCAGGTCAAGGCCGAGACCGAGGGCGCCACGTATCTCGAGTGCTTCCGAAATTCCAACCTCCGTCGTACAATAATCTCCGTCAGCTTGCTTTGCATCCAGTCTCTGTCCGGCATCACCTTCGCGGCATCTTACTCCACGTATTATATGCAGCTTGCTGGCTATAGCATTGCTGACAGCTTCAAGCTTCAAATCGTCCAGCAGGTCATTTCCCTCGTCGGAAACGTCATGTCCTGGTACTTGGTCGATAAGTTCGGCCGCCGCAGTCTATCGTTCTGGGGCCTCTTCATCCTCAACATCATTCTTTGGTTGATGGGCGGTCTTGCCGTTGATGGAAGCCCTGGTGCCATCAAGGGAACTGTTGCCATGATCCTTCTCTACTGCTGGTGGTACAATGTTACTATCGGTGCCACTGCATACACAGTCCTTTGTGAAGTTTCTACCTCTCGGCTCCGAGTCAAGACTATTGCCATCGGCATGACTCTACAGTACGGACTCAACATGATGTGGAGCTTTGTCCTCCCCTATCTCTTCAACCCCGATAAAGCCAACCTCGGTGCCAAGCTAGCATTCATCTTTGGTGGATTAGCGATTATCTCCCTCGTATTCTTGTGGTTCTTCCTTCCCGAGACTGCCGGCCGAACCTATGAAGAGCTTGACGAGATGTTTATGAAGGGTGTTCCCTCCAGGGATTTCAAGAACTACAAATCGGATGCCCAGACCAACGGCGAGGTCGTCAAGGCGGTATACAATACTGATGCGAAGCGTGAGGTCGATGAGGAGGAGACCTAAACATTTACACTTTGATACCCCATAGACCGAACGGTCGAATCATAGAGGATAGAGAGCTACCATGTCTCGTCTCCTTTTGTATGCATTTTACGAGTTGAATAGCAGTCCTCCGCAGAGCGCGCCTTTTCGTGACTACAAGCCCTTTGCCTGCCCCCAATCCGGAGATGCCTGTAGCTCGAGTTTCTGCCTCGAAATTTCTGCATGGTCCAACCTGAATACGAAGAGTTACACGAGTCAGTGCTGGCTGGTCCCAGTGGTAGACTAGTAGGGATCCACGTCAAGAGGTTGTACTAAATGCGCTTTGGGTATAGTTGATGCTTTAGCATCTCCACTTCTGGATATCATTATCACCCACACTGCATGAGCTAAATATGCTCGGTTCCGCGTCCTTGATCCGTAACTCAGATGATGGGGGTGGAGCTAGAATTCAAAGTCGATTAAAGGTCGAGTCATTCACTGGTAGAACCTGATAGGCTCCAATAATGAACATCGTCGATTTTACACCAGCGCACAACTGCTGCAAAATGGCTCATTGATAGATACAAAGCTTTACCGGCCTAAATAGACATACCGCCATCCATGCATCAGCGGCTGGGCAGGTTTACCACGCATAGCAGTAGTTAAGGAGAGGGACAACAACGCTATAAAGCTCCTGGCTCCACCACTGAGTAGCAAACGCGGTGAGCTTGAAGTAAAAGTCGGTAACGAGCTGAACACCGTTGGTCTCAGTGCAGGCAAGCTCCTGGCGCCGGTCAAGGACGGGAGTGACATCCTTAGCAACGAGAGCCTTGGTTTCCTCGACGTCGCGGCCCGCAATTCCGGTGCCCTGGGAGCCAAGCAGCGTGAACTGGTTATCGAAGCCGGGGGTGGCGGTGATACCGGCGGATAGATCGACAAGGCCACCTAGGAGCTCAAAGGCGAGCTCGAGGGTGAGGTTGACATGAACATCGAGGCCGACCTGGGCGCGCTCGGTTATGTTGGCGGTGGCGGTGTACTGAGGCTCCCAGCCAGAGGTAGCCGTCTTGGCGCTGTCGAGGAAGTCGAGGTGGACGTTGCCATTGGGGATGGTGACACCGGCTGCGGCAGTGACACCGACGGCAGCAGACACGTCAAAGTCGGCGCCGATGGCAAAGTCGAGACCGGGCCCGAGCTTCACTATTCCAGGGACGGAGACAAAGTGGTAGGAAAGACTTCCGGGCGAGTACTTGAACGTGTCGGTGTAGGCGGCGAGAACGTCGGCGGAGATGGTGAGATTGGCACCGAAAGAGGCGTCGATGTCGAAGTAGAGCTCCTCCAGCTTCCAGATGAGGAAATTGTAATGGAGGTATCCGGAGAATGTCACGGTTGTGGTGAACTCGGCCTCGTTCGCAGTGAGGGTGAAGTAGGTACCGTCGGTGTAGAGAACGGTGTTAGGGTCAAGACCCTCAGAGATGGTGATGGACATGCTGGGGTCGAGAGTGACACGCTTGGAAAGGGTCGCTCCTGGCAAGGAAGCAAAGCCCATCCGGAGATCGGCTGTAATGGTGAGGTCGGTTAGCGCGTGGAATTCTGGTCATCACTTAGGGACAGACGTACTAGCAATGGTATCAAGACCCTGCTTAGAAGCGCTGACCTTGATGGTCAACGCATCAGCATTGGCCTCGAAGCCGTCGACCAAGAAGAAACCACGCTCAAACTTGGAATCGCAGTTTCCAAGGTGGTTGGTGATGAGGATAAAGGCCTTGTCCTCAGTCCAGTCTTCTAGGGCCTCTGTGAGAGCCTCCTGGTTGCTGAAAGATACGTTGACGAAGCCGTCGCCACAGACGACGCCAGAGATATCTTCAGCATCCTCAAGGACAACCGCGGGGTTGGTGAGGAGAAGTTTCATTTCGATCGAACCCGGGGCGCCATCTTCAGCCGAATCATAGGCGAGATGGACCTCCTTCTGGGGAACAAGATTCTTGCGGCTCGTGGTGTCTCCCTCGGGCCGGGGGCAAGGCTTGAATTTGTGGACAGTCTCCTGGCCTCCCCTCCTCGCCTCGGTGGAGGCCAAGAGGCTGGCGAGAAACAGAGTGTATGGCAAAAGCTTCATGATGACTCCCGAGTGGCCTCGCGATGTTCGAAGGAATCGTCTCCTTGATTGCCTTGAACAGAGTCCATCATTATAGAAGGTGATGGACGTAGCCACCTTCTTAAATCTTCATACTGCCGGTATGCACCTCTTTTCGATTGCCGAATCACTGTTCACTCTTGGTTCCCATGGAGTTTGACGATGATGCTATTCGACCGCATCGAAAGTCCGTCATCTAATTAGGCGCACAATCCTATTATAATGGGTTCTTGAAAGTAGCAACTCCCATAATCTACCACTTTACTCCCGCTATCGCTCTCCAAATCGCCAGTCTTGGGTAACATCCGTGGGGTCGGAAAGAGGGGTGGTGGTCGGACAGCTGCCGGATCGGGCACCGAGTTGAGATCGACACCCGTTCCCTGTCCTGCCGAGATGCTACGTTAAAGTCCGACCAGGGTCGCACGGTGCAACGGTACAGGACTGTCGATGATTGTAACAAGCCTCCAAGGCGGTAAAGTCTTAGACATTGAGGCCTCTCGCCTTTTCACGTGGGCGGATCATCGCGAATCAGGACGCGCCGAGGGACGTTTGCCGCCAATAACACACCTTTCGGGAAGGTTACCCGGCGCACAATCGTACCAAGCACTACCACGCCTTTGGTTGTAAGCTCGCCATCCAGCTAAGTGGTCTAGCCGCAATAAGCTTGACGTTAGACAGGATATTGCCCAAATTTGTGATGATAAGGGTCTCAGGCAGACAGTCACACGATTGCCAGGCAAGCTAGCTCCCACAGAATTTCGGTTGCCTGGTACTGACTAGAGACCAAATAAGGTAGGACAGTACTTGGCCGCCTTGGCTCAGTGAACCATGAAGCTGAATCATTCTAGATTGACATGTGAACATTTCGCATGCGGCAGCATTCACAGCCTCCACGTTGTTGTCCGGTAGACCGACACTTTTCATTGCCGGGGACGATGGGCAACACGTCCAAGTTGTCTAAACGATTATAGCTCTGCGAAGCATATGCAGATGGATACTCCCACGCTGTGATGGTCCTGACATGTAGTGGACGCTAACATAGCCGTCCCGTTTGGATTTATTGCAGAAAATAATCAATCTCGGGTACAAATCAAATTGAATGCAATCTGGCGCTCCCAGATGCGTGGCGCTGATATCTCAATCAAAATAAATGAGTTGGGTTTGTATTGCGATTGCCTCATGTAGCCGCTTGAAGTTTCGCAATCCGCGAGGCGGCAGCGGATACAAGCCGCGATCCAGGTAAACGGGATTTTGATTCCACGTTGCGTTCGAATTTTGGTTCAATTCCATGGAACAACCAGTTTGAAGGGTGATGGCCTTTGTAATGCAGAACCCCAGGCTCTGACCGCTGTGGATCGTTCCCATTGTGTTCCCTCAGGGCCGACCTTTTCTTCAACCTCTTTCCATGGATTTCGCCTACGTGATGAAACCTTTCAAATAATGCCTTGACTTTGTTGGTCGAGGTTACCTTCCGGTAATCGTAGGAGTACAGATACTCTCCACTCGACGGGATATCATCTGCGAGGCGAAAGTTTGGCGGAGATTCTGGAGAGGCTGAGCGATTGTTTTTTCAGAGACAACCTCAATACTAACTATTAATGCTTAGCCGGGTAATACGGGACTTACTTATACTTGCAAAACCGCGTAATCGTTCTGCAAGGCAGCTCAGGACCACCCTGGACATCGTGGGGTTCAATGCGGCCATTGCTTATTATCTCCTCGTCGATTTGATACCCACCAAGAGCACAACGTCATTCTTGAAACTATAGCCTGTTTCGGCGCATTATTTATACCAAGGGATCTCGGACTGCGAATCTAGGCTTGCAGAACCGACCGTCAGGTCCAGAATTCTCAGGGCTATATTTGTGCTGACGAAGACACTTCCCGAGCATAAAAGTCGGATTTGCTCATAAGTGGCGTCTGGAATCCTTGCAGGACCCAACATGCAGAACAGGCTCATATCTAGGTTCCTCATTCTGCCATTACTTTGGGGACTCCTGCTGGAAGGTAGGGTGTGGGGCATGAGTATCTGCTAATGCTCAACCATACCTTTCCTTTAACTGCATAAAAGATAATTCTGTGGATACTTCCTGGTGATTCCCTTTGCGTTGCATGGGCTTCCTCCTAGCAACAATTGCCTTGGCATTTGTATAAACGAGGTCCATTCCTAACTGGAGGGAACAAACGGCATTTAAATCGTTAACTGAGCTTATCCCAGATCCTCATATGATGTCGTGACCCTGTTACAGGTGAATGCTCCTGTCAACCATAGTGTCCTTTTCGCTTCTCTTGGTCTAACTGATATGGCTGACTGGCACACAAATCGCACCATAACACAGCCTTTACCGAGGTAGTTTGGGGAAGAATGAAGAGGGCTCAGTGCCAAGTGAGGGAGATATTAGTGGGTGAATAGGAGCTCACCTGTGAGGTTATGGATTTGTGACATCTCCATAGTTTTGCATAATAGATTCCCATGAACTAAGGTGTTGAGTGTGGAAAACTACAGAAGCCAGCACCCTATATTGAGACAGCTCGATATTTCATGGATCATTAAGGTAGATCCTGGCACTATCCATCTCCTTTCCTCAAATTTTTATCATTTTTTACAAGGGTGCCTCGCACACCAGAACATGACAAAGTGATATGCACAACTGGAATTAGACAACACTTATCAACCATGGGATAAGTGCGAGCCTGTTCTCAAGAGCTAGAAATTGGTTATTCTTTACGCGGCTGTGTGTATATGTCAAAAATAGTCATACTTGTAGTCCTTCACAAACACACTTGTGCCTAGCGTATAGGTCCAGAATTGAAGGTTGAGATTTGTCCTCTATTGCGCTTGCTGTGTTCGATCACGGGTAGATCCTAGATGCTGATCTTTTGGGGCCGCCCTGGAGACTACCATTGGCCTTGAATGTATCTCTACCTTCAACTGCAGTATGCGCGATGCCCGTAAACATGGCAGCGACTGAGAGGAACGGGGAGGGGCATTTACTAGGGGACTAGCGACGGTCGGCAATAGTGGTAATGAAGGGAAGAAGAAGAAGAAGAGGCAGAAGTGGGAAGGAATAGGGGCCAAGAAACTCAAAACTTGGAGCAGCAAGGAAGGCGCGACTAAGCCACTCCTTCCACCGGGTATAACTACTATAGCAAAGTATAAACGGGACTCTCTGTGTCTGCCGACGCCTATATTCCTGAGCTAGATCGCGATGTCTGGCTGCCGAGCGCGAAGATGGAATTAGGTAGGGGCCTATTTTTTTGCGGAGCGTGAGCGGCCTGCGGGAGGCGGGGAAGATGGGGGAACTAAAACTATGACTAGACTACATAGTTGGATGAGCTCGGATATAGAGCAGCGGTAATGAGGTAGAGGGGCCTGCGCGCGGCCTGGTGATATACGTAGATAACTCGTGTCACCTGGAATTTAAGTTTCTTTTTTTTTTTTTTCCTTTTTTTTTTTAGTTAAAGATACGTACTCTTAGGCAATATCTAGAATCTGTTGACGTACTTCTTCTAATGAGGATATGTGCTTGAGTCTCTGAAACCGAGCCTCCGGATTTTAGTGCCTGGCGATTGTCATTGTGTGGAGCAAAGATCCGACATAGTCTCGAGTTCCGGGATAAGCGATTGTCAGTCTTTCCGAGACGTGCGCCTAAGCGGGTGGGCCATCGTAATAGGATCCAGATATTCGCAGGATATTAGGCCTATAGACACGCCGTTCCATGAACGTAACCAACTAATAGTTACGATCCCTAGTCCTGGCGAAGCTAAGCGAAAGGCGAAATGATCGCCGAGGTCGTTGAAAGCATATACATTGATCCTTCTTAGGCTACTGCCCAACCCGCAGCAGATAACCTCAGCGAGCGATATGGACAGGATAGCCAGTAAGACACTACCCAATCGAAGCGGGGTATCAACAGCATGATTGATTCAGGTTTGTCCATGTCGGATCGTCTGTACTTCCCTTCTCTTCCCAAGATACGTTAGTCCGGGCATCTGGACAAGCAAAGATAACGATAGCTGGACCCACTCGGACGCCGCCAAACCACTCACAGCGAATTCTAGCCACGCTCTGGTCAGCTGTGCGTCCCACGCCAGGAGATAGAAAGATAACGGTGGCAGGGGATCTATTGTTCCATAACCACCCTGCCTATTTGAGGATCAAATAGTGCAAATCTTATCGATAGATCGCTCCTCTCGGTGCCTGTTGCCTACCGACAGATTCCCGAATTCCGAACTCTGACGATCGATCGAGAGCGGAGGCTTCCCCGCATGGAGAGGTTCATATATAGAGTTTGGATGGGGGTTTCGATTGGTACGGTTCCCTGCATATCATCCAGCCCATTCTTTTAATCATCTTCCTGGCCTCGAGGCGACTCTTCTGGTGTAACTAAAAATGGATTTATCAAGTATCACGTCTAGCAATTTTCGCTTGTTATGTTATATCTTTGCCGTTCTCGTGGTCGCGGTCATCGTTGTCTTATATCAGAAATCAAGGTCACTGCGCAAGAGTGACCACGCAGCACGAAGTACGGTTAGCGATGCCAAGCGCAAGCCCCAGTATTCGCCTACAAAACTCAACAGGAGCCCAGGCACATGGACGCCAAGTTCCTTCAAGCCCCCAGCCCCGGTAGCCTATCCGGACTGGTCGATCGAGACCACCAAGCCTCTCCCATATCGTGCATTTCGATATGGTCCCAAGTACAACATTACCATGGGACTTAGTCAAGTCGACTTTGATCAGTGGATTGAACTCGACAACCATTACCCAAAGTACCATGCCGACAAGGCCAAGCGACTTGCAGAGAGGATGGACAAGTGCGTTCACACCCATCCGGACGCGTTCCCCGCCGCCATAGAACTTCTTGAGGAGCTCGCGCAATATCTCCCCTGTCGGTACCCTAGTATGTTCACGCGTACTTCAGTCGGCATAGACAATCTGTGGTCAGGAGAGTCATTCAACCTCGTTGAACGTCCGCTTAAGGAGGACCCCATGGCCATATGTGCACGGCTGGTTCAAGACGACCTCGCTCTCATGATTGAGCGACCCGACGGGCAATACTACCTTCTAGGAGGTGCCATCCTCCTGGCGGGCTTCTGGAGGTTGACCGATAAGCTTGGTATGCCTCTGTCAGAGATCCATACATCGGGCCACGTCCCTCATTACAAGGAGAAGCTCGAGTCGAGTATGATGAAATTCTTCACACGGCTTCGGTGCGAAACCATGTACTGTAGAAACAACTATTTCATCCAGGTTGACGATTGCCTTCCATGGAGTCACAGCATTGGCCAGGAAGATGATGCTTTCGTCAGCTGGAGCACCGCGGAGAAAGACAAAGCTATAGCTCACCACTGGTTCCGGTCAGAACGGCAGTCTCTTCGGAGGCTTCCCAAGAGCGGTGCTGTTTGCTTCACCATCCGTACGTATTTCCATCCGATCACGGATATTGTGCAGGAAGATTATGTGCCCGGTCGTTTGGCGAGTGGTATTCGAAGCTGGGACGGAACAGTTGCAAGATATAAAGGGAGGGAAAAGTACGAAAATGTCTTGTTGGAGTACTTGGACAAGGAGCATCAGAAGCAGCTCGATCGGGGATTGGATTTGTCAAAGGAAGCGGAAGTTTGCCGGTATCCGTGGTAACATGACGAATTCGTTCGGAAATAGCTTCGGGATAGCTTGATGAGATAATTTTACGCGGTGTGGAATGCAGGGCAATGAACAAAATTCAACGCTTAATTTGAATAGTGCAAGTTAATGATAACACCTGAATCTTCTGTCATTGCAGCGATGCGCCGTAGTCCGAATCGTTCCATCTGGTAAGGCAAGCTTGTACAAATATTACTACAGTACTACTGCGGCAACTTCGCCATTATATTAATAGTAGAACACCATACGGCTCTCTAGACGTAGTAATTCTATATTGAGCTAGAATCATGGCATATTTATATACGACCTACGCTATGAATCTCTTCGTATCTTCTCCTCCCTCAACAACCAATAAATGCGTTGAGTATTAATCTCTCTTCAGGTCCTTCTAATCCTGCTTGGGCTCTTCCACGGGCGTAACCACTCGAGTTACAGCTTGCGACTCTGGTCCAATCAAGCGTCCAGAGATCGTGCCCTGAGTCGGGCTTCCGAAGCCGTCACCCTCCCAATCCGAGAAATACTTCTGGTCGAGACCCTGGATCTCATCCTCTTCCCGAACCCGCAGGTGCAGGCCAGGAATTTTGTTAATGACAAAGAGCAACAAGCAGCTGATGAAGAAGCTCCACGCGGCGCACGTCAGAGCAGCGGCTAGCTGGTAGCCCACCTGCTTGAAGTTTTGCGCGTACCACCCTCCTTCGTTGGTGACCGTAACGCCATCGAGAGCGGGGACGAACGGGGCGGCGAAGAAACCGGTGAGGATGTCGCCAAAGACGCCGCCCATGCCGTGAATTGCGAATATATCGAGACCCTCATCAATGGAGATGATGTATTTGAATTTGTTGACGTAGAAGCAGCCAACTGCAGTGAGGCAGCCGATCAAAGTCGAGGTGTATATGGGGACTGATTGTTGTGGTTAGCATTAGAATGTGGAATAGTAGCGCTAACGGCATGTATCCTCCGACTCACCGAAACCCGCTGCAGGGGTAATCCCAACGAGGCCACAAATAATGCCGGAACAGAAGCCAATGATGCTACATTTCCTAGTGTGCGCACACTCGAGCAATACCCAAGCGACACCGCCACCGCTCGCAGAAAGGTTTGTATTCATCACGGCGTAAATGCTTCGAATGCTCAGATTGGCAGTACTGGCACCTGAAAAGTAGAGTTAGCTTCAATCCTTCCCATGATGGAGAGATGGGCACCTGATACCATTAAAGGCAAGCCATCCAAACCAGATAAAGATGGTTCCGATGCCGACCAAGAAGGGATTGTGAGGCTTGAAGTGGGGGAGCCTGGGGTGATGGCTCTCCTGGAAGGGATCCTTGCGCTTGCCGAGCATAAGCGACCAGGCGAGCGCCCCGAAGCCACTGGCGATATGGACCGGGCCGGAGCCTGCAAAGTCGAGGACGCCGAGCTTCGCGAGCCAGCCGGACGGGTTCCATTCCCAGTATGCCAAGCTAATATCAAGAATTGTCAGGTCTGCCCTATTGCCTCAGAGGTTGAGTGGCGACTCACAAGTAATATACAAAAGTCGTCCAGCAAAGAATGAAAACGATGCTGGGCAACAACCTGCCACGCTCCAACATGGCGCCAGACAAGATCATGGCTGTGCAAGTTACAAAAGTAACACCAAAGGTTGCGTACAGAATGTCCGGAATGTCTGAGTTCGCTAGGCTGGGGTACGCAAGCACATTGTACAATACGCCCTTGGAAAGGTCGCCTAGAATGGGGTTGGTCGTGTGCGCCTGGTACAGAGAGTACCCGTATAGCCAGAACTGAATAGCTACTGCGCATGCACAAAACAGAGACTGGAAGACCATCGTCAAGGCGGATTTCCGGCGATGCATGCCGGCGTAAAGGAAGCCAATGGCAGGGGTAATCTGCCAGCAGAGCATAGTGGCCATTACCAAGAAACACAAATCACCCTGGCAAATAGAATCTCTTAGTTCGGGTTCGGTTGGCAATTTCAATAATTCTTCTTGCTACCTACCTTGTTGTATGGTGCGTTGATATTCTGCTCCAATGGATTGGCCCCCAGAGGCTGGGCATTGTAGTCCGGCCATTCCTCGACGGGGGGCAGTGATTCGGCCATCCTTACTCTAAAGACAAGCAATCAGAAGAGTATGGTCTGGGAGCAAGAATCGACTTTATTCTTTGTTGACGCGAGCAGTATTATGTCTGAATTGCCTGGGCCCTGAATGGGGACAAGAGCCAGAATACGACGGCTCCAGGCCATTATATGTCCCGGCCACATGCTCATGGCGATCCGTATCAGATAGGATAATACTGGCTGCAGTGGGCTATACCATATGATTCGCGCCCTGAAAAATGATCCAGCTGAGCTTATCTGTAGTGCACCTAAGCCCAAAGATGCTGGGGTTGGCGAAACCGTTGTCTTGGCAAATGCGTATAATATCGATAGGAGTTGGTGATAAGCGTTCGTCGTGATGAGGAGACTGACGGCATTACAACGCTACACGTACTTGGTGCCAATCGAATTGGCGGAGTGGGCAGAGTACGGGCATGCTAAAGGGCCTGTTGCGAGGACCTATTGATAGAGAAGTACAACCAAGTACCTCGTCTCCGTTTCTGCTGCGTCGTCGGTCGAGATAAGACGTCAGGTCCAGTTTGATAAAGATCTCCGCACGTTCACTGGCTGGATCTGGTAGCAATCATTTCCCGAAGTGGTATTTTGGCCCGGCCCTAAGCAAATTACTGGCTCTCTACACCGAAAGAGCTAGTGTTATTGGCGCGCCCTTCGAAAACTAGGACTGTATAATCGATTCCGATCCTGAACCTTGGCTCGATTTCGCGGGGTTGCTGAACGCGCAGCCCACAAGACGGGTTAGGACGCACCAAGATAACGCTCACCCTGGGGAACGACATAGCGGACTTTCCCGAAGATCGATAGCCGCTGAGCCCAGTTTACCCTGGCCAGGTGCACACGTCGAGTTGAATTATGCTAATAGTTAGCGCAAGATAATATAACGTCCGCAGGAATAGATCCGCTCCAGAGCGGGTCAGTGTTCATTGACCACGTCTCTTCGATTCGTTACCCTATACCACTTCCATCATAGATGGTTTAGGATTATTAGCGTCTAACCTCATGTCAATTGGAGCATTGCGATTATTCTCTAGTCCTAAATATCGCTTCAACCGGCATGTTCATATGTAACTTTACTACACAGTCTAAAGCGCAACTGTGTTTGGGAAGACGAAGATCTCACTCCATAACACACCCACGTTTGCGTACCATCGGGTCTATCCTCAAGGGACTCGGCAGATGCCAGCAGAGGTATCCATTTGCGGTGTTGTTAAGGCTCCTTCTCTACGCCTATAGTCGTGGGCCGCAATGTGTTTCCCCCATGACCGCAAAACATTTCCATCAAAGCTATCTCTACCTTGAAATGCGGTGGTATTACGTCTAGCTGCAGTAAGGTTAAGAACCTTACGAATTGCACAAATCTGGGTTTTCTGAAATGGGGTTGAATGCATAAACCAGAAGATGCGAAGCAAATATCACAATTCAAAATTGACAAGGCGGCGCCAAGCCCGAATATCCATGCAAGTGACGTCCTGCGAAACCAATGAAGCCCCCGAAGGATGCTGTAGCAAGCGACCAACGGCAGCAAAACACCACTGTCGAATTCCGTGTTCTGCGCTGCACATGATGACATGCGCCGTTCGTTAATTGGCAATATTGAATACAGAAATCACATCGCAGGGTGTCGCGCAGCATCTCCATTTTCGGCGATGGGTATATATCGGCATCGGCTCCAAAGCTCAGGACTCTCGTTTCGTCTCTCATCTCGTCTGGGCGCCAAAGGTTTCGTAGGAAAATCCTTCTGATACCCTACTGTCACCGATACAAAGCGACCATTCCCATGGCCCACAATACCTCGAATCCACCTGCCACTGGTGGGACACGGGCGGAAACCATCGTCGCGGTAGGTTTTCATCTTCTGCCAGCGGTGCCCAACGCCCGACTCAACTTAGTACGATGCGCGATTTAGGACCCCGAGTTTGGACGACATGATTGGAACGCGGATTCGCTTGGAGGGCAAGTATGCCCTGAACGCTTGAAGGAGTGGATGGCTAATGACTTGACACGTGGAGTCGAACTGGGTTCCACGGCGTTCTTGACCAGTAGTATTCGCGACTTTCGAAGCATCCCGTATCTTTGGAAACTCAAAAATTACAGAATATTGGTAGACCTCTGCTACTATTACTCCCAGCGGAAGTTTAGACATTGCCTAACGGTGAGCTTACTGTAGGGGTCCAAACAATGAGCAACAAAGTCAAGCTCCAGATATAACGTAGGTTTCAGGCCATGCGATATTTCTCGCTCTTTTGCAGACGCACATACATGGTAACGCCGGACACAACACTACCAGACACCACTATTTACTTCTTTACCACGATAACAAGCTTTTTAAGGCTTAGATTGGCGATAACCCCCAGGTTTGGTCTTCCCATCTAGGTATTATCCGTTGCGCTGTGGGGAGGTAGTAACACTAGAGCCTTAGGTGATCCCAGACGTGGGCACCGGGACAGGTACATGGACAATGTGAGGCGAAACGAAATAGCCTGCGCCGGCAAACAAGTACTTTCAGTGCCCGCAGAGATTTTGCAGACCGGTACTCGGAGACTCTAGTTATCGGCACAGATGTTTCCCTAATGCAGCCCCCGCTGGGTCCATCCAAACTGCGAGTTCCACGTGGACAACGCCCAACTCGACTGGACGTGGCCTGTCAATCACTTCGACTACATTCACGTGCGTGATCTTCACGGCAGTATCGGCAACTGGTCCTCCTTCTACATCGGATCTATCGCCATCTTAAGCCGAGCGGTTGGTTCGAGGCAAGAGTTTGATATCCGCACGCACACGGACGTCCCGGAAATCGTCAACGACATCCGACCACGTCTTCAACCGCTGGAACAGAATATTCCTAGAGGCCGGTGAGAGGCTGTCTAAGACGTTGAAAGACTGGCATGGGCTCCACCATGAAGGACCCTATGGTCGACGCCGGCTTCAACTACACCGAGCACAAGTTCCGACCGCCGACGGGCGCCTGGTGCCGCGACCGGAAACTGAGAGAGGTTGGCCAGTTTGTTATATCGTTTGTGGACCAATCTCTCGAGGGCTTCGCTCTGTATCTCCAGACGCAAGTTATGCGCTGGAACCTTGAGGAGTGCCGGGTTCTGATTTCGCAAATAAGGGCGGCTCTCAGAGACAAGAGGTCGCACCACATACTTTGAAGTGTTAAGTTTCCCTCTCGTCTTCGGGTCCATTTTAGTTTTGCTACTCATCTTCCTTACGGCCGCGGTGCTGACTGAGTCTAGAACATTGGTGTATAGAAAAAAGTCTCCTGTCTAATAACGCACTGAAGTGGTTCGAGTTGCAATACCTCAAATCACGATGTTACTTCAGAAAGACCGGGTTAGAATTCTCTTAGTTTACGCTCTAAAGATTCATTCAGCATTAATTAGAGATTAAATAAAAAAAAGAAATAACAGAGCAAAAGCAATCCCAAGTCTATATGCACCGCCTATTAGTTTATACCTTTATACCGTAATAATATTCTTCCTCCTCGCTTAGCAAGTGTAAGTGACGTAGAGACCGTTGTCCTGATCCTGGCCAAGGTAGAGCTTGGTGTTGCCCTTGGCGTCCCTGAGGTGGAGCTTGAAGTACATGTTCTCGGCGCAGTCCACGTTACCGGCAGTATGGGCCGTGGCACCCTCCACGCTATCCCAGTTGGTAAAGTCAACACCACCGAGGTCCGTACCGGCCTCGGCGAATTCCTTGATGGAGTTGTAGGACACGTCCTCACCCTCGGCGGGGAATCCAGACAGCCGCGTCACCCCAGCCAAGCCGCTTTGGCCGTTAATGACAAAAGCGCGCTCAATCCTTTCGCCTTGCCTCCAGTTGAAGGAGCAACTCTTTGCTGAGGAGGGAATGCCGGTGAAGGCGACGACTTGCTCGATCTGAGACTTGTCGCTGTAGGTTTCAAGATGAACACCTGTCACGGCGTCCTTGGCGAGGTCGGCATGCTCGGGAAAGATGTTGTAGAGGGCCTTGGGCAGCACCTCGGCGACGGCGGATCCCTCGGGGCACTGGCCCTGGGTGGGATCCGGAGCGGCGACGCAAGGGTCCTTGGCGTAGCAGCCGTCGTATTCTCCGCACTGGAAGTAGCTGGTGCCTGGGTTGCAGTCCGTGTCGTGTTGTCGCGCAACGTTGGTAGCAGGCATAGCAGTCGCCACAGCCATGAGACAGGCGAAAGAGGTGAGAGCGGTGCTGAAGGAAGGCATCTTGATTGTTTGTATATGAATCGTACTTTTAGGCGGAGTTTCGGGAGTATTGGTTGTGGGAAGATGATGATGTTGTAGGAAATGACGAACAAAATTATTAGCCGATTCAGATTGTAGGATTGTGGGATTGAGGGAATTGTATCAAGTTGATCAGATTTGATGATGATTGATGCGACAATTAGGCAGCGAGTCTGACTTGCTTTATACACTTGGTCCCGATCTCCAACCTCGGACCATCTGTTCACAAAAGATAGGGCCAACAGTAAGGTAACGTCAGAGCCTCGTTTGGGGCTGTCGTTGGTAGCATCATGGCCTGGCTGGCGGAAAAGAAAGGGCCCGCTAAGACGATCGCCAGCCTTCACATATGTGGAATCCTTTCTGCTGAGCCCCGTCATCCATATCTTGGCATCTTAACCTTGGATCGATAAGATCGGCGAATCAGGCGAGGGGGAAAAGACTCTATGAGCCGAAATTGGGGTTAGAGGCAGTGCAGAACGACAACAAACAGTGCGGGGAATCGTGTCTAAGAATAGCCAGCGGCCACGATAGCCACATTGGACCGCGGCCTGGATGGAGGCTTGTCCCATCAGCCGGCGCTAATACTATGCCCAGCCAGCAAATCCCTCTTACTGGATTGCGCTGGCAGGCCTGGTTGAACTGGCAGATTTCGGCCCTGTTGGAAAGCCATTCTGGTTCCAACACGAGCGCCAATGCTGAGGGGCGAAGGTACGTCCATCCTTCCACAGGAATACCGCTTCGCTTGACACGTCTCTCTTTGATCACCGCCGCAATATTGTGTCTCTGATTATTGCGGCCCTGGATGTAGATCCCTACTTGATATATTTCTTAGCACTGCGTGTCCGCCGGTAGGGGCGGGGTCAAGACCGGATTTGGGGCCTTTGAAGCAATCAAACCAACTGAAAGCAGGTAGGACAATGTAAATCCCACTGCCGATTGTTATGGGTGATTTTTTTTTTTTAAACTTTTTTTCTTTCTTTTCTTTTTTTCTTTCTTTTTTCTTTCTTTTTTTTTCTTTTGGCAGAGCCCCCCTTCTAAGCAGTAAGCTGTCAAAAAATCAATGACGTTCACGTTCAAAAGTTCGGTGAAGATGGTAATAGAATTCAGCGAGCGCCAGGCTAGTCGCCGACTCAAGTCGCCGACATGGGTGAAAATTGGCCCTGAATAGACCCATCGGCTATATGATCGGTCGACCCTTTGTGTCATCACAAAAGCAGAAGGACAAGCCTAAACATAGCAAACTATCTTGTAGTCCTAAATTCCAACACCACACCGTTCATCACGTAGAATACCGCCCCGGCCATGGTCGTGTCTCATCATTTCCTAAAGTGTGCGATACGGCCATCCGGGCATGTGGTCGCATGGTCGCGACTCCGAATGCGCCATGCGCCCCTCAAACGCACGTTCGCCCGCTCCTCCGCCAACCGCATCATGGAAATGACCAACTTCACCGAGACCCAATTAACCGTGCGTGAAGCTGTCAGCCAAGTCTGTTCCAATTTCCCCAACACCTACTGGCAGGAGAAGGACCAGACCGAGTCCGACCCTAAAGAATTCCACGCTGCCCTGGCCCAGGATGGCTGGCTTGGAATAGCTCTCCCGGAGTCGTTGGGTGGTTCGGGCCTCGGCATATCCGAGGCCACCATGATGATGCAAGCCATCACGGAGAGCGGTGCTGGGATGGCAGGCGCTCAAGCGATACATGCCAATGTTTACGCGACCCAGCCACTCGCCAAGTTTGGCGCTGAGGACCAATTGGAGGGTACGATTCCCAATATAATATCCGGAAAATGGCGGGTGTGCTTCGGAGTCACGGAGCCGAATGCCGGGCTAAACACTCTTCAGCTATCGACCACAGCCACCAAGCATTCGGATGGTTCATACCGGGTCACCGGACAGAAAATCTGGATAACCTGCGCACAGGTCGCCTCGAAGATGATACTCTTGGCAAGGACAACGCCGTTAGACCAAGTCAAGAAGCCGAGCGAAGGCCTGTCTCTGTTCTGCATCGATCTTGATCGCCATCACCCCGGCCTCAAAATGCAGAAGATTCGGAAGCTAGGTGGAAGAGCCGTGGACGCGAACGAAGTCTTCTTCGACAACTACCCCATCCCTGCCGACAGCCTGATCGGCAAGGAAGGCCAAGGATTCAAGATTATTCTGCACGGTATGAACGCCGAGAGGTGTCTCCTGGCCGGTGAGGCCCTCGGCCTAGGCTACGCCGCGTTAACAAAAGCTGCTCAATATGCGCGGGAGCGCGTCGTATTCAACAGGCCCATCGGTCAAAACCAAGGCATTGCACACCCGTTGGCCGACGCCTACATGAAGCTAGAGAGTGCAAAGCTCTCCACATACCATGCCGCCCGGCTCTATGACCTAAGCAGCAAAGCCGACAAGGGGAGGGACCCGCTCGTTTCACAAGAGTCGGTCGGTGTGGCATGCAATAGCGCCAAATACATGGCCGCTGAAGCTGCGTTCCAAGCGTGCGAGAGGGCCATCCTTACGCACGGCGGAATGGGCTATGCTGCGGAGTACGATGTAGAGAGGTGGTTCAGGGAATGTCTTGTCCCGCGGATTGCGCCGGTAAGCCGCGAGATGATTCTGAATTATATTGGGGAGAAAGTTTTACGACTTCCCAGGAGTTATTAGGCAGTATATTTTGTCGAGAGATGCGAGGTGAAACGCTATATATTATACAGCCATAACAAGGCGAGTGCTGCATGGAAATTCCATTCCTTCTGTCAGGCGCTGCCAAAAGGAGTGGTGTGGGGGTGACAAGAGGAGTGACTAGCGAGGTTTGAATTCATCTAATTATCCCGACATCATAAAGGGAAACGTAGTGATGAGCGGGAGGTGTTGGTTTTTGCGTAGCACACAGCCTTTGCGAGCTGATCTCGAAGAGCCTCCTAGGCCCAGCTTGGGAAGCCACGAATCCCCGAAAGCGGCGAGCCAAACTCGGGCATGAACAGATGCCCACCGCGACAGCTAAAAATTTATTGCCGAATCGGCGCCGCCACATCCTCTGGCAACAGCATCTTCCCCGTGGGCCCTCTCGATACTTTCCGCATGTTTGGGTGTCATGTTGGGGTGAACTCACATGGGATGTACGGCCGTCGTCACCACCCCGGGCGCCTTGAAAAGGTGCTTGATCTCAGATCGGAGCCCCTTGTCAAAGGCGAGGGCGCCCGCCTTTAGGGAACAGACCCGGGAATGTCGCATCCGAAGCCATGCTGGCTACGGTGGCGATGTGGCCCTTGTTTGCTTCCACCATGCCCGGTAGGAACTCCCGAGTCATCCACCAGAGTGAGAGGAGATCAAGATGGACAATTTTGCGCAGCTCATCGGGCGATGATTTCAAGATGGAATCGCGGAAAGAAACCCAGGCATTGGTATTAAGAATCGATGGGTGGCCGAGAGTGGCGCGAATACCCTCCGCTGCTGCCTTGATTGCACCAGGAGAGGCGTTGTCACACTTCCTGTGGCGGACAGATAAGGCTTTTAGGTCTTGGGGAAAGTCCGCGACATCGAGGATGGCTAATTACCTTGGCCACCCCTTTCCACGAGGCCGGAGGACCACCGGCTGTCAATTCCCTTGCAACCGCCCGTGACAACGGCTATTTCCCTACTCCATTCCCAGCCGGATTAACCCGTGATGCGCCAGTTATTAAGTGCGTAGATGTTGGGTACCTTGTTGAGCGCCATCGCGACGCCGAGTCCCAGGAAGATAGCCAAAGGCCTGCAGAGATCGAGCAGAACTTTCCAACTTGAGGAGTATAATAGTCAAAGGTTCGAGCAAGTGAGGAAATAGCTCCGTGGAAGCAAAGTTCATGAACGCCTAAGCGCTGAGACGGAGAGGACGGGTTCCAGCGCGGTCGCGCCGAATGCTTTGAACGATGCCGTTTTAACGTTGTGAGGCCGGTCCCAATACAGTGGGGCCGGTCGGGCATCTGCTGTGCTGAAGAAGATGCGCTATTAGTATTCTACCACACTGAAATGATTTTGAATAGTCTCCTAGAAACAAATCCCCGCTGTTACCGGCCAGTTGAGCTGGAATTCTGTGTCAGGGGGTCGTTGTGAGCTTGAGGCGCCAAGGAGACTGAAAAAAAACTAGGCCACGATCAATACCACGAGTAATTATCAAGTCTTATTGACTGGCCAACACGACACGTCGCCGCAAAATAACTCCAAAGCATGCTTCCTTTTATAGATGCGAGCACAAAAACGGTTTAGGCGCTGAGACGAGTCCAACCTGCACGACTTTTCTTTCTGAATAGTTTTTTCGATAAAGTTAATGTTAATGGATAACTAATCATCCAACTCCCTTTACCATTACCAGGACAAAGAATCGAATGAATCGCCCCTTCGTTATTGCTACCCCTGCGTGCTGTGAGGGTCGTCGAGTTCCATATAGCTGGTCGCAGCTGGTCGGCTGGCGGGAGACTTCGCCTGGTGGGGGGTGGTACCGTAGGGCCACGTCATGCCATCTGGGCCGAGAAACCTGATAAAAGTCTTGGAGAGGTAGATGAGCGGATCGCGCCCTAGCAACGATAACATCTGGGTGACACTAGAAAAATTTGGTTGCTGCGATAGAAGGCGGGAAGAACGTCATCTCCTCCTCAGACGACTCCGGGGCTCCAATTAGTAGTAACAAGACCGTTTCACAGTACAAGAGTGGCTTGGATGTGACTCCTGTAATGCTTTGCAACAATGTGTGCTTCTGGCGCTACGTGGCAATAACTTGGTCAATATGGACCTTCTCGTCTGAGACTCTCCTGATTGAACCTTAGTATCCTTAGAGGGCTAGGTAATATTACCGTGTTTCCGCAACTGGGCCAAATTTCACCCAGTTTCCTAGATACCGCTTGTGTCGAACCTAAGAGGGCTAGATGATTCCATAGAAGGCAATATCAGGGAGTTTCCCACGCTGTAGGCCGTACAAGCTGACAGTACCCTTCTCCGATCCGCAATAATACAGCCCGCCTTGGGAAGAAGTAGCCATGGACGTGATGTATTAATCGACTCCATTTTGATGACGAGTGTTGACAAGTGACCGATGAACCGGGCCGCGCTATTTAGACCGACATCCTTGTTGGACAATTCGGCATGTTTGATCGAAGCGTTGGGCTCCCAGGCGTGGGCACAGTATCCCGGAATGCCGTAGAAACGCTGTGAATCAGGGTCTGCATGGGTTTCTTTAAATTACAAATAACGGCGAGAACGCGAGAGAGAGAGAGAGAGAGAGAGAGAGAGAGAGAGAGAGAGAGACCGACCGACCGACCGACCTACCTACCTAGGCAGCAAGCCAGGGAACGTCACAATTGTAAAATGATAATCATATTATGACCACATGACTTGTCGTGCTCCAAGTTAATCTTTTTCGGTTGGAACTCGTCGTCGAGTGCTGCAGTCTCTGGGAGCCATATCCTCAAAGAGTCCAGTCAAAATGCGTAATATATTTTGCTAGAGCTACATGCGATCGATCTCAAGAGTCCAAGAAATACTCGCCGATCTTTCGTTTCTTAAGTTAATATTCAGGCCTCTGATCCGGCAAACCTCGATTCTACGTCCACCAGCACATTCGAACGAGTATTAACAACATCGACCTAGGCTCCGATGCGGACGAGGGTGCTCAGAATATTTTCGACGAGGTCTCGGGCCAATCCCGAGGGTTGGTGGTGCAACAGCACAGTCTAGAACCCCAGGTGGCGCTTTGACCAAGTGACCCGTCCTGATGGTATTCACCCATAATACTGCAGGCAATTAGCGCGACCAAAAGTGTCAGATTCAGGAATGTCTAATATACCCTTTGGAATTGACAGTGTGGAGTCCTATGGCGGTCAGTTCGTGGGGCCGGTGAGCGGGTTATTCACATGGACGGAGCCGGCCCGAGACGGCACAACACTAAAAATCGAGGCATCGGAAGGTACGGAGATGTCCGGCCGGCCTGGTTACAGACCTCTGCACGTTTTGCTCTTCTTCTCGCTTTAAACCCAACTTTTAAGCCGAGGTTGGATCTCTCTCGTTTCCTTTCCTTGTCATTTGTATTACAACCGTACAGCATCTTGATTGACGATCGCGCTTAATAACCCTTTCACCATCAGTCCTCCTGCACTTGGTATTGGGCGACAAATACCAAAGTGGCTTCGCGTCAAGCAACGCATGTTCACATGCATCATTGATCGTCCTCTTTGTCGTCGGAGCTGCCCTGCTCGCGTTTCGTATTGCCAGGCTCCCGGTAAATTCCAGACCAGATAATAACGCGTCCTTATTTAGCAAGGTTCAAGATGCCCGTGGTGAGATTCCTTCTTGGTTGATCCATGCGGCATATCGAACATGTGGGACGAAGTTTTGATCAAGGTGGGTAGGGGTGGGTAGTGGATGGTGGCAACATTTATTACTGTGAACGACCACCATTGCTTTTTTGTGGCATGTAAATATGCGCTACTGGACAGGTTGGGCTGGGGAAATACGAAACCGAGGTCGTCATTGGTGTCCCCGGAGTTCGGGTCAATTTGAACGACGACGTGATGGATGGCAGGGGACCCCCACGGCCTAATTCTTGCTCGGCCCGGCCCAACTCTAGAAGCCGGTGAAAGACTCGGCACAGCCTGGCCTGGCCTGGCATGGCAATCCTTTTGCTTGACAAAATGGCATATGGCAGAATAAACCCCTTCCCGTTCTGGTACAGGGCGCATGATTGCTGCCGATGGTGCCTGTCACCTATTGCCCTGATTCACGCAATTGATGGCCGCTGGGCAATTCGAACAAATCAATACACATCCCCAAACGCTGCGAAAAAGAAGGGAAAAAAAAAAAGAAAAGGTAAAAAAAGAAAAACATTTTCATTGGAACACCCTCTTGCTGCTGCTGGCGGCGTCTGTTGCTGGCCATTGGCCGGGAGGACAGCTCTTTACCAGCTGGCATCCCAGCACATGCAAGCCTCTAGACCCTTTCCGGGCACTCATCCCTGAAACCCCGGTGCAGGTGAGCAGGGGTGACCCAATAGTCGCAATCCAAGTCATAAGCACCCGCCACTCGTCCCATGGAACGAAAAAAAAAGTACTAAAGCCAGCACAAGGTTGATCCAGCCCCCCATCTAAAAGTCTGGAAAAACCCCACCTTCGCATCACCTTGAGGAGGAGAAGAAGAAGAAGAAGAAGGGGAAAAGCCAACGCGCAAAGATGAGCGTCCAAGTCGGGTCCTTCGTCGCCTTCCTCTCAGAAGCGCTGGCTTCACTCCGGAAGCTCCCCGCGACCACCACCGCTGCCGGCTTGCTCGGATTGTTGGCTGCCACGTGCTCCGCCCGTCTCGCTTACCGATGGTACCGCCTTTCGCATATTCCTGGGCCGTTCTGGGCCAGCGTGTCGAGCTACTGGATCATGAAAGCGACGCTTGACGGCGTGGCGCCTTATGCCTATAGGGAAGTGACGGACAAATATGGTACGCTTTTGTCGCTTTTTTTTTTTTTTTTTTTGGGGGGGGGGGGTTGGGGGGGGGGGGGTTAATATTACCCGTACATAGATACTCTCAAGGTCGGCCACTAACGAGGATAGGGTCGCTGGCTCGCGTCGGGCCAAACGACTTGATCACGGATGATCCGGAGGTACTACGTAGAATGATGGCTGTTCGCTCACCTTACACGCGAGGGCCCTGTAAGTTTCTTGAAATCAAGGCACAGCAGAGGCCCGAGTTCTAACAGCGCTTTAGGGCATGGTGTCCAAAAGTTGGACCCTGCAAGGGATAATCTCTTCTCCATGCGGGACGAAGTCAAGCACAGAGAGCTGCGCGCCAAGATGGCTGCTGGGGTACGTTGACACAGGCCCGGGTTTGGAAACGAAGCTAAGATTGGCGTTGGATGCAGTATTCCGGCAAGGAGAACCTCTCAATGGAGGGCACGATCGACTACCAAATCGCTAAACTCATCAACCTCATCGAAACCAAGTACCTCTCGAAAGGAGGTGAGTACAGGCCTATGGACTTTGGTCAGAAGGGTCAATTCTTTACCCTGGATGTCATCAGCGATCTGGCTTTTGGACAGCCATTTGGATTTTTGGAGAAGGACGCCGATGTGTTCGACTATCTGAAAATAACAAAGGGATTCATCCCCTTCATGATTGTGCTCTGCCATCAGTACTGGTTGGCAGATATCCTCCATTCCAAACCCTTCCAAGGCTTATTCCCCAAAGCCGGCGACAAGATTGGATTTGGTGCCTTTATAGGGTAAGGCTGGCGACGTATTTACTACTATTAGTTCTACTATCAAATCACTAGGTTCGCTAACCTGTTTCCGATTTGGTAATATTAGAGTCACAAACAAGGCAGTGGCAGCTCGTTTCAAGCCTGGCGCGGAAAACCAGTTCGACATGCTCGGATCATTTATTCGCCACGGCCTAACGCAGGAAGAAGCCTCCGGAGAGGCGCTGCTTCAAGTAATGGCCGGTAGCGATACATCCGCCACAACAATTCGAATGGTGCTCCTGTATCTCCTGACTATCCCACGCGCGTACCGCAAGCTCCAGCAGGAAATTGACGAGGCTATATCAGCCGGGAAAGTCTCCTCGCCCATCAAAAACACAGAAGGAAAGGAGCTACCTTATCTCCAGGCCGTCATCAAAGAAACGCTACGACTTAATCCCCCAGCATCAGGCCCCTTTTTCAAGCAGGTACCTCCGGGAGGCGACGTTATCAACGGCTTGTTCGTTCCTGGCGGTACACAGATCGGCTCGTCGCCACTTGGAATCCATCGGTCGAAAAAGACGTTTGGAGAAGATGCTGAGATTTTCCGTCCCGAGCGCTGGCTAGACGAGACGGACCCAGAGCGTTTGACCAAGATGGCTAACACGGTTGATCTGGTCTTCCACTATGGCAAGTATCAGTGCATCGGACGCCCCGTAGCGTTGATGGAGTTTAACAAGATTTTCGTCGAGGTAAAGAACCCTGATCGCGTTTGGCTCCCCTAATATTAGGGCAGGATGAATGCTAACCTTGACTCCGTAGCTGTTGAGAAGGTTCGAGTTTTCCCTCGTCAACCCGCAGAAGCCTGCTGACATCACAAACTATGTAAGCCTCCATCTCCTCATTGGGTGGCTCCGCGCGCTCCCAAATTGTAAGATTTGGTACTAATGATTTCACCAGGGCATATGGGTGATTGAGAATTTCTGGGTCAGGATTGAGAAGCGGGATCAACAGTCGCAGTAATGCCGAGCCTATAAAGTCGTTCTTTTTTGACAAATTGAAGCAGGCCTCGTGTGGAAGCAAGACTAAACGATTTGATGTTTGTTGAATACAGTGGTTGCGGAGCCTGAGGCTCGACAAAGTGTCCAGCCGGCCACTTAATACTAAGTACTTAGGACATGCATCAACTCATATTATATCATCGCATTTACGTGGATTTTGGTTTAATGGAGGGCCCCAAGGGTGGTACAGACTTGATGTCTTTAGGTTAAATCGACCACACATTCCTGAAAATAGTACACCAAGAACTTGGGTATCGGATCTCTACTGTGACAGCGGTACTTCGACCAATGTACGTAGACGGGTTGCTGCCGCCGCTACCATATTTGCGAATAATAGCCCATGGATAATAACATTTCAATGTGTTCCTATAGAGAAGCTACCTCCTAGCTCCTCCACGAGAAATAAACTTGTCGTTTCTCTCGGGAAGGCTACATCAGGCTGCTCATACATGTTAGCGAAATCTCAATCGGCCGTCTCTCATCGGCTAACATACCGGTTGAGATTCTCTACTCCCGCAGGCGTGCGCTTTCTAATAGGGTCAGACAGTTCCACAAACAGCCCTCTCACATAATGTCATTCAGGCGCCTAACGGCCTCAGCTTCTTCCTCATCCATCTTTGCTTGTTCGTTCTCGCCCCTGTCGACTAACTCTTCCGACTGGGGTTCGTTCTCTCCACCCCAGAATGCGTCAGCCTCCTTGGACGCCTTCTCGTCTAGTATCCTCTTCCGATCTCTGGTTTCCCAGAGTACCGGGTCGTCAAACAGGTCCGGGTCCCTCTCTCCCATCTTGGGCACAATCTTCTTTGCTTTCTTCTTCTGCTTCTTAGGTCGTGAACTCTGGATATGTGCCTTTGGTGATGTGGGGGAGGTGGCATCGCCGGCGGTCGTATCGGTAGCTGCGGTGGGCTTGGCCGGGGTTGCAGGGGCAGCGGCTTTGAGATGTTTCGTCTTGATTTCTTTGCTTTTGGGCTTCAGCTCTTCCCTTTTATTTGGCTTTGGCTTCTTGCCAACCATCCCTCGTGGCTTGGAGAACACGTCGTCCATAAATGGGTCGTCGTAGTCCAAATCATCGTGGTTGCCATGGCCATGCCCGTCGCCGAGGAAGTCGTCTTCAAAATCAAGAACGCCCGAGTCGTCCCAGTGCTTCATCTTATCGGCAGCTAACTGTAAGCTCTAAACTATCTCGTTGACTAGTGATGAATCGTCTGTGTTGGATTTGGCAGCAGAACTGTTCTCTCGTCCGATTCTCACGGCAGATTGCTTTCCTTGTCCGTGTAATAATTGTTTGGAGGAAGTCTGGTGAACTGGTTGTTTGGTCGTCTCTAGTATCGATGGGGCAGGCAAAGTGGATCTTGGGCTCCAATACATGGCATTAACAGACCTTAACCGGACCGGCCCGCATATCAATCGCCCCATTTCACGAGAGTCATTGGATTCCGATGTCGGCCCTGATCATGGCCACGAACACTGCGACCAAGCACGCGATCAGACCTAAAAGGGCATTCCCCAGAATTTCTTACCTCAGCGAGACAAACAATCCTCCAACTGCGACAGGTAATGGCTGCCTGTTTTGCTGTGCGGGGTTCGTGGAAGTTCAAGCTTGTTGGTTGAAGCTCCGCGAAGCTTCCTTTCTGGGACCCGATCAAGGCTAAGTAGCGGACACCGAATAGCGCCGAGCGACCACCACACCTGTCCGACGGGCCAGCACTGCCAAGATGCTTCAGGCTCGTGTGTAGAAGCTTTCCTTGGGGAACATAAAAGTCGTATTATTCCGGGATTGGGCATCTAGTGTAATAGCAGCCCCATCGTGAGGCCTGGCTGAATGCTATTTTTGGTGGCTCGACCGCTGGTTTGGGTTGGATCGGTTCTCTGTTGGCAGAGGCGTAGCTGGCCTGGCTATTACTCTTGTGTTGTGATTTGTAGCCACTCTTGGCGGCGCTGCGATGCAGAACGGGGAACTTCTCCCATCTGCGAGAAGGATAAGAAGCTTAACAGTGTAATTTCTTTTGTCTTCGCCAAATTAAGCTCAAATAAGAGGTCAGGTTTCCTTCCTTCCTATGGCTACGTTTCCTATGCACGACTCACTCTGCATACACATACCACCATCCTATTCCTCACCGCCTCGACTCTCACATCCGAACTTACGTCATCTTTCCCACACTAAGGTTGCGTCCTTCTAGCGTTGCACTTCTTTCCGGTGCCTTCACGAAAGATTTGTGCTTTAGCGACGGAATCTTGAGGGAACTCGGGGCAATTGAGTTGTGTCCTCTAATGTTTAGGCCCGTGATTGCACCCATCGAGTGCTATGCTGCAAGAACGTGAACAACTGGAAAGTGCCGAGGTGATGACGAAGTCGATGCTAGTACTACAGAGCGTTGACGTGGGCGTGGTTGACGCTGGCTGGTTGGCCGCTCATGTCACCCATTGTGTGTTGCACTAAGCCTAGAGTGGGAAGCTGGGCTGCCCAAGTGACGCATCTGCCCTATTATGGGGGTCTTTCATGCAGACGTGAGCGGCGTGGTGCGTTGATGGGTATGGGTTTTCCCTCGCCAAGGTCCTTGATCATTATTTCGTCTTAAATAAAACCGAACATGCTCGCTGAATGGTTCCTCCTAGAAACAAACACAAGCAATATCATGCCGACTTGAACCGCCTCTAGTCCGTTTAAAAAAAAAAAAAAAAAAAGAAAAGCAAGCCAACGCATTGACGTGTCAAAATGTCGGGCTACATATTCCTTGTATGCCTCCTTCACGGCGACCGAGCCCCCACAGGCCACCGCCTTCTGCCCCTCCAACGACAGTGATTATCAGGAGGACAGCAAAGAATGAATGCCGTTCGCCGTAGGCCGAGTATCTTCTTCTCTTCCTCTAGTCTCTTCCCGGATAGCCTGGGGTAGAGGGTTTCGGGTGTCATTTTAAAGCCCGATTTAATCCCAAGGAAACATCGCTGCAGGTATTATTGGCCCAATGTTGTCGCCATCGAATACTTCGTAGCATTTGACACGATGTACGATCCCATCCAAACTGGGCCGTAGTAATGGCACTCCTCTGATTTCTCCAGTCGGCTTCAGTTGCAGTAGAAATTAGCGCGTCTACTCAACTCGTTCGCCAGCTGAATGGTAAAGGTTTAGAGGCCCGTAACGCCCCTGTTCCTCATGGGGCTTTACTTGCCTTGAGAGCATCAATGGTCCTGCTCAGCTGGCCAGCGGCTCAGTGTATCGGATCCACTAACAGCGCCGAGGGCAAGATAACCTCGACGCGCAGTATTGAGGCTTCCACAAGTCGTAATAAAAAGTCATGAAGACACTAAGAACTTTGCCAAGTATGACTTCCAATTCCTGCACCAAATTTATTTTTCCCTCCAACAAATCATAAGTACATGGATAGTTTGATAAATACACCGGAAAGTATCACTGGAACTATTTTCGAGTTCTCTTCGAACGAGCACCTCCACTTGGTCGCTCTAATTCATGCGCCAAGCCCATCTCAAGCTAGTGGATGAGCGCTTTACTTTGGCGTTATCATTGTTGTTGTTGTTGTTGTTCCCACGATTGCGCCCACGGCCCTGACCCCTGTTGTTGTTATTGTCGTTGTTGCTGTCAGTATTCTCATCCTGATTCCCAGCCTCGCGAGTACTAGTAGCCGGGTCCGCTGACTCCGTAGATGACGCGGGGACTCCTGGTAGAGCCAGAGTCTGCTGAGGGAAAGCAGAAGTGGTAGGATTAATATTGAGGATAGCCTCCACTGCGGCAAGATTTTGCTTGGCCGAGTCAGATCCCGCGTTGGCATTGGCTTGAATGGCGGCCGGAAGATCCTTCTGGTTGGACAGAACTTGGGCAAGGGTAGCCTCTAGACCCTGGGCCGTCCTGATGTTCTGAGGAGTGTTGGCGGTAGCCTCGACGTCAGTCTGTTGAACTGGGAAGCAGCCGCCAAAAGGCCCGGCCAGAGCGTTGTTACGGCAGCGAACAGTGCAGATGTTACCGGTCGAGGCTGCACGATTCGGCGTTATTAGTGTCAACACTTGGTCTTTGTACTAATAAACGAGGACGGTGGTGAGGAAATGGGATAATCGCTTTACCTCCTGTGCATTGGAAATCCTCCGGCATCTGAACGTTGATGACAAATGACTGGGCTTTTGCTTGAGAAAAGCCGTTGACGCCAGGAACATTGTTTGTGACGTTCAAGGGAATCTGGCCGGTAAGACGACTAGCGTTGCTAGTAACGTCGAGATCACAAGAGTAAGGACCAGCACCATCTGCATTGACCTGGTGTATGGTAACCTGTTTTTGCCCAGAGCGTGAGTAATCGGGCCATCGTAGCCGTATTTGATCAGGTATTATTATTCCGAACCTCAAGGGTAGTGCCGCGCTGGACTTGAGTCACAGCCCCAGCTGCCAGAGCGTTCTCAGTCTCTTCCCCGATATCAATGTTTCCAGAGAGTTCCGTTCGGCCGCACTCGTTGACGAGGTTGGCCTCGATCTCAGCATCGCGGATGAGGGTCGCGTCTTGCTGGCAGGGGTTGATTGTTGTGCAGTTACGGGCAATGTCAGGGTTGACTGCAAGATTCGGTTAGTCCCAGCATACTTTTATTCGGATCCCACTCTTCGGTAGGCACTCACCCTTGAATCCCATGCTAGCAGGCGACCCGGAAATACCCTGAGCGTTGAGAATAACGCCGTGACCATGTCCTACAGCCAGCACAGCTGACGCAGCAACGAACTGGGTTAAAGAAACCATAATGTCTATCAAAGGCGTATTTTGCAATGTCTATCCAAGACGTAATACTGGACTAGCAGTAATGAAAAGAAGGAAATTTGAAAATTGGGATAAGAAGAAGCAAAAGAAGAGAAAGAAAAGAAAAGGTCGACGAAATGCACTGGACTGGCTCAAATCACTCGAGTCATTGCTGAGGGAAGAAAAGGGCTAGACGATAGTAGAACGACGGTGAGAAGTTCATGTACTCTTATAGAGAGAATTATCGGCATCCAAGGCGCGAATATTTGATTTTGGCAGTCTTACTAGACGGCCGCCATAGGTGGTGACTCGGAGCCTCTCTGGAACGGGTTTTGTTCCATCTGTGGAGTGGGTATTCTAAGAAACATCTATCGCGGGGCTCCGCTTGAGGTTGGAGATGCTGCTCGTCAGAGAACTTATGTCTGACTGCAACATTCGGGTGCAGGGAGCCAAGGGGGGTTTACACGATGCATCTCGCGGCAGTGCTGGTGGTGGATCTCGACTTGAGTCCTGAGACAGAGTCGTCCCACATTAGGCCACAAGGAATCGTAGCCGAAATCGAGATGATTCACGACCAAGAGTGATCATGATCATCCATGCTCCCGCTCCTCGTGCTCATCACCGGTCGATCCGAATGCTGTGGCTTGGCAAAAATGCCCGGCGGCTGATGGCATGCTATTTTGGAACGTGCTTGATCTTTTGTCACCAATCAATCGCCCTGGCGTCAAAGAAAACTCGAAAGAAAATCCGCCCGCCGTCAGCGACCAGGGTCGTATTGGGGGTCTGCGCGACGGTCGCGGGGATCCACATAACTGTCGCAAGGGAGCCTCAAGGGGCCGCCAGGAAGCAGTGTGCACCCTAGACTCCGGCCTAGCACTACGCCCGGATCGTGCCACTAGAGCACCAGACGAGCCAGGGTCCGGGGTTTGGACGGCTACTACCGAGGTAGTGGCGGAGGCGTCACTTGACTGATGAAACGGGGAGCCTCCCCAACTGTATTGATATGGGCTTACTTGCCCAGCTCTAAACCTACTCTCGTGCAAAGAGAGTCACTGATACTTGGTCCAACTCCAACGCGAACCCCATTTCTCCTTACTGGCCCACCTTCTAGGATCCACCTCGCCAGGCCTCTGCCATCTGCCGTTCTTGTCTCCGTCTGGCGTCTTTCGACGAGCACGCATGACAGGGACGCTAAGCGCTAGGATTAGCGTGTTTCCAGTGGTGAGGAGCCCCTCTCTTGGACCCTGAGTGGGTAACTCGACAAGGCTTATTGACTGTTTTCTGCTTTTGCTCTGTATCATCGCGAGGAACACGACCGATCGAGGAAGGGCGAAGATAAACCGAAACTGAAAAGGATTGGCGGATGGTCAACAGAGATCCGTTGGGTCACTACTACTTCCAAATCGTTTGTAAGAGGGGAATATCTGTTCGACAAAACCGGGGTTGATATTATTTCCCCTGAGGCCAGAGGCCAGTTGTCTCGTACTACGAGGCTATCTGCGCGTGTGAAATAAATGCCGACTTCATTATTTTACTCACGCCGTCGTCATCTCCGCTCCATCCGCTCCCACCACTGCCGTTCCAACACCTTTCTACCGCCCGAGCGCTCCAGTCTTGCCGCATCCCAGAAAATGTACCCCCAACGCCGTATCTCATTATTAATGAACTTTCCGTATAGGTTACAGTACCGGTTACTCCATAATATCGTCCAGGCAAGCGGTGGTGCATCTGGATCATTGTCCCCTCGGAATGGGAAGGGGGCGTGTTCGGCGTGCATCCGATCCCTCTCGGTGGGATAGCGCGCTGTTCGTTGGAATTGCTTGGCGGATCCAAGGGGTCCTAGTGGCGAGTTGAACCGAATATATGACGGCGTCATGTGTTGCTGCATTACAGAGACGAGCTGTGTGTGATCCGGAACCTTGAACAGAACTTTGTTTAACAGTGGAAGGCCTTGCAGTGTTGCCCCTTCTACGAAGCTTTCACAATCGTCTACCAAGTCGTCAAGGTCAGTTGAGCGTCCTACCATGGACCTTTTGCGCTCTACTTACCCGGATTCCCAAGGTCGAATGCACCGACTGGGGTAGAAGTGTGCCCGTCGTTATCGAACTTGGGATTAGCCGGATTGACATCCAAGCGTATGTCGTCTACAATTTCGCTGTATACTCCGTGGGCGAACTGGTAGACCGAGAAGAGTTCCTCAACTTCCCACGGCTCGATCGAGATCAACAGCCTGTCAATGACCGACCGCTTAGAGATCCCGATTATGCTACTTTGAGGACCCGTGAGCTGGCAGAGGAGATGGAAGCGATACGCCGCTCGCGTCACTCGCGTTGTCTCCGTGCCGGTTAGGGAATCGGGTTGCTGACAATCAACCAGAGGAGGGCTTCCTGCGTTCTTGGCCAAATCTTCCAGCGCCCAGCGAGCATAAGACGGCACTATCAGTCTGACCGAGCGAAGGTAAAAAGAGGCCATGATTACCGCGTCGCTTTGTCTCATCTTGTGGGGTAACCTGTCGTGTCGCCGCGCAGTTCGCTCTGCGTATGAGCCCAAGAGATTTATGAGTTTTTTGCGAGAATAATACTTGCAAATCATTAATGCATGCACCGCATAAGCATCAACTACCACACTTCCCAGCGTTTCCTCGAGGCTTCTGCAGAGGTGGTAGCGGCGGGCCGAGAGGTACTGTTTGTGGAATGTGGGAGAGGCGTAGACGAGCGCCTTGAGCGATGGGAGATCTAACATGGACAGAATGTGGCTCCTCATATCGTAGGGGAGATCTTCGAGGAAAATTTTCTGACTCATCTGCTCTCCTTCCTTTGATTCGGAACCCGACTTTGTTATCGTCGGGGGGGCAGATGATTGCTGTGAGCTTGTTATGCCCATCTTTTTAATCCGACGTTTAGAAGACGCTTTTAGAAGTCTAAGCTTCGCGACTCCTCGCTGCAAGGCATCCATCTTTAGAATATGCAATATGGTAAAAGAAGAGAAAGGAGGAATAAAGAAAAGGAGCAAAAGATAAAGAAAAGAAAAGAAAAGAAAGAAAAAAAAAAGAAATAGTAGAGAACAAAAGAAATAACAAGCTGGACTGAAGGTCCAACTAAATCTACATCCGAGGCAGCCAATGTAGGCTGTGCAAGCAATGCAGGCTGTGCCACTGGACACATCTCATGTGATGGGAAACCACTGATTAGGCATAATTACACACAAACCAAGTCGAGAAAAGAAACATCAGCGCATTCCGTTGGACGACAAACTTTTGGCGCTCCTAGAAACGATAGCAAACGATATCAACTCTTCGGCCTTCCTCTGACACGGCGCACATATTTCTGGCATCGGATCTTGTCTGCACGATCTAGTATTATATTAATTCGGATTCGTATAAAGCGAAGCTTAAGTCCTAGCAGGGTACATTTATGACCGATGGCTTCCCGGTTGGTTTGGTGATATTCTCGTCATTTGGATCAGACGATAGATACGCTTGTAATATTTGGCAGATCTCACGTCTGCGCTGCGATAAGCTATCGTTTTCTATGCCGTCGAGTTTGATGTTGGAGGGGCAAGGAGGCCTGATTCTGTGTTGACCGATTTCCTACTTGCTCGAGCTCACCCACGCCCACGGTTTCCACAACCTCATCTTCGCCCTGGGCCAACCCTTGTCTCGTCCCTAGAACTCTTGGGACGCCTAACTTGGGTGGGGCTTCCACCAGTCCAATCTCCGACATGGCCCAGTCGAAAAATCCCTGGGTTGGCGGAACAAAGTGGCCGATATCCTGCACGTAATGTCTCTGGTCCTCAGGCAGATTGAGCCAGACGAACTCCCTGTTGCTGTTGATGCGACCTTCCATCACGAAGTCGCCAATCTCTTCTGGAATCTTGAGCGCCTCGAGGATGAGGATGGGCTGATATGCGGGGATTAAAAGATGTAACCGTGTCGGTCGAATAGCCCGACCTTCTTTCTGTGCTCGGCGCTCCTTCTTTTCGATGCGACGCCTTGCTGCAAGCATAAAGACAAAGGCCGTGTCGATCTGGTTCGTGTAGCCGCAAAACTCAGGCCCTATCGGGTCATTGTGCATAATGCGATAAAACCCGGGATACCAGTCGTTATCGGGGTGGTAGACGAAGAACCAGTGATCGCAATTCGGATCAAGCGACGTTTGCGTGACTCTCTCCTGAATCATGTCGTAGACGTATTGCGGGAAGTCCTTTTGGGCAATGAGAGCGGTTTGGGCCGCAAGGCTCGCTGCCATATCCTTGAGACGGGCGTCAATGAGCTGGATCGCCTTGACGCCCTGATAGGCCAGAATAATGTTGGCTCCGATCCCCGCCGCGGTCGCGATCGAGTTGAACTGGGCGAATATCTTGACCGAGTCGGCGAACGACTTACCCATCACCTGCATGGACGGGACGAATTGCTTGGCCCTGTTGGCGACGTCGGAGATTTTGGAGACGAGGTCGTTCACGTCGTCGACCGCGCTGCCGATATCTCCCACGGTTTTCTTGATGCCGTACGTCCCGAGCCCGGTCTGGATCGTCCGAATCAACGGCTCGGATTCGGCGGCATATTTGACTGCCGCCTGGATGGCCTTTTCCCTCATTTTCTTGTCGCCAGCCACCCATTTCAATACCGATGTCATGATTGTCGAGACAAGTATTATCCGAAAGAGGTTCTCAAAGGTACCGGGACGGCGAGGAAAACATTCCCCTGAGTGTCGTGACGGGGTTCGCGAGGAGATAACGCAGCTTTACTTCGGAATTTGACAAGGGAAGGAGAGCCCAGATCTAGCGGTCAGAAAGGAGCACGAGGGTTTTGTTGGGTTTCATATGCTCGACGGAGCGAAGCTGGCAGGACATGCCGTGACGCCTGCATGAATGCCTGCATCCTAAGGTTGCGGTGCTAGGGTATTGATTGGGCCGTGATGGGAACCATTCGCTTCCACTGTTGCCCTGCACCTCCCCTGTTAGTCATTTCAAGCCAATCGCGACAACTACCTGTGGGCCGAGGAGCGGGCCATGCTTGAATCACTTGTCTAGATGTGTTGCGGGCAGCGAAGATCCTTCTCGAGCACTCGGAATTTTGGGGCTTGCTCATGATAGGTTGGGATTACTCTGTGGGATTATTACAAGTAGCTGGTGGCTCAGGCATCATTGGGTGTGCTCTATCAGGCGTAGCACGTGAGATTTCCAAGGCGTGTAATTACGTTGAAATGTGGAAAGCTAAGATCACAACCCGAGGTTTAGAATGGCAGGAACTTTCACTTTCTTCAAACATCCTTTTGGTTTGCGGGTTTCTAGAGTTGTAGTTTATCATCCTTTGACCCAGCTGGCTAAGATCGCCAAGTCTTCAGGTTGCGTTGCCAAGCACTAGGACTGTGATGGTCAATAGGGAACTGACGCGGATCCTAGTTCCTCCGCACGTGTTTCTATAAATACCGCAGCCTGCCCCCTCCCCAAGTCAACTTCCAAATCGCTTGCTTCCATAGACTCAGGGTCACAGGCTGTGGGGATTCAACATGCATCGACCCAAGGCACGTTGGTAGCTACTGATACTACACATCGCCTTTTTTACACTGGAAGCCGTCCTTGCCCAATGTGAAAACCAGTGTGGCCCGATTTCGCGCGGGTTGGAGACCTGCTCCCTTCCTTCGCTATCCCCCTGGACTTGGAGTCCCTAAAAGACCGCTGCACGGTTGATCGCCAATATGTTACTCCCGAGCCCGAGAGAGACAATTGGTTTCGAGGGCCGTTTACTTACGTGATTAAAACGCCCTCCGACGCAGCCTGCTTTTGCATCGAAGCCCGCCTATTGTTTTCCGGTTGCCGTAGTTGCATGCTCGCCACAGGCGTGACGGGAGAACAGTTCGATGACCTAGAAGACGCGCTCCAAATCTACATCGATGACTGCACAAACATGGGTTATTATGCAAACAACTCGCTCGCTTACCCTTCGACAACCCGATCAGCGATGCCCTCCGCCACGATCGCGCTCAACTCAGTCAACTTCTCTGGCGACAGCGGTGATGACGACGCAAGCGTAGAAGAGAACTGCGAAAATGTCTGCGGTGTCGTAAATGGTCAGATTGTCGAATGCGGCCTGCTGCCGCTTGATATCCCCAAAGACGGCCGCCCACGCTCCGAGTTAGTTCACTCGGAGGACGAGTCATATTTTGGTGCGGCCTTGCTAAACCGGTCCGCTGCCGAGTGCGTGTGCACCATCCCATTTATGAGGCGGATATACGGTTGCGAGTGGTGTCTTATCGAGCGGGAGCGGGGGGATCTGATGCTGGCTGGCTACGATTTCAGGCTTGACTGTAACCAGTTGGGATACTATCCGGATTCCGAGTACATCTTGCCGGAGAAGGCGGATGTCGGGGGAAGCTCAACATCTACACCTAATTCGCCGGAGCCGGGTGATGGCGAGTCAGGAAGCAGCGCGACCAAGGGCTTCATGTGTCTAACCGCACTCATAGCTGCGTTGCTTCTTTCGCTCCCTCTACACGTTAATAGGTGATGTTATTGATTTGAAAATTGCCGAGTTTTAGGAAGGGATTGTATTCATGTTTGAGAGCCTAGAATGTATCCAAGACTCCTTCACCTCTTGTGAGAGGATCTGCAGCTAGGCTGGGATGTCTTCCTAAGCTTATTTTAGCTTGATGCCGAAGTAGATGCCGAGAAGCTAAAAAAGTATATTATTACCAATCCCTCACCCCGTACTCGATTGATTCATATTAGCCCCTCTCCCAGGCTTCAAAGTCCTTCCTTCAAGAGACCCTTTTTTCGACAACTATTCACCATGGCCAACTCAAAGGTTCAGAAGGCGGCCCTGATCGCAGACCCCGGGCCGAAAGCGACAATCAAGATCTGCTCAGACGTCCCCATTAGTGAGCCGGGCCCCAATGAAATCCTCCTCAAGCTAGAATATACAGGAATCTGGTAAGATGCCGTGCCGTCACCCTAACCCTCACCCTTGGTCCGAAACCGTCGGCTAAGTATCTCGATGCTATTAGCGGGTCGGAACTCAGAGCTCTTTATGGCTTTGGCCCCTACCAGACCGTCGTCGGCCACGAGGGCGTGGGCAAAGTCGTCAAGCTGGGACCCGGTGTCGCAGACGACCTGATGCACCAGAGAGTTGGTGTGAAATGGGTATACAGTGCCTGTGGCGAATGCACCATTTGTAAAAAGGGCTTCGAGAACAATTGCCCGAACCAGATCAACACCGGGCGCCATGTCGCTGGGACGCTCCAGCAGTATGTCGTTGCGGACGCCAGGTACGTCACTCCAATTCCGGACGATCTGCCGAGCGAGACTGCCGCGCCCTTGCTCTGCGCCGGGCTCACCATGGCGGGGGCCATCTCCAAGCTTCGAGATTTGGACAACGGTGATTGGGTCGTGATTTCTGGGGCTGGAGGCGGCTTGGGCCATTTGGGCGTGCAGATTGCTAGTCGTCTGGCTAAACTCCGAGTTATCGCCGTCGACTCGGGTGAAGCCAAGCGCGACCTTTCCCTACGAAGCGGAGCCGAGCATTTTGTAGACTATTCGCGGGAGAACGTCGAAGAGAGGGTCAAGGCCATCACCGGTGAAGGAGCTGCCGCCGCCCTGGTAGTTCCGGCTTCCGAAGAAGCCTTTGCGGTAGCACCGCGGCTGGTCAGGAACATGGGGACCATTCTTACCATTGGGCTTCCGCGAAACGACTACAATGTGCCACTCTCTGCCTCTATCTGTTCTGCTCGAAGTGAGTCCTAGCCCCACCAAGCCGGATTGATTGCAACGCAGTACGTACTAATAACCCCCCTCTTAGGTCTTACTGTGACCGGAGTTGCGACCGGTACGGAGGAACAGATGCGAGAGCTGCTCAAGCATGCAGCCTCTGGTGACATTAAACCCGCGGTGGAGGTCGCGGACTTTGATGAAATACCTGCTGTGTTTGAAAAGCTGAAGACTGGATCAATAGTTGGTCGCATAGTCATTAAGATTCCTCAGTAAGGTGAATCGACGGCTACTTCTCTTCCGATGTTATCCTTGGCGAAATGCCCGACTTCTTTATCGAGGAAAAGGTAATAGGTCTCTCATAGAAGACAAAAAAAATAAAAATAAAAAAATAACGAAAACTGGTTGAAGGACAATGCATTTCGTTCCATTCAGACATATAATACAATGCTATTTGACGCCGCTAATGCTACATCATTTGGCCTCCTTCTTGGCCTTTTCGGCGATCTCCTTTGCCTTTTCAGACTTCTTCTCGAGCACCTGCTTGATCTCATCCATGGTTTCTTGCAGCAGCTTCTCCCCCTCGTCCTTGTGCTTCTCGGCAACTTCCTTCAACTGGCTGACCTTGGAAAGAACCTCCCCGCCGCTGGGAAGCATATTGAAGTATTCGTCAAGACCTAATCCCTCAGACAGCTTAGAGCCCTTCTTCTTGGCCTTTTCAAGCGCTTTGTTGACGTATTCCTCTAGATTTCCAAGGTTCCCCGACTCGATAGCAGACTTGGCCTTATCAAACAGCTCTTTCGCGTTTCCTTGCTTGAGAGCCTCGGCGTTGTCCTCAATCAAGGACTTTACTTTCTGATTCTTGTCGAGATAAGGCTTGGCCTGCTCCAAGGCCTTCTTCCACGACTCGTCGCCAAGTTTCCTCACTGCCTCGACCTTTTCTTCGATGATCTTTCTGGCCTTGTCGAGGTTGGCGGCGCTAAAGCCACCTCCCATTATCTCCTTGACCTGCTTGAACGTCTTATCCACCTGCTCCTTAGCCTCAGGGCCGTATTCGGCGCCCATCTTCTTTAATTGGTCTACGCTTCCACCAAGCTTCTCCTTGGCCTGCGGGTGATTGTCGAGAATATCGGCAAAGGCATCACCAGCTAGGTCAGACAGCTTCTTGGAAACGTCTGTGAGGATTTTGATGGCTTCGGACGCGGTCTCCATCGTGAAGCCCCCCTTGGACAAGGTCTGGAACTGCTTGTATGCGTCGCTGACGATGTGGTTCACCTCATCACCGTGGTTCTTGCGAAGCTCGTCAATATCTTGGAATGCCGAGTCGATCAGTGGGCGAGCTCCGGGGATCCATCCCAGGTAGGAGAAGCAGTACTCCTTGATGTATGCTATCGCCTGATCTCCGTCGGCGGTAGTCTGCTGCAGCTTCTTGGTGGCTTCTTGGTATTTCAAGGTGGCTTCCCGGGCGCCCTTGTTGATGGCGCGCTGCATTCTCCCAGCAGGAGTCAGGAGGTAGACTCCGTAGAGCACCGCTCCCGCAGCGACACCACCGGCCACACCAGAAGCGAAATGGGAGTTGCCATTCTTGGTACCGCTGGAGGCTGTGGATGATTGGAAACGGATCTGGCGCGGTTTCGAGGTGCGGGCACGCCCCGCGGCTCGTACCACGGATGGTCGCGCACTACGTACGACGGGGTTCGCGAACATGGTGTCTAAGCGAGGGGGGAGATCGCGACTGCGTCAAGGAAGGGAAAGCAGGAGGAAGATGATATGTGCGGAAGGATAAGCGTGCAGGAGGTTCGGAAAGGAATTTTGAAATTTTGTCGGCGGAAAAGTGGGAAGGCTGGGTGATGGTGATGGCTAGAGTCCAGTTGTCGGGGGTGGTGAACTTTTTTAAAGCTTTCACTCACAGTCGTGGTTGCTCAATTGGGGCTCATGAACGGATAATCACTGAGCTGCCTTGCACATGATGTGACGCGCGGATGACGCAAGCTGCATTGCCCGGCAGCATCCGCTCACCTTGGAAGCTGTGCCGGAGTGCGTTGTAGCGCTAATTCGGAGGAAATGGTCCCACGTCGCCCCACCAATCTCGCCCTTCAGCGTGTGGTTTTCCTGGATGACGTAATGCCTGGTCCACTACGTGCCGTGCACTGCTTGTGTGCCTGATTGACAGACATCATCGCGTTTTGGAGCGTCATCGGATTCCTGTCGTGGAGACTGATGGGGAATATGCCAGGCACTGCGAGATTGCCATCATCCAATTATTTGTCCACGACTCACACGATCGCGGGTACCCATTTCTAAATGGGGCTCGTGGCTGTTCGAGAGGATGCTGTAAAAGTCAAATCGTTCCTGGATTTGACAAACCACGCGTGTAGAGATCCGCTTGGGGTTGTCTCGGGGACTGGGACGAGGATGAGTGTCATGAAACAGCAGGGGACTGTACGGATCACCAATATATCGATTCAGAGACCTACGACCATCTATACGTTGCATTTATATACCCAAGACAAATTTCAATTAAAAGTACAAGATAGTACGAGCCGGACATATCGATTTCTATCTATTGTCTATTATTACCTCTAAGATTTCTGCGGTAAAGGAAGTCTTCGCCAACTCGTCTTCGTTTGAGGAATCCTCTTCACTCCAAGTTAGATGTAGAGGTTCGCCAAGACTCCCCGTCTTTTTGTTTGTCCCACCCGAGCAACAGCCGATGAGGCATCACCTGCAACGTCGAGAAACAAGTTAGCGCTTTTCTTCCCCATGAGCGGTAGTATGTACCTTGAGCAGCAGCATCATCTGCGGCCGCAGCGTCTGCTCCTGCATTTGCGTCGACATTCTCCACAGATACATCCGCAGCAGACGCTCCGCCAGCTAGCTCTTCGGCCGCAGCAACGATGGCGGCGGTAGCAGGATCAGCAGCAGCATCATCGGCGGCGGCATCGTCAGCAGCAGCAGCATCATCGGCGGCAGCACCATCGTCAGCAGCAGCAGCATCGGCGGCAGCACCATCGTCAGCAGCAGCAGCATCGGCGGCGGGATCAAGCACTTCATCGGGAAGAACAACGCCAAGGGCTGCACATGCCTCAGCAAGAGCGGATGCATCATTGAGGACATCCGCAGCTGCCTGTTGCATGCGTGAAATAGCGTCACCCTGCTGTTCGTTTGCTTGCGCATCAGCAGCGGCATTATCGTCACCGGCAGCGTTCGCTTCGTTAGCCTGATCCGCCTGATTTTGAACACTTAGTATTAGTCTCCGTCGATGGGAAGGTGCGGCCGTTGATGGATCGAAAATTATACCTGGTCCTGAGCCCCAGCTGCGTCATTAGCGGCAGCGGCGGAAGCCATGACTGAGTTGGCGGCTTCAGCGGCAGAAAGGAGAGCAGTGCAGTCCTCGAGACTGACATCTTGGGCATCTACATTTTCCAGATCCAACATGGTTAGACATGCGCACAGGTAGTCGCAACCCGTTACAGCCAAACTACTGAGAGTGATTTGTGTTGGCATCCAAGGCATATACTTACCTGCAGCGGCTTCGGCATCTGCACCTTGCTGTCCGGCGTTGGTGTCGGCGTCTGCCCCAGCATCTTCGGCAGCTCCTCCGGCACCTGCATCAGCTCCGATATCTTGGACACCTGCCCCGGCGGCCACATCCGCCCCGGCTGAATTTGCGGCTTGGACGCCAGGCACCGCGCCGAGGTTCGAGAGTCCGATAGCGTTAGCGTTGATACCGTTGCCAGCAACCAGTCCAGCAAGGTTGTTAGCCTGACCTCCAATACCCCCGAGGATCTGTAAACCTGCAGATGCCTCCAGCACCATTGCGCCCACAAGGACCTGCCCGAGGGAGAACTTTGGAGCCATTCTGTAAATATATGAATGAGAGAGAATAGACAAAATAAAGGTGGAGAACGAAACGACGGAAGAACAAGTCTTTGAGAGAATGAAATAGGGACCGAGAAAGAGATGGAAAACAAAACAAGCCGACAAGTCTTGAAGCCCTGGATCTCCTATAAGCGGCCGAATGGCTTCATATACCCTTCGCGGCACCATACAGTTTCGGTGTCCAATGCACCAGCAAAGAGAGTCCGAAGCATTTCTGACGGGGGTGCGTATACGGTCCCAAAATAGCGCCGACCGCCCGTCCTGGGCGCAAATTCAACCCCGTGTGTCGCTCAGACAGTCCATGTCTGAAATCCCTCCGTTCTAGCTAGGATTTTCGCCAACACGCCACTGTTGACGTAAACCCGGGTTACACAGTTCGAGGTGTGAAAACAGGCCAAAACGGGAATAGTAAAGGGTATATGGCGATCTTGTAGGTTCATTGTCGATATTCGGGTCACCAAAGAGCACACTCTGCGCACTTTTTACACTACGATGGGGAGGAAGAACCGGGCGATTGCTGATGGCGCGTCGTGTCTGAGGATCAGTTTTAGCCGGATCGAGAATCCCCTGCCGATCGTCTGAGCTCTCGTCTATGGCTGACGGCGGAGCTCGAAAAAAGCTTGTTTTCATCCCAAGAGTGAAACGCCCGTTCGGGATGAGCAGCGTGGCAGTGCACATTGACTCTCTATCAAAAACAGCGTGCATCACCTAACTGGTCTAGAATTCCACTGGAAGCTTTCTTCCTTGGGCGTCTGGCACCTTGTTTCAGCTTTAACATGTCTCCAAGCGTTGCAGTATTCCTAGACTGTGAACCAACAGAGGTCAATGCGGGAAATGTCAAATCTTCGTTATGGGCTCGATATGCCTACCATGGACCAATAAATAATTAGAATTTTGAGTGTGAACTGTCCGGGCATCGACGGACAAGCACGTGGGCTGACCGAATGTCAGCGAGAGTACGAGTAATAGATGGAACACCGCCCATGAAGAGCAAAAGCTATTGGTGTTTCAGGTTTAGTATCGCAACCTTCTCTAATTTTAAGGCAATACGCTGATCTTTTAGCGTTAAATGCATCCTTGAGCCCTTCTATGCGGGCAATGTATAAATACCGTACGAGTGAGCCTACGTTTCTGCAGGCGAGCTACTCGGCCAATGCTGGACAATCACTGAGAGTCGATTTCGAAGGGAGTCGATTTCGAAGGAATTCTCTCCGCGTAACGCATGAAAGAAAACACGAGTCCACTATGCTTTATTGGGGTACTCAGAAGTCTACTGCCATGAGTCAGGAGAATGATAACTGGGAGAGGTTCGTTGATTCCCAATTTACGGCCCCACAGGGCTCCCACTGAGTGTCGGTGTTAATACTCGTCACACCATCCGCTCCAAAGCAACGAACGCTACCAGGATAAATGGCATCATCCATACAATTTAGTCATAGCATCATTGCGCGGAATGGGATGTGGATGTGGTTCACAAGACGCTCATCCTGTGTTCTTAACGACTCTAACGGCCGCTTATAATGAATGCTCCATTGAAGAAAAAGTGCCTCTCTTCACCTATTATCTGTCTCTGTGTTGAGCGATGTAAGTATCTCAAATGGTGTACAATTAGGCACGTCAAAATCACATAGCGATCTTATGTTAGATACCAAGGCAGCACCGCACTCCTCTGCACTCCTCTGTAGCCGCGCACTCCAAGCACCGACTTTAAGTCTGTGTTGTCCTGTCGCGAGCCTGATGGTCACCCCGGCTCAGTTCCAAGTCCGAGGCCATACCTCACGCATTTTGCTCTCTAGCATTGCTGATAATTAAATTCGTATGGGGACAGCCCAAACTTTTGATTATTCAGTATTCAACACGACATAATCTGGTGGTGTGCGGTGACAGCCTGCTACCCCTACCAGCCAGCTATATGAGGAGAAGAATGATGCACCTCCCAATCTTCCGGCCTTGTAGTCTTGGACAAACTATTTAACTCACAATCTTCCCGATCGGCTTGATCTCCGCCTCCCACCACATCGCCGTCCTGGCGGAACTCTGGACGGTCACTCAGGAAACTTCCCACACCACTAGGAGTCCTCGTCATGACAACCTATCCGTTCCATGGCGTCCTGCCTTGTCTTGGAGACCGAATGATATCGGAAACGATAAAGGTGAAGCTAAAGGTGAGATTTTTGACTCCTGATTCTTGTCTCTCCTCCCCATTCACCCTTGTCAGAAGCGACGGAGTGGTTAGGTCAAGAAAGAGCGAGAACGGGCCAAAACAAGCTCCAGCAGTGCGGACTTGTCAAAGGACGTCGCGAAATAGTGAGCGTAATGTCTTCCCGGATCGGGGCATTACCAGAAGCGACTGGAGAGGTTGTTGCTCACTGTGTAAGCTAGGACGTACAGAAGGGCATTGCTTCCGGATGGGGCGTCATTTACATCAGTTGTGCACGGCGCCTCACCAGTTATTAAGTCTGAGATTCTAGCTAATTAGCCCCTTGATGTCTTCGCAAACCCTGACTTCCCCTGTATCCCGCCATATTGTCTCGAAGACGAGAAATTACGTAGTCCAGATGAAGCTGGGATTCTTAAACTGGACTATCGCCGGGATGAGAAACTGTCTCAGGGTGCTCGGCGACAGGGGTTCGTTGGTGCATCTGTAGTGTAGACGTTATCGACGTATTCAGGGTTGCGTATTCATCTATCACCTGGGATTGGAATATGTAGTCGAGGAAGGGCAAAATTGTAAAATTGGCCAGCTAGATATACAATCTCCCTCCCTGCAATTCCGTCCCCACTGCACCATCACTCGATTCGTCACAACTCCACTCGTAACCTCAACTCCTAACCTCAACTCCTAACCTCAACTCCTAGCCGCAACTCATAACGTCAACTCATAACCTCAAGTCATGACATCAACTCAAACATCAACTCATATCAACTCATAACATCAACTCATAACCTCGTCACTATCTTCCATCTAAGCACGGTAGGTGTTCCAGAAGCTGTACATGCGAGTCTTCTGACCGGTCGAAAACTCCTCGTAGCAAGAGCTATTGTAGAAAAGAGGGCACTGGGGTTAGAACTAATCTTCTAAAATCGGACGCGTCCTAAAATCAATGACAGATCACTTACTCATCGGAATAGTCCATATAGTTGTGGATGGGGTCTAGGCCAGGCTGGCTAGGGCAAGAGTCGCGACCTACGGGGCAACCGCTGCTGGAGCTGGCCTGAGCAGGGGTATCAGAGACATAGTCGCCGTTGCCTGTGCAGCCACCCTGGAAGGTATGATAGAGGCCCATCCAGTGTCCGACCTCGTGGGTGCCTGTCTTGCCAAGGTTAAACTTGGGAAGGGAGCCACCAGGAACTGTTTGCGCGTTAAGCGAAACACCATCCCGGTAGAACTCGTTGCTGCCGGCCGAGACAGAAGTAGGCAGGTAAGCATAGCCCAGAGCGTCACCCGACAGTGCGGTCTGGAAGTAAATGTTCAAGTCCTTGTAAGTTCCCTTGCGGAGAGACCGCTTCATGGCCATCTCGTTGCCGTCCCTAGCCCAGCCAGCGTTGATGGTCCTATCTGTGCCAAGCAGTTTGAAAGCAATGCCGTGCGGGGCAAAGTCAGTGTTGAGAACAGCCAACTGATCTTTCAGCATCTTGTCCTATAGAAGATGTCAGCAAATGCCAAACAGAAAATGCCCGTCGGTTACATCACGCATCCTTACCGTCAAGTAACCATCGGAAACGCCCGACCCGGCTGCGACAACATGGAAGTAAACTCCAACGTTGATAGTCGCGCGGGCAGTCAAGTTTCCATCAGTCTTCGCCTCCTGGGCGGCGAAGACTTTCGACATACCGATGTGCTCAGCGTCGGGTTCAGCAGTACCACACCCGAAGGGGCGGTTCTGCCTGGGAGCAACGTGGCCGCTGACGCCAAGGACGCCAAGGGCAGCAATGATGAGGTTTTTGAACAGCATTTTCAGGGCAATGGAAAGAGCGTATTGGATGAGTGCAAGGCCGGAGTCAGAGCTGGAGAGCTTGAGTTGATGGTGACGAGGGTAATTGAAGTTGAGACTGGACCTGGGAAGCCCTTCTTATAGAAGACCTATCCCGATGCTACTGGTGACGAGCCTGTTCCAATATTGGCAGGTCGTTGTTTGCTCAACTTGATTGACGCCGTTAATCCCCAGATCCATGGGCGTCGGGGACAGTAGTGACCATGACCCATGCTTTGCTACGACTTGCCTAATTCCCCAAATCACAGCGAGTGCCAATGGGGATGCGGACCGGAGATTCTCCGTAATATCGGTGGAACTAGTCGTTAAGAGAAGGTAACAGCACTAGAGATACGACTGATGGCAGCCCCGTGCCGGATATCAGCGATGGTTTCAGAAGATGAGGTGATTTCCTCCTCGCTGGTTTCTCTGATTGGTGGCAGGAGAAACATTACATCTGTGCACCTGACCCTGGACGATCTTAAGTGCCGTTCCAGTGACTTTCCTGTTCCAGATTGCACTGATCACTACGATGTGACAGCGGGGGATGGTCTTGGCCGATTTGGGAATTTTTGAGGCGATCAATGCAGAAAATGTAACACAATTTGCCCTTCATATCTCCATGCTCCCGCCTTGAAAGATGACAAACGGACCCATTTCTTCTCCTCACGGCTGGGAGAGGAAAGAACCAAGACCGGGCCGAAGAGGCATCCGAGGAGGACCGCGTTCTGATATTCTCTAAGAGTTAGGTGACGCTCACGAGAAGCAAACTTTTCGCTAGACGTAGGTTTGCAAGATTTCCAGGTTGTGTCGCAGCGCTCGTTGAAGGCCATCGACGTCCACCGCCCCATCAAATTCTTCCGCTAAGTGCAATGCCTTCTGTGCATAGAGAATGGCAGACGCGATGTCGCCATGTTCAAAAAGCGTTCGCATCAGGTCGTGGAAGTATCGTTTCAACGTCGAAGGCCCTAAGTTCTCTACTATTGCAAGTCGTTCCACCTCTGAAGCTAAGTCTCTCACGTCTCCAATGCCAAATGCAATTCTTCCCTCTCGAGCTTGGCTAAAGGTTGACCATATCTCCGCGAGTCGTACCCGGTTCTCATCCGACTCTTTGACGACGTCCCGCGACGCGGAACAGAGCTTGCAAAAGCACTTGAATCCAAATGTGGAATGTAGCAGTTTTCTCCTTTCGGCAGTCGTCATGGTCTCGTCAATATCTGTGATGATGTTCAGTTACCTGGAGTGGCGTTGGAGTCCCCGGCACAGGTGCAACATACAACTGATGGTGATTTCTTCTCCGACTGCGATATCACGAGTTGCGATTACATCCATAGCTAAGTTTGTCGATGAAAGTCGGGCCAGGGCACTTTAGAAAAATGAACAGTGAGCATGTCTTTTTCTTTTTCTTTTTTCTTCTTTCAAACAAGATGTCATGAGGTGAGCGACCGGAACAGGGTTTTGCTTATTTTGCTTTTCTTTACCTCGGATTGCATGCATGGTTCAATCTCTAGATATAAATTTGGTTAGCTACCAAGCATTACTACTGAGTAGGTGCAGGGCAACGGGACATACTGCGACTTCAGGGTAGACCAATGCTGTGGCTCTTCCGTTTATTTGGCCAACATGGGAGTTCGTCCTGAGAATAGCTTCTAATGGTTGCCCACCGCCACCGACACTTTTTGCCAAGCTCATCACTCTCTGTGGGTTCGCCAGTTGATCCTCTGCCCTCTGGTAAAGGTCATATATGTCGGGGCTTTCTTCTAGGAAGTTTCGGACCTCGTTGTCGAAGATGATTGCTGGGAAAGATGTCATAAAAGTCTCACCCCTTGCAATCGCCTTAGTAGCCAAGATACCGACTCCCTTGCCAGGTATCGCCCTCTTCTCATAGGAGCGAGCTGGGGGCTGTTTCAAGCCAGAGCTGAGAGCCACATTCTTGAAAATAATGTCGTAGTAATATTGGATACCTTCTTTCACCGCAACAATACTCACTCCGTGACCGTCATTATATCCCGCTGATGACACGAGACAGTATGTGGGATCATGAGCTTGATTAGTATGCCCATGAAAGCAAACCGGTTTCCAGTCCCATAAACCCCAGGAGCCCGGGCTCTGACCTGGCAAGTGATCGGTGGGAGATGCATGGCAGGTGTAAAGATCTTCGAATGGACGGATCGCGCATTGGCCTGCCGTATACTCGATTGAAGGTGGCTGAAGGCGCGTGTGTACTGCGAGAAAGTAAAGTGCCGCTAGACAGGTGGCGATAAAGACTTGCGGTATCGCCATCGGTCGATTACGGCACACCGAAACGAGCGGTGAGAAAATATGCTCTGTCTTGCTTAACGATTCTAGCTACTAGCGGTTCATGAGTAACGTACGTCGAGAAGTCGTGCCAACTTGGCCGTGCATCGCAGTGAAGAACAGATTACACGGCGGGTAAATCCGAACGGATGACACGTGTATGCGTGTGTCGGAAGCCTCGATACATTTCCCGGGTAAAAGGCACTTGACTTGTGGATGTTGCCGCGGTTTCAGGGCACTTGTGGCGTGATACACAGTTAGATGTTAATTATTGCGTACAGATAGCCAGCCTACATAGTGCTTTCCCCTCCACATTCACGCCAAGATATGTGGGAATGTGTTTTCCAGCTAATAACCCTTAGCCTACGATGTAGTAGCAGGAGTCGGACGGGACTATTATTCTAGCTTCCCGTATGGGTCGCCCTAGCTACAGGAGTTAATTTGCAAACCTTTTACTATCCAACTTCCAGATCAGCAAGCCGGATCTAAGTGGCTGCCATCAACTCCTTCCGCTCTTGGTACACAACGCCGATTAACTTGACCAATAGATTTCAGCGTGGATTATATGCAAAGAGGAGTGTATCAAAAAGAACGGGGGCAAGCGTCGAGGCTACAGTGCAGGGAAAGTAAGAAGCCCCTGGATAATTAGCAAGGTGTGAGGGATGGTGGGTTGAAGCGAGGATACTCGTATGTCAAAATTGGTAGGCAAAATCGTGAGTTCGCGGCGACCCGGGCTAAGCTAATACTCCCATGCAGGTTAGATGTTTATCTCTAATGTGTATTCGAGATCTTATGAGTGAAATGAAACAGCGAGCCTCAAGCATTGATTGGTGGGATGAAAAAGAAAAGTCACTTGATTCACGCATGCCATCGATGTGTTTGTTCTCGCTTTCTTGCCTTTTCTGGTTTCGAGGGCACCCAGAGTCTGATTTATAGCGGAATGCTTCAGAACATTTCCCCACCTCCCCTCTTCGTAAACCCCCACCTTATCTCGAAATTTCTCCCTCGCTCACTGATCCCTCAACTCTAGCAAGATGCTAGACATACGGTTCGCAATAAGCTATGCACGAGGTATTTTAAAGGTCCTGTATGACAATCAATGCTAGGGCCAAGGCGAGTACGGATAACCATGTGAGACCATCACGAGCCACTAATACAGCGATTCGTGCACACAGCTAAGGCAGGGCGGGAGGATTTGACAACCCTAGTAGAAGTCGAGGCGTAGCAAGATGTATAAAAGAAAATATTGACGAAGAAGAAAGCAGGTTGGAAGGGTAGATTGGCTCTGGCGGATAATGTGCCCAGCAGCATCCCCTGATTTGTCGATAATATGATGAAAGGCTCCCCTTCAACGGTGCAGCGGTTGGGTTGATGGATCACCCTAAGTCATGGGTCAAACCTACCATCCCTAGCACGGTGAGTGTAGCTAGTGGGCTTGCAATCAGCCACGCCGTCAATTGGGGTCGAATCGCCTACGGAATGCGAAAAAGGGCGAGCCTTTCTTTTTTTTGTCTTTATTTCAATTCTGGCTGGTTGTGTGCCTGAGCGTGCAACTGGTCAACATGTGGATCGTCGGACGCGAGATGCCGGCAAGGTTAACAGCATCCAGTTGAGGGCTTGTCAGGATTAAGTTTTGTGTTCCTTCCTGCGGATTGGTTATTCAGACTGCGGAGGGGCGAGACTGCTGTTGGCTGCTGTCTTAGAGTTTGTTTCCTTAACCGCCGTGAGTGATGGAGTATCTCTGACGGCATCTAACGTTCTTTCCTACAACTAGGGGCTATGCGTGTACGAATATTCCTCAGAAACACATGCACGGCTTTGGTCACAAGCTCGACAAGTCTCCTCATGGCACAATGCAATCGAGACGAGGCCGTTAGCGCACTGCTGAAGGAATTCCCCGACGGGTGACCGCGACCATGACCGGCGACGACGGATCGATAGCATGCCCACGGTGACCTTGTTTTCGTCCATGTTCCAGCTCAATTTGCAGGCCAGTGATCTGGAAAACCTCGAGTCTACGTCCACCAGCCCATCCCGAACGCCTAACAACATCGACCCTTGGCTCTGATGTGGGCGAGGGAGACGAGAATACCCTAGGTGACGTCTCGGGCCAATCCAGAGAGTTGTCCACCAGTGCAAAAGCTGGCATCGGCATCGGCATAGGCATCGGCGCCGCGGCCTTTGGGTTCCTCCTCGTCTCGTTGCTATTCTATCGCAAGCGGCAGAAAATACATAAAACCGAAATGGCAATTGCACCGTGTCGTAACTCCCAGTTGACATCCCCCAGGAGCCCTCATGACATATTAATATCAGGCAAACTACTATGGGCCGCCCAACGAGCTGGAGGCTCACAATCTACAAGAGGCGCCGGTAGAGTTGCATGCATCGTCTCATTTTTGATCGGGCACTCAAGTTTCACCAGAATTTATCTAGTCATAATAAGAATTGCGCGAGTTGCAAAATCAATCATTTTGGTGGAGCCGTTGAAAGAGCGAGGTTCCATCATTTGGGAAGGCAATTAATACCATAACCAGCGCACGCCGTTTCTTCTAGAATTTAGTATCAAGCTTTCTAAAGCCCAATAAATAATCTTGTTATGATGGGCCGCCGTTCCTTTTCACTTGTAGACTTGAGCGCGAATCGGCCTCGTTACGGAGCTCAATAGTACGTGACAGGGCTGCCCGATTCCAATCGCTGGGCCTCTCTTCTTAAGCAATCGGCCTTAAACTTCCGGTACGCTACTTCGATGCGCTTCTCACTCTCCGGATTTTTCCGGATTGCCCTCGTCGCAGACCAAGTGCCGGCCAAAAAGCCGGTCTCACCACCAAGAAACAAACCTCCGAGCCCGCAAAAGAAATAAGTGAACGCGTCGCCCAGCGCTGTTGGGCGCAACAGGCCGGTGATGTCCGGTATAGCTTCTACAATAGAGGGGACCGGTTAGTCCTATATCAACGGGAAAATTATTATATCTCGGTGCTTACCGGTGCGACCGTCCGCAAAGACGACCTGTGTGGGTTTCTGCGCCGCTTTGAAGGCGTTGAACATGTCGACACGACCCCGTCGCAACTTATAGGCGAAATATACCCCTAAGCCGAGGCCGAGGAGCGAGCCGAAGGATGTAGGGGTAGCTACTCGCGTGGCTGACTTTTTCAAAATCTTGCGGTCTCCTTCTGTTAGGTCATTTTTGAGATGACTTTTTGCAAGCTCTGTAAGGTCGTCTTGCTGAGAAGATCTGCGAAATGCGGCTAGAGGCATGGCTAGATGATGTTGAACTAAACGCGTTGTTGTTACCAGCTAGGTTGAAGTCTACGATGAAAGAAAATCACTTCGAAGGGGACAATTGAGAGATCATTTATTGTTATAAGGCCGTACTTCGATGACCCGCTGCGAAATCAGACCAAGCTCATGATGATGGGGAAGCTTCACTTGGTTGTGACGTCATGTCTTGGGAAACACGCCTTTTTGATCATGACGCAACGCCGAATTGCGAAGTGGATAAAAATCCATCGGCCTTGGTCAAAATTCTTGGGTTCAATAGTGTCGGTTTATTTTGCCGAAGGGTATGGAAACCCCACAAAAGGTTTTCAAGGTTCTACAGAAACCTCGTGACGCCGAAATATCGTCCTGATCGGAATAGGCCAGATATTCAATTGGTTCGCCTTAGGCATCAGTTCTGTATGACCTACTTCGTAGGTTTAGGGAAGCAACGACCTATAAGACTGTCCACAAAGCAATATGACTTTATTATCATACTATCCTAGCTGCTGGGAGCTGTGATATTGGACCTGACCTGACTGGTGGAGCATACCTCCTGTCAACCTTCAGCTGGTTCACCTGAGGTATGGGTTTGCTTATAAACACCCCTGCAACCTCAGGTGAGGTGCTCCACCGTACCTCAGGTTGTATGTCACCCGAAGCAGTATCAGCGTCGGATTTGTACATCTCGCTGGATTCAAAAACACCACTCCCGGTTATTATATCAGGTATCAATGCGCTAACTAGTGCTTCCTTGTCGTTTACCTAGCGTCAAGCGCTCCGCCAGCCTGGCATGGGATATAAGTTTATTATGGTTGTGTAGATATGTGCTGGCATCTGGCCGCAAGGCTGGGGCTAACTTTAAGTTCCGCACCTAAATCCCTTTCAAGAATGGCCAGGAACCACCATATAACCATGCCTGTCCCTGGCACCTCCCAAACCATCGGCTAATTATGTACCTGGGAGTGCTGAGCTGCTGGCAATAAACTGTCCAAGTGGGAATGGTAGCATGAGGAAGCTCATCTCGTGCGACATACGCACCCCAATCGGCGCTCTGGAACCACTCCAAAAAAGGCCTGCTGCATTAAAGCGCCCAATCAACTAGAATGTATACTGGGTCCAGCGCCACCTTTCTCAATAGCGGCCTGCAAGCCCGCTTGCTGGGCTTGTGGGATGGGCCGGAAATGGTCTGCCCTAGCACCCTTGCGCAAGCTGTTCGACTTGTATTAGATAGCTAGCCAAAAGGACAAAATGGTGGCTGAATAGATATATTAAGGAGGGAGGCCTTGCCTCAAAGAGACTGGCCTCCAAATATCACCCTTGGATAGGGGCGTGAGGATTCAACAATTTAAAGCCATTCGTCTCAAGTGTAATACTTTTTAAATCCGAGCTTGCAGGCGCGACATATAGCGTCATGGACTGCCATTTGTCTCCCGATGCGGACATCCAGCTAGAGGGAGGCATATCCCTCCCTCTGAGCTACTTCAACCTCACTGAACATGTGCAGCCCTGTCTCGAAAAAGGCGCAGCAACATATATACGACCGGACCATGGTGGGAGTCTACTGCCATGGCCATACGCACTCGCTCTGCTGATGATTCATCTCCCCGTGACCGTCCTGAGAGTCACTCGTTGGCCAAAAGTCCAGGCCCTGAGTATCGTATTGGCCGTTGTCAGTATTTTCCTCACCGCCCAGGCGTATACGACGCACCTAGAGCCGAAGTACGTCATGGTGTGGATGCCGTTGTTCATAATCTTAGATATTGGCGCCATGATGCAGCTTGCGTACCTCATCATTGACGAAACGGGTATCGTCCTGCTATGGTGCGCCATGAAAAATTCCTTTGGACTCTTCAGATTACGGGGATGGCACACACCCCAGCGACAAATCACGCGTTGGAGACAGTCAGCTCCTGAATTGGATCACCCGCAGACAGCATATAATAATAATTCGACCGTCCAGACTGTCTCTCTTCCTCCGACAGTCCCCCGTGGTTACGACCTTGCAAACAAGGCCTGGCTCACAACACTGAGCTTCCTACTCATGTTGACATTAATCGGCCTCCAACTCGCGGGCCTCGCATACGCTGCACTCGCTATACGCAGGTTGCCCGGAGACAAAGATATGGAGGCAAAGTGGTGCTCTCCTGTCTTCCAAGGAGCCAGATCCATCATTGCCGACTGCGAAATTCAAGACGTCCACCCTGGAGAGAACGAAACTGTCTATTGCGCTAAATTGCCCGGCAGAGATCAGAAGCGGTGGCTGGCAGCGACGGTGGCAATCCTGTCCCTGTCCCTCATGGCACAATTGATTGATGCCACCATACTATTGTTCGCGAGTAGGAGAGTCAAACGACCTTGGCTGTCGATGTTCTTTGGCAACCTCATACTTTTAGGAGTCATGGGCGTTAGTGTATACAACTCGCTGCGGGTCCCCGTGGATATGAGTAAGGGAGTGTGGGTTTTTAAAGCCCTTCCGGGAGGACAAGCGCAAGTATGCGAGGCAAACCTGCGCGGGCCCGGCATAAGAGGAGAGATCATTGGCTGGACCGACGGGTTCTTAGCAAGTTGGGGTGATGCATATTACGGCGCATAACTCTATTGAGCCTTATGACCTAAAATATCGAAAAGGAAAGGGAAAGCAACAGGCACCGTGTGTTTTCGATTCTATGCAGCTTGAGTGACGCGATGTCTCCAATTATTAAGTTAATCCTATCGTTGCAACTGAGAGAGTTCAGGGTAGATACGGAAGTAGAATATTTCCTCCGGAGATCAACATCAGTGCGCAAACCTAAAATCCAGCCGCCGGCTACCAACGATCTTGGTGTTTTTGACGTAGTCATCCCGCTCCTCCTGGGTCATGCTATTCCAAACATGATCACGCTGCTTATTGCGATAGATATAATCTACAAGGATTCAGTATCGTGCTTGGCGTCGTATCAGTCCTACAACTGAATGATGTACTTACAGGCCTTGGTTAAGAGAAAGACTGCGATGGAGGCAAAATTGAGCATTACCAGTTGCGTATTGCCTCTGTGGTAATATGGCTTGTCGTCTTCACGATAGATGAAGGAATCCGCCACATTTCCTAGTTGGACAGACATGTTGTACAGAGCTGCGGAAACGGACCTGGTCGCTACATTGTTGGAATTCCTGGAACACCATGCTACCAAAATAGCGTGACAGTATGGGTAAGACAGCAGTGTGACGATGAGACCATACGTGCCCCATTTTTCATCGACTAGTCCCGGCCACCAACGCAGGGCGATGATACAAGGAAGGGTCCATATCGGCTGCAGCATGGAGACAAACGCCCGCTCATTGAGCCACTCAGAGAGTCGTGTGAGGAGAAGAAGGTTAATGATGTGTAGTACGCTGACGGGGATGGTGAGTAGGTTTGTGTTGAAAGTGCTGAACCCGATTGACCGCAACGTTAGGGTTAAGTATTTGGACGGTGGCCCCTGCGGCATGTACGCGAAAAGCCCAATGAGATAAAGGGGCCAAAGATCGTAATCTTTGACGGTCTCCCAGAGCCGCTTTGGGGTAATGGCTTGGCGGTTGTGCATGTCTCCCTTGGATGGATCGTCTCGAAGGACGCGATTGACAACGATGCGAACCTCACGGTCGTTAAACCATCCCTTGGGGCGGAACCAACTCTTTGTCTGTACGGCAGAGGCGGGCATCATGAAGAAGGATACAATCCCGATGGTCAACGTGATGAGTCCCTCAATGAGGAAGAGCCATCGCCATCCGCCCCATCCATTGACGCCCCGCATGTGTAGTAAGGCGAATGCCAAAAGTGATGTGGCGATTCCAGTTACTGATAATGTCGTCCAGAAGTAACTTAGCCTGATCGGAAGCTCTCGAGACGTGTAAAAGTAGCTGAGCCATAGCACTAGATCGGGAATGAACCCGCCCTCTAGGAGACCAAGCAGAGACCTAGTTGCGAGGAAACTGGCCCTTCCATTCAGGAAACACTGCGCAGCAGCCACCAGAGACCATAGGCATATCTGGATGGGGATCCATCGATCTGGACCGATAGCTTTCGATACCAACTGAGAGGGCAGTTCGGCCAAGAGGAAGGAGACAAGGAAGACGGTGTTGCCATAGTTGTAGTCATTGGTGCTCATCCCGAGGTCATCCAACATATTGTCGGAGATAGCCTGGCCGAGATTCCCCCTGTCAACCTGGAGAGCGAAGAACATGATGCACTTGACGTTTTTGTCGCTATTAGCACTTTACCGACATAAACTCGACATTGGATATGGTGGGTACATACGGCCCAGAGACAAACATGCCAGTCCAGTTTGCGAACAATCCTCTTCTCCTCCTCCTTCGACCAGGTCATCTCGGGCTCAAAGACGTGGCGACATTCATACTCTGATTTCTCATAGACTCCCCGCCAGTGCTCAGCTGCACCGGGCGCAACAAAGGGATTGAAGGCGTGTTCATCTACAATCTCTTCATCACTTCCGGACTGTTCGCTATGATTGGGGTCACTATATCCTTGAGTCAAGCTCAAAGGAAGTCCATCACCTGCATTGTCTTTTTTGTCGTCAACCACTGCAACTTGCAACATATCAGGATTTGCATGAATGAGGGGAGCACTAGGCATATTGGCGATGGGTTGCGCTGTGAATGCCAGTCTGATTTCGGCGTTTGATATCGCAACCTGGGAGATATCGACGAGAGAAAGAGTATATATATACCTTTGCTGGGGCGTTACACTCTTCGGCGTCTTAGACGTGGCACCACCTAAAAAGTCGACGGTCGCGATGCGATGGCGACAACTAGTTCTGGCATCACGGAATGGCCATTATACCAGGCCCGTGGGGGAGCACTGACGTACAGGTTGGTGGTGGTCAATAGAACTCGGCTTAAGTGTGATTTCATCCGATGGTGTTTGGTCTGCCGCAACTGACGTGACTAGTCAGATCGCAGAAGTTCCAACGCGAAATGCAGGATGCAATGTATGCGAGCCGGCTGCCATGTTGCATTGCCCCGTGGCTCCACGCTGTAGTGTGTCCCTTTGGAGTTAATACCATACTCGACCGATACGGTGGAACTGCCGTTGTCCTCGAGGAGACCTGTTCTCCCACGGACGCAACATAATACTCCATAAGCAGGAAATAATGCGATAACAAAAGCCTTACCAGGATAAACTCCCCACCCTACTACACCTGTGGGTTACCGAACATTTCCGTCTGTAACACGATTGAACTTTCTTCTCAAGCTCTGTTTTCCTTCAATTAGTCAAGGACTCCTCTCACGTTCTTGGGTTACGGCATTGTAAGAGGGAATGCGCGTGGTTCTCATTGCGATCGTAGTAGTTGAAAGTAGCTCAGGGGCTATATGTTGGGCATGTTCGCGTCAGACAAGATTGGTGCGCGATGTATACATCTACGATCTCGGCTGTCCACTGGTAAGTCGACTATAAATGAGGAGCTACAACAATCGTGGCGCGCTTCTCGGATCCGCGCGGTGGCTTGGTCTCCTTTGTGGGGGTGCATTGATACCGGACTTAACCCAGGATGGTCTAACCTCCGGGTCACGGCTACACAGGAGGTTGTAAACATTCTTGGGCTAAGCGGTGAAAGATAAAAAATCCTTGTTTCATTTGGTATCAACCTCAACCTCTGAGGAGCATACCGTTCGTTACTGGCTGATCCGACGGAGCACGTCATCCACCCCGCTTCTTGGGGAACATGGCGGTCGCGTCCATTACCGAGCGCCAAGGCGAAGGGCCATCGAGTCGAGTCAAAGCCAAAGGAGTTCGCGGCTATTTTTACAATCCCGGTTGCAAGTTCATGTCTTCCACAGCGAAATGTTCAGAGGTCGGCATCCGGATGAGCAGTCGTTGGATGGCAACTCCGGTCTCTTCAGCATGGCTGAAGAGACGGTGGTATAACCATGCTGAAGAGACGGTGGTATACACATTGCTTTGTCACGCTTCCAAGCCAAAATTTATATATTCTGTTAGGCAATTAATGTATATACAGAGTCATGCCTTACCGGACTTGTTGTCCTCGCATCACGGTGCAATCAGGCCACTGTCACCGTTATCTCGGCTCCCTCCAGGCTATCAGCCTCTGCTTTGAGGGTAATTGTACCGGAAGTCTCCGTGTTTGCACGAATGATGGCAAGGGCACGGCCTCTGAAGGCCTTGCGCTCTTTCGATGGGAATGGGGTCATGTCTGTCGGATCTCCGTTATCGGTAGTTACGATTTCGCCAGGGCCCTCAATCGAGAAGGTGACGGCAGGTTCAGCGTCTGGCACGACGGAACCCTTGTCGTCCACCACGGCGACACTGACGAAGAGTAGGTCGCTACCGTCCGCTCGAATCGAGTCCCGGTCCTTGTATGTCGAAACTTGCAACTTAGTGGCTTCGCCTGTTGTATTTATCGTGGCATTCGCCCACTCTTGGCCGTCTTTATAGGTCAAGACGTGGACCTCGCCGGGCTCGTAGGTAACATCGTCCCAGCGGAAACGATATGCGAACTGTTCTTTCTTCTTTCGACCCTGAGATTGACCATTGATAAACAGTTCGGCTTCGTCACCGGACGAGAATACGTGAACAGGGGTAACTTGACCGACGCGGTCTGGCCAGTTCCAATGGGGAAGGATGTGCGCCATCTTCACGTCGGGGTTCCAGCGTGCCTGGTAAAGGTAAAATCTATCCTTGGGAAATCCGGCCAGGTCAATAATCCCAAAGTAGCTACTGCGTGAAGAGTCGTACGGCGTGGGCTCTCCAATGTAGTCCCAACCTGTCCATACGAATTCGCCAGCGACGTACGGATAGCGATCCTGTGCGGCGAACACCTTGTCCGGAGATGCGCCCCATTCGACGGCATAGAGCTCGTAGGAACTGACCTGTCGCGTCTGCGGGTTGACGCCGGCACCGTTCCTACCTACGATGGCATTATTACCATCAGTTACTGGGAAGAGGTACGTGCCACGCGAGCTCACGACAGACGAGCTTTCCGTGCTAAAGATCATCTTGTCCGGGTACTTTCCTCGGAAGTTTTGGAATGTCGGACCCCCATTGCCCTTGCCCTCTCCTTGGTAGTTGAGGCCTATGATATCCACAATCGAAGTGAAAGTCGTGTCTGGACCGGCATTGTTCATGCCAATCGTTGTCTTGCGTGTATCATCTTCTTCGTGGACGATGTCCCTAAGCCGCTGGGCGACGGAAGCACCAGTACTACTGCCCTGCTCTGCCACTTCGTTACCATAACTCCACGCCCACACAGAAGGATGATTGCGGTCACGGCGAATGAAGGCGCGGAGATCCGGTTCCGACCAATCGTTGAAAATTGTTTGGAAATCGTTACTGACTTTATGACTCCCCCAGGTGTCGAAAATTTCATCCAGGACGAGAAAACCCAGTCTGTCAGCGAGGTCAAGCAACTCAGGAGCGGGGGGGTTGTGTGAGGTTCTGATAGCATTGGACCCCATGTCCTGGAGCATCTCTAGTTGTCGTTCAGCCGCCGGGATATTGAAAGCGCTTCCCAGGGAGCCAAGGTCGTGATGCTGACACACGCCTTGCAGATATACGCGCTCACCATTGACCTTCAGTCCATCTCCGTCATACTGGAGCGAGCGGATACCAAACTTTGTCTCATAGCTATCAACCTCTTCCCTATCGACGTATAATCGGGTGATAGCAATGTGCAGGTGAGGCTCCTGAGACGGACGGGGCCCCCACAACTTTGGGTTCTGGATTGTGACAGAGCTATTCGTGGACCCAATGCTCCCAGCCCCAACGATGACGGTGCCATTCGAGATCCTGCCAACGTTTTCTCCAGGCTCATCGCTCGAGGCATCGTATTCGTAGACATCAGTTACCACTTGAACCTCGACGTCCCCCCCAGACGTAGCGGCATTTTCGACCTGAACAACGATGTCCAAGGTCGCGCTGTCAGACGATACATCACGTGAGGTGATCCAGGTGCCGAACTGGCCGACGTGTATCGGGTTCACCTTTGTGAGCCAAACATTTCGGTAAATCCCCGAGCCAGGATACCATCGCGAGGAGTCCAGAGCCTGGTCAACGCGTATGGCCAGCTGGTTTTCACCCACCTCGAGATACGGGGTTAATTCGAGGCGGAAGGACGCGTAACCGTAGGGCCAGCCACCAACGAGGTTTCCGTTGAGCCAAACGGTGGCATAAGACATGGCGCCATCGACCTCCAAATAAACCGCTTTTCCTTCGTCGGAATCGGTCACCTCGATCTTGCGGCGATACCAGCCAACGCCCTGTATGGGGAGGCGACCCATGCTTCCTCCAACAGGAACGTTGCCGCCCTCATAGAAAGGGCCCTTGACGGCCCAGTCATGAGGGAGATTCAGAGATTCCCATTCTTCGTCATCAAATGACGCCTGAGCAAAGTTAACATCACCGGGTGAATCTCCGGGGCGCTCAGTATGGCGAGCAGGATCCTTGATGAAGTTATTGGCGGCGGGCATGATCCATGGCTTCAAAGTATTGTAGTTTAGATTGTCGGGGTTCTCGGTGAAGCGTTGGAACTTCCAGCCCGCGTTGAGGCTCACGCGCTCTCGTCCAGCAGCGGACGCCTCATCATCCCGGCGGGTTGTGAGACTGCGTGCTCCAGTAGGAATGGAGCCGAGGAAGAGCAGCAAGCTCAATAGCGTGAGGCGAAGACCCGGGCGCGAAACAAAATAGGACATTGTGGGCATGCTTTTTCGCTCATGAATCCATTTCTAAGGCAGTCATCGTCGAGCGGAAGGGGAAGAAAGGCTTTTATTAGTACTTCTCCATCAGGTTTTGAGGGGATATGCAGTGTCATTGACCAATACAACGTTTATATGAGTTTTCAATTGGAGCGCCAGAATGGTGCATTCCGGCTATATATTTGATACAACTTATACTTCCGTTCCATTTTCTATTAATTATTTCTTCCTTACCCCTCAGTATCGGAATCAAGCTTTTTGCAGCCTGAATGGCAACCTGGCAGTGGGTCCCCAGGCCATTCCGTCCACCGGTCGCACGGAGGATGGCCGATCTCGTACAAGGTGACTGAGGCTCAAGGGAATGTGGGAGACGCGGTCCGGACGGCTTAGCGGACACTAGCGTCGGGGTTTCTTTGTAGAGACAGAGGTGCGGGGACGTTGCAGTGCAACCTCTGTGCACGCCGGCTGCAATCGGGGATCATTGATCGCATGACCTGGCTTGTCATTCCGTCGTCCATATTATTGTCGGCCCTACCTAGCCAAACTTAGATGCGCACCTGTTATAGTTGGCGGCCGGGTTCGGCGAGAAAACCCGGCTTAAAGCTCACCGCTGCCGGGATGAAAACATTGCAAAACCTGGGCTAACCAAACATGACTGATCGAAAAGAAAGCGAACTTCGTGTTGGAGCCAACGAGTGACTATGTCTTTTCTTGGTTTTAACTGACCACCTTGGGTGTTGAAAAATACATAGGAGTCGTTACCGTTTCTTGGTAAACGCGCGAGTTGCCGTCGCTTTCCTTGCGCAAGGTTGGAGTATTACCGCAGGACCCTCGCAAGCAAAACGTAAACAGTCTGAGAATCCTGTATATTATCCGATATCCTTGAATGCTGTTGTAGCCATGAGATATCGTACAGCTGCTATTGCACCTACTCACTGTTTTATTAATGGTAGTAGTGCTGCCGGCAGCATTTGGCCGGGCTATCAGATTATCAGAACCATTTCAGTAGTTTCTCAGCCGTTCAATTTCCCAGAAAAGGGAAGCCTCGTTCGACTGGGGAAAGGCGCGATGTGGTTCGGTTGCGGCGTCGAGATGTGATACAGGAGCTTGATCTTCGACCTGATTATGAGTACTCTGAGTTTCGGCAAGTGCGAAATCAAGGCCGAATGATACGCCATGTACCCCAGGCTGGCTTGCCACTTCTGGAGCGATTGGTTCATTTGCGAGGCTGGTTGCATTCACAGTTGGTAGTGGTAGCTCGCCGTCAAGGTTGGTAAGTAGCGGCCACATATTATTTGCCCAGTCGCCGTCTTCAAACATGGACGGTACAGAGGAATGACCTAGCATCGACTCGTCCACCGAACGGAACGGATGCGCCATCGGCCAGGTTTGCGCATCATTTATTCCCCCAGCTGAGGATGATTCAGTGTCGGCGCTGTGGCCGGTCTCCGAGCCCTCGTCCACAGTCAGCGGGGTCCTTGCAGGAGTCATGGACGTGCCAGCTCCGCCTTGGCAGCAGCCCTTGGGCTGAAGCACTCGGCCTCCAGCGTTGCGTGGGGTTGTCCCGGGCGTGGGGGTCCAGTTGGGCGGATCGCTTTTATAAGCACATATGCATGGCTGATCTTGAAAACAGCGACACCGATCTGGAGGATGAGTGGGTGGGTGAGGTTAGAGGCAAATGCATGAGACCCCGGGCAAGGAGCAAAAGACAGTACCTGCTCTGGATTGCTCAGGGGCTCCGTTACGGGCCCTTATGCGACATTCGCATTTTGTATGAACCGAATTCGACTTCCGAAGAGTTCGACAATGGCCGCATTGGGAGACCGGTCTACCCTTCTTACTGATCCGTTGAAGTGGCCGATCTTGCCGACTCCGTCGCTTGTTAATATTAACTCCGCACAAAGCGCTCTTGATCGAGGGGGTCTGGTGGTAGCAGATCGCGAGATGAACTCTTACCCGTGTGCTGGCACTGCGCTGTGCGATGCCCTCGAATACACGCTCCACAGGCAAATTTCTCCCCGTCTATAATCATGACGGGCGCCGATGTTCAGAGGCAGAAACGTGGAATCATGTGTTTTGGATCGGAAGCATCCTTCTTTGCCAAGATCCAAACGGGTGTGACAAGTTTGAGCCTTGAGCACTTATGTAAGCCCATAATCGCCACGCCACTCGAACAACAGCTGTCGACAGGTTATTAGCATCTTAAGGCCTTTAATGGATAGGGAATGTTCCCCTATCCCATTTTTGGTCTAACAATAGCTGTCAGGTTATAAGCATCTTGATGACCTCTAATGGATAGGGAATGTTCCCCTATCTCATTTTTGGTCTAGCAACAGCCGCTCCTATTGCAGGTACTGTCGCAGAAAAACGATCGTTGCTACTCTGATGCTTAGAGAAAGACACGGACGCACTCACTCTAGATATGCTTGACAATGCTGCGAAGCGAGTACACAATGGTCTCTCTTGTCACGCTCGAGGATGGATCGGGCACCCGATTTCATCATCCTTGTTCTCTTTCGCTGAAACTCATCCCAGCGGGAAAGTCGTGTTCGTGTCGGGGGATTTCTACCTTGGCGTTCGTGAACTTGGACGCGACAGTGAAGCCGCCTAAGCACGCCTTCGGCGAGGCCGACATTCCCGAGTATCACGGCGGGCGGTGGCCACGTGGCATGGTGCGCGCGACGGAATCTTTTGGTGCAACCCTCCCAGTCAGCCAGCGGCCTTCACGGTCAGCACCTATTAGACAGGAACTGTTATCATCACTTAATTCCCACTTTCTACTAGCCAACGGTTCACACTTAGAAAGACATCCGCTCGTTGCCTCATTGATATTTTGCCCCGATACAGTCTCCAAAGTGTCGAAGAGGTTTGCGTACCTACGTGCGAATGCGAAGAGAATCGAGAAACTTGCGAGCAACATCCGCTATTACTGTGTCGGGTAAGTTTGGCTGTAGTATGTCACGCATTTCGCTATCTCCAGCCCTCACCAGGAATGCTCCTTCCCAGCAGGAGACTTGGCTACGGATCCTCAAGCCTCGGCCTTCACTCTCACCACTACACGACATGCCGATGAATAGCTATTTGCTGATGCAGTCTGAAGAGGTGTTATGAAGCGAAATGAAGCCGAATGACTGGCTTTTGAGACGATTCAGGTCTGCCCGAATAGACCATCGTATTCGGGATATCCCGGTATTTATGCCATTGTTGCCCATCATAGGGCAAAGCAAGCCATGGTGAGTTCAATCTCTCAACAGGTATCCCTACCCTGGGAATTGTAAAATCGTAATCCCCACAAAGTAGGAGGTGTTCACATGATGCGATGAAGTTTCCGAGAAAATTCCACCCGAGGAAAAAGACATTTGAATACGTTGCGGAAGACGTTTGTTCATCAACGGCGTATATACAAAACCGCTTCCTTCCTTTACCTAATTTCGAGGTCGCTTACCATTGAGATCGACCCAGGCAGGGCTTTCAATTGAGTGTTTTGTGCGCGTTTAGGACTGGGCAGAAGATAACTGGAATCCTAAAAGTCAAGCCGTTGGACCACACGAATGTTGCGAATTAATTTATACAAAAGTTGCTGTTTGTACTTGTGAACATCTAAACCATCTTTTACCAATTATATAGTAGTATATTTACAGCTCATGCTATCTTCGCGGGCAAGGTACCAAGAATTCAGGGTATGTCAACATGCAGCTCCGTTTGCCACACCGGATTCTCTAATGTCTTAACCGTTTATTGTCGGGTTCCTATTAGCTCAAGCAGCAATATTGTGGGGAGATAGCTCAACCAATGGCAGGCATGGCATGGCTGGCACCCTGGTATACCCTGAAACCCACTGGAAACCTAACCACTCCACATTTCGACCACGCACAAGCCAGCGGTATAATCAGATGCACCACTTGCTAGCAATTCGAGTTATATCCAATATGTATTATTACTCTCGCGTTATTCCTATATACAGTCATAAAAATTACTCCTTACTCAATGTCACCACGGGCACGAGCCTCCTCGACAAGCTGGTTGTAGATAGCAAGTTTCTCCTCGTATTCCACAATGAGGTAATCATCCCTCTTTCCAGGGGTAGCATCGCCACCCCCAAACGCGCGAACAGCAGCGTAGTACACATCCGCAAGGGCCCGGCAAAGGCCGCGAGTCAACGATGACACGCTCTCGCATTGATAGTATAGACTTGTAAATCACGCATATCAGCACTATTCCATTATTTCGGATGCGGATGCCAAGTTGTTTCCAGCGTCCGGAGAGATTTGCCGGATTCAAAGCTAATAAAGGATGCTGGCAATCTAGGATACTTACTCAGTCTTGAAGTTGTTATCGATCCTCAACTTGTTGCTCTCGGTGAAGCGACCCTGGTTGCGGTAATTGTGGTATCCAAAATCGTGGCGGTTGCAGGCGGGGACGTAGGGGAAGCCCAGCGGGTTGTCGGGTGACGATGTGCAGCCATCAGAGGTCCAGTCAAGGGTAGATGGGTTCCTGGCGTTGCGGCGCTGAGTAAAGACGGGCAGCGTGATGCTAAAGAGGTACTGATCGGTGATAGTGGTAGCATCCTGGCGCTTGGTGACAACAGCGCTGGTATCAGCGCTATTACCCGGAAGCACCAGGGCAGCAGCGGGGATAGCGTAAAGGAAGAGGGAGTTGAACTTCATTTTGTGGAGGCGAGGTCAATCACTGAATGCTTCGAGATTGAGGTAAATCTACTTTTATTCAACTGGGGTATCAGACCCTACTTATAGACCGGTTAGATTTTACCGCCTTGTGGGAGTGGGTAGCAAAAGCAACAAATCATTGAAAAGATTCCCAACCTCAACGCCGAGCTCTGGATTTCGTCAGTTCGACCAGCCTCTCAAGAGCTGGCCAAGTTTTCAGACCTACCAAAAGTGGCAGCTACTCCCGCAGCGCGTTGCCATCAGCGCCGTTTGCGCGTCAACATTAGACCCGACAGAGCTTAGCCTACACAAGCGGCCACGTTGGAGAACCACTGGAGTTAATGCTCGAGGCGTGGGGTCTCATTAGCATGCGCCATCGTTTGCCTTAGAGCGCGATGCTAATGCCTGTGCCGTGACCATAACTGCGACTCTGAAGTAGCATCGAACTTTCATGGTCCATTGATCCAAGCATACCAACGCGGGGTAATTGGGTGGCCCGAACCACTCGAAGCGGGTGTATCTCCATTTCGGGCCTGGGCTGCCAGGATGCCAAGCCTTCACATGTCGCCAGCCCTTCAATTTTATAGGACAGGCACTCTGATTTTCTGGGGGGATTTCCCAAGATCAATCCTGAGCCAACAAGTGTCGATGTGGTTCCTGCTGGCGTCGCTCGAAATCAGGCCAAGCTTGATGGCATCATCCGATGGTTGGCGCTAGCAGCCGTGGAGAATGCACCCCGGTGATTGAGCCAGTGCCAGCATGAGGTTTTATATGGCCCCATTTGGAATGTAAGGGTCCAACGCCAACATCGACTCCTAAAGCCTATCGCCGATCAGTACCGGTGGCCAGCTTTTTGGGGTGGCGCTGGCTCTGTCTCCATGCTCGATCTACCGTAATAGGACTCAGCCGATTGCCGGCCCGCACGGTAGGCTCGATCCGCTCCGTCGCCCGCGACTGCTCCTGGGGCGATTAATTATCAATCGGCAATTTTATGGTGCGCCCGACTGCAGATATCTCCCGTCTACCGTTGGACTAATTAGGTTACCGAGTGTCCTTTGATTGACTGCGATAACTGGTTGCGGCATTTTCTAGTAAGGGGTTTCTAGAAGATCTCCACTGCATCGAAACCTCGAAGCGTCCCTCGGCGTTGGTTGGCCACTCGTGCGGCACGTTTCCGAGCTCGTAGTTGTGGCTGGGCGGCCAGGCTTAGCGCTCTTATCTGGTTGGTACCATTTCATAAAGGACAAGTTCCAGGACCGTTGACCGAAACCATTCTCGTTTATGGGAGGGTGGGTTCAATCTGCAAGGGGTGCAGCCTACTGGAGATCTAATATCTGCTTAACACCGACTACCACCTCACGGCACCCACGTTTGATGTTGCCAACAGGCGCAATCCGTCGGAATCCGTTCCGCTTATCGAGTATTGGCAGCTAGAACCAGACCGGACGTCAGTCCACGAGCGAGTCTACACACAACTGCCCGTGCTCAAGGATGCAGAAACTTCAAATAGCGTAGCCGCAGCATTGATAACTGAATTCTATTACATCTATACCTGAATTCTATTGTATCCGCGCAAAAGGTTGATACTGATCTCTATACGATGCCGTTCAAGTGAGATTGAACCGTAGTTTCTTGGGGCCTTGTTGTTGGCCTATCTAATAGTTCTTATGCTCGGTACTGGCCCTGTCACTGGGGGCAACAGAGGAATCTCCGGCATTCCGGTCGGCACCGCTATCCATGATGCCCTTTTCCGAGTCGATAACAGCCTTGCCATGATGAGCAGCGTTGACAAGCTGGGGCCGTTCAGCCTTGAGCTTGGCAAAAGTCCTTTCGGCATCCCAAACCCACGGGGTAGGAGCAGCAAAGAGCAGATCCATCTCCTCAAGGGTCCTTTGATTGCTCTCAGGATAAAGGGCCCAAACAATTGGGATGGCGAGGATGTTGCAGGCGCCAAATATGTGAAGGGTATTTTCACCAATATTGGCGAACATGACGGGGCAAAGCAGAGTCAGCCAGCCGTTGCCAATAGACCAACCAACCACTCCCCACGCATTTCCCTTGGCGCGTACGTGGAGAGGGAAGATTTCAGCAGGGTACAACCAGGGCACCGTGAGCCAGGTAGCGCCGAAAACGGATGTGAAAATGAAGACGAACGAAGCGGCCGCTGCACCATACGAGCTAGCCTTGGCATGGTCACCCGCAGCAGAGGCATCCTGGCCGAGCTTGGAAAAGGCACCAGCAAGGAACATGGCGATGCCCTGGCCGACGGCTCCCCAGTACAGCGTCCAGCGACGACCAATCCTGTCGAGGGTGAACACGCAAACGAGGGTGGCGAACATGTAGAACACGTTGTTGAGACCGCTGATCCACTGACTCTTCAGAGTATCGAAGCCAGCGATACGGAAGATGGTCGGGGCATAAACCGTGACGCCTGCGATTCCCACCCACTCTTGGATGATTTGAAGCCAGATAACGAGCTGCACGCGGCGCGCAGTATGTAGTTCTCCAGAGTCGATTCCAAACAACATGTGTAAGTAGGAGTTGGCCTTTGATTCCTTGGCCTCGAGTTTACTGATATTGGCGATGTCTTGGTATTCCGCCTCGGCACGCTGAAGATCCTCGCCTTCGCTACCACGGAGACGTCGAAGGATGAAGCGTGCCTCTTCATCTCGTCCCACCTTGACCAACCATCGCGGCGACTCGGGGAAGAACCAAACAATCCCAAGGAGAATCAGAAGGGGGATGATCTGGAACGCAATGGGGAAACGCCATCGGAAGGCCGACGCGCCGCCGTCGATGTAGGCGAGACCAAATTCGAGCCAGTATGCCACGACGACGCCAAAAATATTCAGCGTAAATTCAATGGCAATAAACTGGCCACGGGAAGTATGCTCAGCAGTCTCGGTTGCCCATACCGGAACAATGGCGTTGAGAATGCCGGTTCCAATGCCGTTGACCGCCCGAGCTAGAAACGGAGAGAAAAAAAAAAAAGTATGTTAGCTTGGAACCCCGCACGAACCCCAACAGCCACGGACCATGACTGAATCAAGGTTTTGGGGTATTTTTGAAGGTTCCACTTACAGCAAATCATCCAGTTGGCGTTTTGTGCGGAGCATTGGAGAGAAGCACCCACAATGGCCCACACAGAGCCGAGAGCAATAGTCTTGATCCTGCCCACTTTATCGCCGACCCATCCACCGAGCAGGCAGCCAAAGAGAGTTCCGAGATAGTAGACGGACACAATGCCACCTTGTAGGAGGCTGTCGGTGATGACAGGCTCGTCCGTCTCGGGATTGACATAGCCAAATCCCATCAGGTCGATGTAGTCTTTTGCGTTGTTGACACCGCCCATCATTCCTTGATCGTAACCAAAGAAGAAGATGGACAGCGCCGCGATGCAGTTAATGGCAACGAGAAGCCGTCGCTTCTCAAGAAAATTGGCCACATTGAAGCCGGGAAGACGCTCCATTTTGCTGTTCCGTCAGTTGAGTTTGGAAACGGCTAAATGACACGCTGCCAGGCGATGAAAACAGAAAAAGAAAAAAGACCGAGGTGGGAAAATGAGGCAAGAAGGGACGTCGCAGGCTTTTGCTTTTATTCCTTTTTTTCTTCTTCCGTTTTTGCAATGATCGTCAAGGCGAGAACTTCATAGCAGTCTTATACACTCTCAGTCTGGCCTGTCCTTCCATCCGCCCGCCTGTGTCAAGCCTATGCTCCACACCCGCGAAGCTCCTTTCCTCACCTCTGATAGCCGAGCTAGTGTGGGACTCGCAGAGTTGTCCGGGGTTGCTTGCCGATCACTTGCCGGACCGAACATACGCTAATCAATTTAACGACAAATCCCAAGAGTGGGAGATTCAGGAGGGCCCACATCTCTGGTTTTTGAAGCTGCTAGCTTGGAACGTGGAGAGGAGATTTTTTAGTTTCGCACAACTGGAGTAAAATTCGCATTGGAAATCCACCTAAAGCCCTATGCGCGCCAATCAAGTCGTTATTCCCCCAGTTTAGAAAAAGTTCTCTGCATCCTGTTTCGCCTCTTGTGGCGCGATTGCGGCCCATCATCGGCCAACGCGCAACCCTTACTCGTTCTTCCAAGCATGCCACAGCAGTGGATAGCCGTGGTTAATCGGTTTGATGAAGACCTGTCAAACCAGCCAGGAACGAGACGCAAAAACTGTTTGTAATCTCTTCAGTCTAGTCTAATACTAATTTCCGGTCTAGGATCGTCAACGCCAAGGTACTTAAGGGCCCATCCAGCCGCTAGTTGCCTAGTTGCCTCGTGGGACTTAAAACAGCACTCTGACTGGCGCGCTTTGCCAAAGATCAGATATATAGTTCGAGCTTTGCGGAGCACCAGCTGTCCTCATTTCCTTCTCTTTGCCGAGCTTGTTGGATCAATATATCATCTACATCAAGATTCTAGGGCGCCGATATCGTGATCTCTTGATGTCCTGGAGTTACGCAGCGGGGCGGTTAGTGACGCTGGAGCGGACAACGAACCGCATGAGAAGAGGAGTCGTAGAGACGGATGTTACCCTAGAGGGCATGGATATGATATCCGTTCAATCAATGCACCGTCCCAGCCTGTCGGAACAGGAGGCGATGCGGAGGTTGATGTATTAGGGTGGGGAAGCATGACTGAGGTTGGAATTGCCAATGACAGACTTCCTCCTCAAAGGTTATGCGGCCTAGGACTGCTTATCTTGTCACTCCACTTCTTAAGTGCATGAGGGTCAGTCAAGCCTACCTCGGCATATAACTGGGACCCCAATGCTAAAATAGTGTCTTGTTAATGTGGACTTAGTCTTCTCATAGTAAACAAGCTCTATAATTCAGTCACAGGGTGTTAAAGAACATGCTCCACCTTAAAAATAAAAACCATTGTTGGCTTGTAAGTGAATAGAGATCTGTAAGTGGGAGTGATAGTCTAGGCTCAACAATGGCCTATTATCCTCCTTCGGCTGCTGTGGGGACCACATTTGATCATTGACAAGCCTCACAGTTTCAGAAAGTGTCAGGCTACCCCATGGAAAGCTCCATATTAACCCCATGGTGAAGATATATGGAGCAAAAGAGGGGAAGGACCTCTCACAGTGGACCCAAAAATCAGACTAGTATTGCAAGTAGAGCCTTCAAGTTTTCGGCCCAAATGTTTTAGTTGAGCTTCTCCTCGCACCTCCATCAGCAGGCAAAAATCCTCGGAAAGTTTTTTATGACGACGTGACCCGAGGTATTATCAAAAAAGCAGTAACATGCCCGGGTGACTAGTCCTGATCATAAACTCGTCCAACAAGTCGCCAAGCCGATCGATAGCGAGTTTCTCCATCTTGTCTGAATGATTTAATGATGCTAATTTACGATGAGGTACGACTAGAGAAATGAAGCCGTTCTAGTTGAATTCTTGAACAGTAACAATGGCAGACGCTTTACGACTAGAACCCTCTACGCCGTTGTAAAGAGCATCATGGAGGGTTATTATGCAAGGATCGAAATTGCCGGAGAAAGCAAGCAAACATACGGCCGCTGCGGCTGGTGGGTGAAGTTTAGGAGAGGCGGTGAGAAGAACAGAAGGAAAAACTCTAGACAGGTCTACAATTGTTCGAGCCGGCTCTTACAACACATGGGTTCACCTGAAAACAACGTAACCTGAGCACGTGTTACATTTTGATGTTTGTGAAATTTATCGAGATGTATCATTTTCAATACAACGGAGATCCGACTGACCAAGTCTACACATTAAGGACTATAATTAAGTTCACTAACTCTCTCTCCCATATGCTCCGCTCACTCAGAGGCTTCCTGGTCGAAGTTCGACTTTCGTTTCTGGGGTATGTTGGGGAAACCAACGAGGATAGAAATTTATTTCTATACAATGTCGTCAGACCCTGTGTCAGGACTTTCTCCACTATTGTAAACACGATATGAGCCCACAATGTTGCCACATATATTGTACCCATGCGGTCAATTGTCTGCGGGCATTCTATTATCATCGCGTATGGACCGCGCCATAGTCGTGAGGGACCACGCAAGAGAGATGACAGTCTCGAGAAGCGGCGATAAGTAGGCTGTCCAGCATTGCGTTTCGAACATCGTCACCCCAACTTCTTTAGCGCCCGACTTCTTGATTACGGGCCCGCCATTGGCGTTGACAATGCTGTCCAGATCAAAGCAGTCAGCTACCTCCAATAGGAAGTAAGTAACCGCTATGGTTCCATTTTCATACGCCAAGCTATTGGGGTTCCGTTACCGTGCGATGGATGTAGCGTTGGGAACTAGAGTGTCAATGAAAAACGGGCTGCAAATCTTGCCGATTGTGTCCGAGAAGACTTTGCTATTCCGTCTTGATCCAGCCTTCATTTTCTCTCTGCCCTTCTATTCCATAAGTTGAAGATCTTCAGTCGCGAGTATACTTGGGCGGGAACTGAGGTGATAACCGCGAGCGAAAAGTAGTCTTATAGTCCCCTATACTTGCACTGACTCTTTCATTAACTGTGGCCGCTGATAGGAGACGAGTATTGTTTACGCCTGGCGAAATTGAAGGATTCGCTGTCATTGAAAATGACACCATAGGAGATACTGGTTGGGTCGTCACAGTTGCTGCCTTTGGTTGAAGCTATTAGGCCATAGATATTGTCCGTCTCAGTCACTCGCTTTGAGGCAATAATTATGTGTGTGCGCGGCTCATCTAGGCAGGGTGCTTTACATCTCTGTTAATATCATGCACATGATTGTAGCAAGCGCCACCAAGGCGAAGCCAAAACGGCATCCTAGACCGTGACTCGCTTCGTACAAACTTCTTGTACAGAAGACTGACGGTGAGAAGCTTGATTTAAGAATTCGTGGTGTTAATAAAGCCTCGTAAAAGCAATTTTATAAGCCTAGGCGAGGATAACGGTCAATAGATATTTACCACCTATACGAGGACTTCGGCGAGTGGCCTAACACCCTTTAAGTTCTTAATCACCTTATTAACGTCGTTCCCTGATATCTTGACCACAGCATTCCCTACAATCGCCATTAGTGCGATGAGGGTGTCAACTGCTCCCAACCTTTATGAAATTGTTCATGATGTGCTTGACCTTGTCTACGGATCTTTCAAAAATGTCTCCATCTTCGTCGATCGCCCCGTATAGCTTATGTAGGAGTTGTCTGACCTTACCCGCAACAGTACTAGACAGCGCGTTCTCATGTCGGTCACCGTTACTCTTGGAGACGTCGTTCATGAGATGGTAAGAGAAGGAGTTGGCCTTGGGGCTCTTCTCCACGTCGGTTAGTGTTTCTTCCTGCTCGTGCTCTCCCGCCGTCTTTTCCTTTTTCACTGTTCTACGCTTCAAAGGTTCAATCGTGTCGAACAAGTCCTGGGAGAAATACCGTGCACCCATTTCGATTTTTGAAATACAGTCAATGATGCTGTTAGCTGTACGGTCGAAAACGACTTCGACTACATTCTTCGTGTGCTCGACGTCCGAGCACAGGCAGAATATATTCAATAACTTCTCTTTAATCATCTCCCAGGTCACCTTGATCCAATCAAGTGCTCTGTCGAGAGGGGCATTGATCTCACCCTTGAGTGGCACTGCAATCTCATCAAGTGCGTCCTTGATTTCAATGAGCACTTTCTGGTCCACCTCAACCATTTTGACAGTTTCCATGACTATGTCCTCATTTCCGTTGACCAAGGATTGTAAGAAGCCTCCAGACTTGGCTTTGTGTACTGGCTTAGGTTGAGGATACTGCGACAGAAGAAATCGGTTGAGGCAAACTGGTGATTCCGTCTGGGTTCAGAGCTATGCGGAAACTTGACGCTTACTACAGTGGGAATTGTGTAGGTACTTGGTACGATAGTAACGATGGAGAGCTCGGCAGGATCGCTATAAATCCCAATAAGTTTCTGTGCGGCTATCATCGCCCCATCCTTGTCCTTCTTGGGGACATCACTCGTACAAAACCGGGGAATCGGTCTAAGTCCTTTATAGTCTTGATAAGTTGATAATTTCTACATTTGTGAAAAAGAGGTCGACAGTCACTTCAGGAGACAGAGCCCAGGAGCCTAGACGCCGAAGCGTACCGCTGATGACCTCTTAGATTATAGCCAGAAGTCCAGAAGCATCTGTGTTGATGAGTACCTCGGTGCCAGGGTCCGATATGGTATTCAATACGAGTGCAATGGTCTCCAGGGACCTCGTACACAAGCCCCGCTCCTGACTTTTTCCGTAGAACGATTACAAGGCATACGTGAGCAGCATTCGAAGACTATCACGAGCATCATAATCATGATTCGAAAGACCCTGCCAGTAATACAATTCGAAGACCGTCGCTAGCAGACCCCTACCACCAGTATGATGAGAACTCCCCCACTAGCAGTATGATTGGAAACCTCCTGCTGACGGGATACTGGAGATCCTCCGCTAGAACTCCCATGCTAGCCAGCAGTCTGATATGAGTACCATCGCTACTAATGCGATTGCAAATCCGCTGCCGGCAGTCTCCCCAAGGTAGTCTGGTTGGAAGTCACATTCTCATATACCACATCGTAATTACTATGAGTAAACCTACAACGTTACATAGCAAACTGGATCAGAAATGGATTAGAAACAAAAGAAGGTTCAGCAGAAGGCGAAGGTGAATTTATAGGGATCTCAGAGCGAAGACAACAGGGGAGTCGAGACCAGACTACAAATTTCCACTGGTAGGAACTACAGGGGCCTGGAACCAACAAAAGGATTTGACGTAAATTTTGCGTAAGTAACTTTCAAGCATAAGTACATATAAGATACCTGCGTTAACAGCTGGGGACCGAATATGGATGTAGGTACCTGCAAGGTCCGAGCTGAGTGTCGAGTACAGTCACTCTAATGTCCATTTCGTACGAAGGTACAATATTCAGGGATCAGACTTGTTAGCCTACGACAAAAAACAAAAAAAACAAGTCTAGTCCAATTTAGAAAAGAGTAGAGACACTTCATACTACAATATAATTACATACAGAACCAGGTACCAATACTCTCACCATTAAGGTCAAGTACCAGTTGCAGCCTTCTCACATCAAGTGCAAGAGATACCTGCGAAGTAAGGAATCTAGTCGTATGTTTTACAATATCATTATAGAATCAGGCAGCATCAAAGAAAAGGATCCGAACCCGAAGTTATTCATCATGAGAAGCTACTTCTTATATGTCCTTTTTAGTGGCTGTAGCTCAGTGTCATTATCTATCACGATATGGGTATTTAGGAGGAATCCAATAGCGTTTACCTGCCCTTACTGTAGGGCTGGGTGGGCGAAAATGGCCTCCATATCCATTATGGCCATCTATTGTGACTATGATCTTGTAGAAGTCATCATTAGACTTCTTGTGAAGAAGGCTTCAAAAGCCTAAGGCAGAGAAACGCGACATCTGTGGTTTGTTTTGGCAGAAGTATCTTACTATATAAAATACTATGTGGTGGTACCTTACAGGGGACCCGTGTAAGACACGCTTGAAGTTTCGCGCTAACAAGTCTAATCCCTCTGGCAGAGAAAGAGGCTGCGGACAGATTTGTACCATTCGCGGACTGGAGCCACGCCAGCGGCCGATATTATGGTGGGGGTTGGCAAAAGGAAACCTGGGGTTAAGTACGAGGTAGTGTGTTCACTCTTGTGGCCATCGCCAGCCAGCCCTTCAGAAGAGAGCACTGATGACTCAGCAGCATGTTGTGAAGAGCAGCCATTACTAAATTCACAAAACATCACGAACCTCGAGGTCTCTATTCTCCGAAGACACCACCCTCTTCAATTTCTCTACATAATATCCCACCAATTCTGCTGCCCAAAATGGACCCATCGAATAATGAAATACACAAGGCCTACAACATACAGCTTTTTAGGGGTTGGGCCGAGCCTGGAAAACATGTCTGGTCACCCTTTGTGATCAAGCTGGAAGCTCGACTTCGGTTCGCTGGTGTGAATTATACAGTTCAGGCTGGTTCACCGCAGACGGCGCCAAAAGGAAAGATCCCGTATATCGAGATTCACGGACAGCTTCCTAGTCACCTCGCCGGCAGTGGTTACGACGCTGGCAGAGATGGCTGGAGCATCCGTGCAGACCCTAACGGTTCGCCCATCGCCAGTCTGGGAGATTCAACGCTTATAATTAAAGCGTTGAGGAAGCAAGGGTTGCTTCCAAGTCTAAATGATAGATTGGACCCCGAACAGCGATCTCACGATATGGCCTTACAGGCACTGCTAGAAGACAAGCTTTACTTTTACCACGTGGGTACCTGTCAGTCCTGAAGCTATCACTGCGCTGAGCACGAACCTAACGATGGCGGGACCAACTATTAGACAAAGGAACGCTGGGTTAATAATTATTATGTCATGCGTGACCATGCCCTGTGGAGCATTCCATACCCGATCCGCATACTGGTTGGGCTTCTTGTATTAAGAAAGCAAACCGCTATGCTTCACGGCCAAGGCACTGGCCGCTTCAGTGACGAAGAACTGAAGACGTTCAAGTTCGAGATTTGGCGGAGTATAGACGGTCTTTTGAAGGCTTCAAAAGGCAAGCAATATTCCGAGACTGGAGCTTCGACACCATTTTGGGTATTCGGCGGGGACACTCCGACCGAGGCAGACGCAACCCTGTTTGGTTTTATTGTTTCAGTCTTGGCTAGCACAGCGTAAGTCCAATTACTCGTCTTTTAGTGCTAGCGTAGAAAGGTAGAGGATTCTGGCTAATTAAAGCAGGGGCCCCGAGTCGCGAGAAATTGTTCAGAGTCTCCCTACCGTGGTCGAATATGCGCGACGGATCCATAACCGCTTCTTCCCGGACTACGATGAGTGGGATGAGAAATAGGTGGAATATAAGGCGGTTGGACAAAAATCAGTAGATTTTGATCGCTATAATACCTCTAGATGTCGCGTAAGCCTATTAGTCCCAAATCCAACATCACTTGGCTATTGTTTGGTTGTTCGTGAGGTCGCGGACATTTGAATTCTTCCTCAACGCTTAAGACGATCTTCCTGTGGCAGCCTTAGCCAGATCGGCAAGTGCATCACGACGCTTGAACTTGGCATCTTGGATAACGCCTGCGAGGTTGATTAGATTTCCGTGCTTTAGGTAAACCGATACCTCCCAGCCTACCTGCGTCAGCATCGCTGGAGAATTTCCCTGACCACTCGACGAATGTACTACCCTCCAGCTCTCCCGAAGTTATCGCATAACAGCGGATTGTACTGACAACGCTGGAGTATGTCAACTCCGGCTGGGCTGTGATAGCACTGTAGGTAATGAAATTATTGATGTTCTGGAAAGTCACGAATCAGCTTCAACCCCATAAGAACACAAGAGTCCTAACTCACGCTGTGCTCGTCCTGTTTCACTTCGAGAATAGTCCCGTCCTTGAACGTCCATTTGAACACGTCTTCTCTGTCTGCACTTGCGCCCTTGACCCACTCTGACTTTTTCAGAGCACCCCAGAAATCGGCAAAATTCTGTAGCTTGATGAGGTGCCAGACGTCAGATAGGGGAGCACGGATGACAGCAGTCTCAACGACCTCGGTCGAGGTAGGGATAGGAGTCGACGACATGTCGCTTCAGCTTCGATGCTATTATTGCTAGTCACCAGCTTTGTGGAATGAGTAAAATGTTGGATTACTTTGATTGATTGCGGTCTGGATCTCACGAAAGGAAAAAAGAAAAATTGCCGTCTAGATTATCGCCGGTTTACGTCATCGTTGAAATGATGTGGCGTAATTGTTACCCAAAGGTTAACTTCCTCTTATTTGAACTGGTAGGAATCTGATGGCAAAGGATCATGAGATTGGCTGACTATAGAAACTAGCTTATCTAAATTTGGCCCGGGCGGGAGGTGCTATAGCGCATGACGAACCTGATTTCGCCATACCCTCGCGTTGTCGGCTTTATAATAGGGTTCACTGTTACTAGTCCTGCACGATTGTGGCTGGCGTAGTGTTGAAACGCGTTCATCAAAGTAACCTGTGAGCTAGCCTGCTGGCTGGAGAGGCCTGATGGCTGGTTGCTGTTTGAATGGAAGATTCGTAGATCAAAGGCTGATCCCATGTAATAGCGATTCCTACTGAATCAAGTGCGAGGATAGCATAGTAGGCTCGTTACACGTGACACCTTTGCAAACAAATATCATAGTATGAAACGCCGCCTCGCCAGAATTCTTCGTCAACTTCCCTCTGAAACTCCAAGGTCCTCGGGCGTCCCACTTCTCGCCACTCTTCCCTTGTCTAGCACGATGCAATATGTCGCACCCTGCACGGCTTCTATCCTGTGCGCGATCGTGATAACTGTGCTCTGTCGTAGCTCCACTCTCAATATCTCTTGTATGTCATGGGCTGTCGCGTGGTCTATCGATGCCGTCGCCTCGTCTAAAATCACGACTGGACTACGTCGTAGCATCGCCCTGCCAAGTCCTACCAACTGCCTTTGGCCCTGGCTAAGGTTCTTTCCGCCACCATCCACGCGACTGTTCAGCCCAATGCCTCTCGTAGACCCAAGCACTCTCTGCAATACCCGTGAACATTCTTCATCAGTGTACTCCTGAACGGGATCTAAGTTGTCACGCAGGGTCCCAGGGAACAAAACAGGATCTTGTGCCACAAACGTCACGCGCCGACGCAGCGACTCTTTGTCCACCATTGCTAGGTCGATGTTCCCAATGTATATCGAACCACCACAATCAGTGTCGGGATAGAGCGTGCCAAGGAGACTGAGTGCAAGCGTGCTCTTCCCAGATCCAGTACGGCCTATAACAGCAACGCTGGAGCTAGCAGGAATTCGTAGCGAAACATTGACCAAGCTGGGGGCAAGTTCCGGGGCGTATCTCAAGGTGACATTATCAAATACAATGTCATCTGAGAAGGTGGGCCATGAAGCCGGGGGTTTAACACATTCTTTTCCGTGATCTTCCTGCTCTAGATCTAGAAGCTCCACAACACGTTCAACGCTAACAAATTGCATTTGTAGCTCACCATAGCGGCGGCAGAGGGCGTGTGTGCTTGAAACAAATGTCGATGCAGAAGCGAGCACAAATGCCGTCAGACCGCCTGAAAGGCCCGAGAGTGCAGCTGTGGCTGTGAGGGCGAATGTTGAAAGCGCAGATAGGACGTCAAAGCGGAATTGTAGCCACTCTTGCAACGACCAGTAGAAATGGTCCATCTTTTGAAAGGCATCTGTTGTGGTGACAATGCGCTGCTGAAACTGGGTCTCCGCGCGAAATGCTCGAACGGTAGTAAGACCTTCGAGAAGCGTGCCGAAATTAGACATAAGCGGCGACAAAGATACTGTCTCCAATCGACGTAGAGATTGTGATGCTGGTAAGAATCGCATGAAGGTTACTACAAAAAGACTCGTAGTGATGGCTGTCACGAAGAGGAATAACGGTGTCGCCGTAGCAATAACAAAGACAGCAGAGAACCAGCTGATAGAGTACCATGCGAACTGTTGCAGCTGGCTAGCAATTTGTCCGTCAATAGTGCCCATGTCCGAGGTTAGACGGTTCATCAACCGCCCAACTGGCGTGACATCGTAGAAACGAAACTTCGCACCGCTTACCCTCACCATTGCGTCTCGGAACAGATGTTTGGCAGCGTTGTACGTGATGATGATGAGAACAAACTCGGACGAAGCCTGCGCAATGATTTGGGCCATAGAAATGACAAAGAGCCAAATGAGCCATGGGCGAACGTTAACCTGGGGAGAAGGAAGGTACTTCCCAAAGTCGAGCCATTTGTCGCCTATTACAGCTTCTAATCCACCGAAGCTACGGTTAAAAGTAACTTGTCGCAGCTCACCACCGTCGTCCATGGGAAGCATGGTCGCATCAGGTTCGCCATATCGCTCACCCCATTCCTTAAGAAACCAGAAATAGAGAATATTTGCGACACGGAAGGCAACGAAAAAGACGACCAGGAGACCCCACCAACGAAGCTTTCCCGCCTTGACATACCGCCAGTACACAGAAGCCATGACTCCGCCATGGGCACGATGCTCTTCTTCGATGAATTTGTCTGGGACCGCTTTCTTCCCATCAAGGCTGGGCTCATCCGGGCCATGATCACACTGAGTACTAGCAGCGATAGCAAGAACCTGAATCTGCTTATTATTTTGAAAATCTTGTCTGTTGATGGTAATCACGCGGCCGCCCTCTACCACGTCCAAGACCTGGTCGGCATACCGTGTGACAAGATCAACACGATGGGTAACTAACAAAACAAGCCGGCCATCCATCAAACCAGTGCTTTTTCCGAAGAGTCTCTGTAGTATAGTTTCGGCAGTTTGGTGATCCAGAGCAGCGATGGGATCGTCGAGAAGGAGGATTCGCGCGCGACTGTAAATGGCACGCGCCAATGCAACCCGAGCCTTCTGACCTCCGGAAAGCCCCACGCCGTTCTCGCCAATAAACGAGAGATCGCCAGCCTTAAACGACGAGAGATCCGGAAGAAGGCAGCACGCGTCTAAAACCTGGAGATATCTAACCTCGTCATACTCGGCGCAAAAGAGGATGTTCTCGCGGATACTCATGCTCTGAAGCCAAGGCGACTGGGCGGCATACCCGATCATATCTGTAGGTACTCTTCTCCTGCCTCCGAATTGGTCAAGCTCTCCTAAAATTGCATGCAAAAGAGCTGTCTTGCCAATGCCGACCTTGCCACACACGAGAGAAACCCCCGGTTTACACAGGATCGAAACGTCCTGGAGCACTTTATTGGCGGAACCGGGCCACGAGAAAGTTGCATTTTTGAGTTCAATTTCAAGGTGTCCAGGAGGCCCAAGACAGTCCACTTCCATCGCATCCTTGTCAGGCTCTAGCATGAAACCCTCAATCCGGTCCATTGCAATTTTGGCATTCAGCAAGACAGTGACTAGATCTGGCAGCTCTCGTAGGTTATTTTGCAAGGTGCTGAAAAGATTGAGGGCGGGGAACGCGATGTCAACCGTTAGGGGTCGTCGGTTGATAAGGGTGTATGCTATGAATCCTAAGAGTGGAAAGAGATATCCAGCCAAGTTATTCACGAAGCTGTAGAGGCGTAGGAGCACCATTCCAAGGACCATCTTCGAGAGTTCAGCTTGGCGACTTTCGAAAATGCGAACTAGCCACAAGTTCTGCCAAGAGTACCACCGCAAGTGCCGAATGGCTTCAACAAATTGACTGGTGAGCTGCAATTTGGTGTCCGTCAGCCCGCGGCGTATGGCTTGAACATCTATAAAACCACGGAGGATAAAGACGTTGACACCCTGTCCTGCTAAGACGACAATAATGCCGGATAATGATGCTGGTCCGAGAATCCGCCAAATCAGTACAATTGATAGGATGAAGCCTGTCGGTTTTGTAAATAAGGATGCAAATTCCCAGAAACGCTGCGCAACTTCGTACACGTCATTGCGCATAAGGTTCAATACCTTGCCTGTCGATGCGGGCGCATTGGCAAGGGCCTGGGCATGAACTTGAGTAGGTCGAGGCGGTGCTCTATCGGGTTTCCTAGCCGTGAAACAGCTCCTGAACCGAAGAAATATTGTCGAAGGGCGCTTGTTAGACGCGGAGTGACTGGCTTCATCAGGTTCAGCATCTATAAGTGTTTGCGACACCGGAGAATCAAGCGCATCGCCACCCCCCTTAATGTTAAAAGTACTAGGAAAGGTAAAAGCCTTCCGTCGCAGAGTCTTTTCGTAGATCATTGTGATCATTTCGCCCCGAGACCTTTCATACGCGCGGCGACTAAACCATGTGCTAAAAAGACCGGATTGTGCCTTGATGAGTTTGGCGAAGAGTGATAAGCCGGCATAAAAAAAGGCAACTCGCAACATTTGAGAACCGCCCGCAAGTGCGATAAGGATTTGCTTGAGCAGAATTGGCTCTGTGAGGTCGGCTAATGTCTCAAGCAACCCTAGGAAGCTAATTATAATCAGATCCAGACCATTGGCTTTTAGCAATCGAGTCAGTACAGAGCCACCGAGTTCTTGAAACACCCTATGTAGCCGGCCATGCTGGAATTCATAAGGGAGAGACCAGACATCGTCTTCCTCGAGTTGTCTTTCTACGCCTATTGAAATTAGTGGCGCCATCCACGAAGCTGACATCCATTGCCATAGGGTTATATTGTCCTCGGGGCTCCGGAGCGACGATGTCGGTTTCTCAAAAGCCCTGCTTATCCCATCCATGCCCCTCCTAGTGTCCCTCATTGGCGTGTTGAGAAGGATAGCAAGACAGGCAAAGGTAATGCACAATCCTACCATCAATACAACGCGGTGCCACGACCCAATCGGGCCAGGAACCGTGGCGAAGAGGGTAAGCTCAACTATGAAAAGGACGATTTGGATGAGGAGAACGCCCCCTGAGAGAGACTGAGGTCGATCAATCAGGATGATGGCAGATGATGTTATCTAGGCCCGAGTCAGTGAAAAAGCCGATTATTTCATGATGCGAGGTCTTACATATGGTAAAACAGAAACCGCGCATAGAGGTACCCGCAATACCATGACACCTAGGACTCCAAGGACAAGACCCAGGATAGTTAAAGCCAACAACGAGATAGTCCACGGTGTTAGGGCTTTCAATTGACAGTCTCTAATCCCCTCACATTGGCTGGATAGAGTGTCGTCGACGATAAACGGCCGCAACCAGCTCGGGCGGCGGTTCCAGAGAGGGTGAAATCCATAGCGGAGGAAGAAGACAAACAGTGAAGTCCAAAGCGGCATATGGCCCACGATCCAAACGCATTGTGGTCCGAAACGGGCAAGCGAAGGGACCTAAGAAGAGGTGAGCGATGGTGTTGAAAGCTAGACACGTATATTGAACGCGTGGCTGGCGGTGAGGGGGTCATCCCCACTCTAGTTGAAGAGCTCTTGGAGGAACTCACCCAAAAATTCCCTGCAGCAGGTATAACAAGGCCAAATGTCGCCCAAGTTTTCGATCATCATAGTTTTTATTCTTTATTGCAACTTCCACGTTGGGAGACCTTCAAGAAGGGAGAAACCAAAACAAAAGCAAATTCGACAGAAAAAAGGCGGGCTTGCAAACGCTGCGAATCAGGGTGAAAGAGACCGTGCTAGCCGTATTAGTAATCTTCTAGTCAACTAGCTAGCGATCCCGACTCGTCTAGCGATATCGACTCAGTACAATTAAACGATATTAGAACATAAACTTTAGTATACTGGTATCTATAGATTTGGTACAACCATGAGGAACAGGAAGCGCAGAAGGGCCATGCGAGCAAGGAAGACATGCCAAATTTGTCAGGCAGTGCTCCCTCGCATCAGGGTATTTACAGTAATCACATTGTTTTGCCTCCCGTCGTGAGTAATCGCTTGATAATATCTGACCAGAGCTCCATACGACCCCGTTGAACGGGAATAGAGCGATGTCGGTTAAGACAGTTTGTTTAATATCAAACTCGGTGATCGAGTTATAAAAGGAAGCATGCCACACCTAGCTGGCTAGATATGATTCTGGATGTTATGGGTTGAATCCTAGCATACAAGTGCCAGCGACCTACAGCGAACCCTACCATGATGATCCACCAAGCGCATCGCCGGCTAGCGAAGCTATTACTTCGTGTTACAAAATGACTACTACCCTTATAGAACCTCTATACAAATACACTAGCAAAAGTCTACTAGTATACTCCTGGTATACTCCCTGAGAAATACATGCTTCCTAGTTCTTCTTCTCTCTAGTTATTTTATAATAGATATATCTTGGCCTACCCTCTCTCCAAGGGGCCCGCGACCGCACTCCGAACCCACTGCGACGGCGTACGCGCACCCCCTGCCAGGGGAACCGCAACCTCTCTTCGGATCCACTGCGATGTGGCACGCGTATCCCTGTAGACCTGCGCACCTCTGTAGACCTTTGCTATATAACCAGTATTATAGCGCGAGTCCTTCTTCCTGTTCTTTCTTTTCTTTCTCTCTTTAGTTATTTTATAATAGACATTTCTCGGCCCTGCGTTGCAGCTGTTACTTCGCGGCTAGCCCGTAACAGAGGGCTTGCATAGAGGATATTGAATTTGTTGTGGAGGCGTTAGAAGCAGAACTAAAATAGACGCTTCAAAATGGTCTAACAGATCTCAAATGCAGTAAGTAATTTTGCAGACTAGTCCCACTAGCATTCTATCAACATCATTTCATTTCTTGAAGCCCAACTTATGATATAACTTGGATAACCTGGAATTGCCCAAAAAAAAGTGGGTGGTTTAAGCTGAGCGACCAACTAAATTCCGAGTTATGGTCCGTGCATTTCGCGCAGTCTCGAATCGCACACTAGTAATCGGGGATCTTACAATGTTTGTGTTGCAGTCCATGCAGTCTACACATCACCGCAAAAGCTGGCGGCGTGTCTCCTGATTGGCTCTCACTATCAGGAGAGATAGATGGAATCGAGAGTCCACGACCGGCCCCAGCTTGTGACTACCCCTCAAAATACATGATGCCCAACTGGCGTTTTCGCCCATCTAACTCAGACTACATTGTGACTATATATTGGCGTATTCTCTGTTCTCTACATCCTAAATTTCGAGTTAAGCCTCATTTCTCCTTCCTTCTATTATCATTATGTGACAAACATGAACCCTCCCTCAAAAGAGAGATGTGCTGGAAAAATACCTTGACAACCTCGTTATAATTTTTGAGTCCCTAGAGAGGAGAAAAGAAAAACACAGGCATGTTAGTCGCATCGTCCACTGAAGCGGAGTGGGCAGGTGGTCCTCATACCTCTTCCGTGAGTTCAATCTGGCAGTCGAAGATACCAGGTGTTCCAGGACACACGGAGTAGGTTCCCATGCTAAAGCCATTGGCCCAACCCTTGGCCTTGATATACGACATGATGCTGCCAGGTCGCTCATGATTGATAAGGTGGCTGACGTATTTGCTCAGTTGACTCATGTACATGTCCTCCTTATTAAGGAATAGGAAGTATAGGTTAAGTTCCCTTAAATCTATAACTAGTTTCATAAAATACAACATGCTAAGCTCATTAGGGCGCAGGGGAGCCTCGTTATCCCACCGATTAATCAGGAGATTCTTATTGGGTACAGGCGTGAACAATTCAATGACACACTTGAGGAGGTCCAAGGACTCCCCCCTAGCATGCAGAGCTTCATTCAGTTTGCTAAGTAATGCTTCTCATAAAACTCGATAAACTTTGCGCAGACATTGACACCCCGCACCTCGGGCTTATACTTGAGAACTTCTAAATTACCTATAGAAAAATAGCAATATAGGTAGTTCGGTTTGGACAATAACTTTTCTAACTAATAGAGGCGCCATGAGTCGTTTTGAAGATTCTTCTTATTCTCCAAGTCTACAGCCTTGAGTTCATAGTCAAGAGTAGATTCGAGAAACAGTGGTTCTACGAAAAACTGAGAGAAGCAGTTAAGGGCACTGAGAAGTGGCAATGGGTTCGACTTGGACAGGTTCTCGTCGTCGGCAGGTTTAGTGGAGATGTTAAAGTAATAGTTGGTGGAGGTTGACGCCATGTAAGCATTAGAGTGACCCAAGTTCGACGATAGGTACTGAGAGTAGTCGTTTTCACCGGGATACTTCTTGGTCCCATAAGGAGGAGCTGGATTGCGTCTAGAATTAGCTATACCGGCACAAAATAGAACGGAACACAAGGTGAGGAGGACAGAGCACCGCCGTCACAGCCGGCATGGGATATAGGTGGCCACTGCTTACATGTTCTACCGCATGGGCCATTCCGGGCATGTCCGCCTCATCGCTGAAATTGCCGACATTCATATCCATGGAGGCGCTCGCTTTATCGGCCTTGGGGTCATGATCCAAGAGCACCTCCATTCCGTTCGCCAACTCCATAACCCGATACGAACGGTCATCTAGCAGGGGCTTCTCGAGATCTTCTGTGACCAGGCGGGCTTTATACTGCGCCGCAGGTGTTTGCCGACTATCGGATGGTGCCATTGTGTGGAATCTTGACAGCTGGTAAACAGGACTGCTGGGTATGGAGGTGGATGAGGGATGCCGGCAGAGCCTGCAAAGAGTATCGCTAGCAATCGAGGGCTGAGCCGCCAGACCAGGGCGGGGGCAAGTGAGGGGGTAGGGGACAAGGCTGGGGCGGCTGGCCTGAGCAGCAAGTCTATCTAGGCTGCGCACTGTTGTCGATGCGAACGATGATGACAGCGAGCAAGAGCGGGACTAGCACGGATGTTTCTCGTTGTTCGGGTCGAACAGACAACGCGACGATTCAAAGCGATAGGTCGAGACTTCAGCTCACGGCGGCAGCTAACGGGTCGCAAAGGGAGCTTGAAAGGAAGGCGACTTCCAAGGCGATCAACCAAAAAGGATGGCAGCGGCCTGGATAAAGAGCGGCTGCAGGGAGACAGGTCTTCGGCGAAATACAGCAAGACAAGGGCTTGCTGCGCAGCTCAACGATAGGATATGTTTATACAGAGAAAGACGAGAAGAGGAAGAGAATTTGGGGCCAGTGTCCGGTTAAGAAGGTTACTTCTATCGGCCAAGACGGGAAGGGCCGGGGGCAAGGTAGGGTGGTCGGTTCAAGAATGCTTCATCAGAGTGCGCTGAGTGGGAGCCAACCAGAATCAGGATGAGCCTAAAAACGGTTCGGTGAGGGAAAGGAAGAGGAAGAGGAAAAAGGAAAAAGGGGTGGACTTGCTTTTTGGAGATCGGCTAGCCGAAATCCCAGCCGGGGCTAAACTATGCCAATTCAGAGCCGTTTTGCGACCCAACTATGTACTTCTCAAGAGCACATGAGAAATTCTAGAATTGGGACAGGGCTTGGTAGGCGTGGGCTCAAAGTGGGACCAGTTCCCAGTTTCTTTTTCCCAAAATCCATCTCGTGAATCACATGAGGCTGCTCCCTGGTCATTGCTTGCGTGGGTTGCTGTTTTGAGCCTACACTTGGTAGCATGGATCCAGGAATAGCTTTTGGTTCAATAAATGCAATAAATAGGAGCAATTTCAGAGCGCTGGATTAGACTTCTGGATCTGCCTGAACGATAGATGCCAAGCATTGCGCGGACGACGGGGCAAGATTGAGGGTCTGGCTCTTGTGCAGGACGACGTAGCTACCGCTTCCAGGCGCATCTATCACCTCTCCCACCTTGCTGTGAACATTGCCGCCCCTCCAACCCCCAACCCCCCAACCCCCCCCGGAGAACAAATGTTATACCCAGTATGGCCTCTAGGGGGGGGGGTGAGCATTACGTGTTGTAGACGAGAAGTTGAATAACTTGCTGGAGAAATATCTCTCCACTCTACAGTCTCGGCTTGAACATGCCGAGGGGGAAGCGAGTCGCATGGACAAAGGTGAGACAGAGGAATCTAAGGCCTGAAGACTTCAAGCACGATTTTAGGACAACCACACCGCTCCATGGGTCCTGTCCCCGTGGTGTTTTACCCAACCCTGTCACTTTCACGCTCATAAGGCCATTCTACGATGTTGACGTAGCCGGCTTACTCACAACAAACCTTCCGTCTCTTGCTGCTCGTCATCATTTTGCGCCCTATCATCCAGTGGAAGAAAGTGGAGATGAGCAATTTCGTCGCCCGCTCTGCATGGCTCAGTCGTTCGCGGATTCGTCTTTACCAGTATGCGCTGTCTTGGTAAGCATGGTATCACCGACCGTGCTCCCACTTGTAGGCTAGGATCGATGATCGAAGTGATGTCGTAAAGGTTAGAGATTAGAATAGAGCTAAAGTGGAGGGAATAGAGATAATCCGGTGGCAGTTCGCAAGTACACCTATGAAGAGATTAGACTTGCTAGCGTATGACAATTCGAGGGGGCAGCCTCGTCTAGGTACGTTACAATGAATTGGTACCTACGGCAATTAGAGATTTCGTGTCGACTAAGCATCCTATAGATCTTCACATTCGTTGCATCTCAAAAACGGCAGTAGTACAACGCATGATGCGACATTTTCCAACAGGTGATCACTTAATCCATATTCCTTGGATGCCAGCATAGTCAGGTAATCATTTATGAAAGGATTAAGACTTGGTATCATCTGATAAACTCGGCCGGATGGCACCAGCCTTGTCCACCCATGTATCTCTTACTATGCTACACCATCTTTGGCACTTCAATGACCCTGGTCAGTGTGGCCTAGAGGTTTTGCACATAATTGTGCTAGGTTGGACGGCTTTGCAGGGGAGACCCACTCTTATTCCATAAATTTCCAAGTTATGAAATAAAAGTGGGTTTCCTTTTCTTTCTTTGTCAAGCACCCAATCCGGAATGATCAGGAAGCAAGACGCTGTAGGATGATGCAGCATCGAGACACCCTTTAGCAGCGTGATGAGACATATAAATTAGATTCTAGTTCGTGAAACTATCAATTTTATCATTCAGGGGCTTTGATTCCTCTTCCATATACTTGCAGTGCAATGCTTGCAAGATGTAAAGGCAGCTTAGTAGCCTGTCTTTACAGAACTCTAGCAGGGGCAGTACGGCTGCTCTAACGTCCCTGCAGTCTACCTCATTTACCAGTAACTAATGCTATCTGGCATTCATGATATTGTATAGGCTTCCCGAAACATTAGGATAAGATTACCCGCAGCCTTCCCAAAGGGGACCAGTGAAAACCAGGTGGTGCAAACTGACCGACTTCATATTCTTCATCCCATCCCAACTAGCTTTATAATGCTTACATTATGCAGTAGGCGCTACCTACACTTTGAACCGCCCGCCTAGGTTGGTATACAGGCCAATTACAGAGTATTAGACAGGGAAAAGCGCCGCCTAGGCTGTCTGTATGAGGAGGTAGAGGAGGTCAAGGGTATGGGGCGGGATCTGGCTAAATTTGTCTTTCCACATTGTTTTCACTTTATTTTGAACATCAGGCAAGCCTGCAGGCGCTCTGCAGAGTATTTGCGCAAATGACATGGCAAGATTGAGGGCCTATTATACAGGACGACGTAGGCACTGTTTCCAAGGAGGTCTCATTAAGGGTGAAAGCAACAAGGGTGAACCTATTGAGCCAACAGGGCAGGTACATTATCCGATGAACTGATGGGAAAAGGATCACCTCTCCCACCTTGCTGTGAGGCAGGTGCTAAGGTGGGGTGCAACCACAAGGAAACAACTAGCACTGGAGACATTCCCTTAGCTCCCAACCCTGGCATAGCCAGGTAAAGTCATGTCTCACAGGTACAGCTATCACGTAGTCAGATATAAGGTCGGGGAAGCAAGTCCTCGTCTTTCTATCAGCCTTAATAACACATATGCACGACCAATAGCAATACTCCTATACCAGCGAGACACCGGTGAAAGAGCCTCGGACCCAATACCACAAGACGACTCACCCCTATCCTGACTCTCGTTAATCTGGAGTTTGGTGTAGGACGAGGACGAGAAGTCAGCCTTTCGTCGAGGATTGCCCTCGAGCTCCCCCCCCTCCCTTGGAATTGCTTTCTTTTTATCTTGCCCTAGCTTCCCCCATATTCCTTTTTCAAGTTACATTCGAGAATTTTTTGTCGCCATGATTATCGACGGCGAGAAATATGCCTGCGACGCTTGCGTTCGCGGCCATCGTGTGAGATCCTGCCAACACTCAGGTGAGTATAAGTGGGCAACCTCTTAGTTGCTGGTCTAAAACGCAATGCAGGTTATGATGACCTAACATGGGCAATTTGCCTCGCAGACCGCCCACTTCGGCACATCAATAAGAAGGGTCGCCCAGTATCGCAGTGTGCGCATTGCAGAGCGACGCGCAAGTCTAGATCTGCCCAGGTGGAGTGCGACTGTAGGATCAAGCCTAGCAAATGCATACATTTGCAGCCGAGGCTTGAGGGCCACATCCGTAAGTACAGCCCTGCGACGGTCCGCGAATCGATCTTGGAGCACTTAGAGACATGGGTCTAACTTGGCGTAACTCCTGTGGTAGAAACATGTTGCTGCAATCATGGAGGAGCTTGCTCCTGCTCACACAAGCCGTCGCCTTCGTCCGATGCCTCGACGTCTACTCAGATGACAACCGGAGATTTGAGCCAGGCTCGCCAGCACTCAAAACTTACTTCACGAGCTCGACGCGCCAGCCTCATCACATCACCGACATTCCCCAGCGTGCAGGGCTCGACGGCGCAATTTAGGGTCTCTCGAAAAAACGGAGCTCCGGTTAGCATTGCGCGGGCAGGCTCCCTCACCAGGAGGCGGAGATCTTCGGGAACGCTGCACATACCATACGGCAGCCCGGATCACGAAGCGTTGGAAGATACTGCCCCCGACAATTCCACCGAAGACCCAGGTTCTCCCATCCTCAGGAATGTCGCTGGAGTCGCCCTGGCCGGCCACCCGGCGCCTCTAGACAAATCACAGATAACAAGATATCCTATTTACAGGCCCACCAGCAATACCGGCTTCGATCTCGTCAACACCACAGGATTCGCCGATACTAATAGCCCACTCTTCAGCCACCCCGAGATTCTCGACGACATGGGCGACCTCAACTTCAACTTTAACGACTAGTTCATCGCCATAGGCTACAGCGAAATGCCTTCAGCAGACAAGGTCGCCTAGTATCAGTACTAGCCTTCTTCTCCAAGAGTTCGAACTCTTGTCTTGATTGGACGCCGTGACCTTAGCAGCCTGCTCATCGCTTTACATTACTAGCAGCTTAGTATATACCTAGCTCATACTTTTTGCCAGTTTCAGTTTGTTTTCACTCTTCCTTTCCCTTACTTTCCCTTAGAGACCAACGTCGTCCATGGGCACATATTGCTTGCCCTACTAGATGCCCCCCAGGAACTTCTACCTTATCCCTCAATTTGTACCTATCCAACACTTTTAAGCACCGAGTCACTCCGCCAAATTAGCAGATATACACATCAAATAGGCCGAGGGTGAAGTAGAGATGTCTCAACGTCTAAAATACTCGTTTACTGTCATAACCCAGCTCTACGACGACTTCGGCATACAAGCCAGAATAGGCAGTCTCCCAGGTCACCCACTAGTCCCTTTAGAACCGGACGCTACACTAGCCAACTTTATCAAGTCTAATCTCTCTTGCGAAGACCTAAAAATCATGGCACCATATCTCTGGATGATGTCTACTTAGTCTAGTTCTAGTATTCAACCACTTCATCAACATAAGCTTCTTAGCCACGAAATTTTGATCACTGAAAGTCTGCGTCTCCATCTCGTATGGTATTACGACCGTATCTTCATTAAACCCCTTCCAAAATACCTACTATCTCACACCTTCTAGACAAAATACCTCTTAGGCGAATTAGGGCCATCAGGAAGTCGTACTCAGGATACTACAAAGGCCGCACTGGGATATATACGAACTTATACCTTATTGTGACGGCCACGTCTAAGGGTAATAGGCAGGCAGACAAGCATGGCAGAATAAGATGATTACGTAAGTTAGGAGCAGCCAATACAGAACAGAGGGACGGCCCGTTACACTAAGGACAGTGGATCTCGGAATCAATTCCAGATCCACAGAGGCACTGGATCTGGAGGATCTCTCAGGATCCCCACGATCCAGGAAGGCCACACATAAAAGGAAGAAGAACCACTCTATATAAACCACAGTCTCTACCGCATATATCTAGTATATTTCCTTAACTCTCCAGTAGTCAATTCAAGTAACTCTTAGTTACACCTACACTTAAATACACATTACAGACTTTAGTGACTGTTTAACTGCCTATCTACTATTCTATAATGAACTCTATATAGAGTTCATTTAAATCATGTAGTACTGTGTTTCCCTACAAAATAATATAGGGGGTAGAGTTTATTTATTTTTATATAGTAAAATGAACTCTATATTTTTTATATATATACTATTTTAAGACCTATATAAGAATAAACTAGATTTCTTAAAGGATTTAATAGTTAAGTATTACTTTTATATAATCTATATTAAATTAATAATAGTAAGTTGAAATTACTAGAAATTTTAACCCTAGATTTCAAGTAGCTAATCAGGATAAAGTCAGGTTACTATATAGGCTATAGGCTATATAAATATAAATTTTCACTATATATATTCCTACTATTAGGTTAAGAGCACTATATAATCTAGTTATATCTATAGTTAGGATATACTATTAAATTAAGGGCACTATATAATCTAGTTATATCTATAGTTAGGATATACTTAGGGTTAGGGTTAGGGTTAGGGTTAGGGTTAGGGTTAGGGTTAGGGTTAGGGTTAGGGTTAGGGTTAGGGTTAGGGTTAGGGTTAGGGTTAGGGTTAGGGTTAGGGTTAGGGTTAGGGTTAGGGTTAGGGTTAGGGTTAGGGTTAGGGTTAGGGTTAGGGTTAGGGTTAGGGTTAGG